>NW_021025261.1:826646-928064 GCF_004153795.1 Camellia sinensis
TTTGCCACTATCTAGTGGGCTTAAAACACACATTGATGAATTTTTCCAATTCAAATAACCCAACCTTCACCACAGGCACTCAGGCAGTTTTATCACATAAGCAATTAGCTCATGGTAAGCATGGATTCATGGCAGTCACTCACACGCATGCAAGGATGCTAAAGCATAGAGACTTACGAGTATCCAAGCCAAAATAGAAACTACATTAGAAATCATGCATGATCCTAAGTATACAAAATGCCTAATGCAACACATGCAAAAATGCAACTATAGCAGGCTCGGCTATTCTAAACATGCATATGGAATGCTACAGCTAACATGTATTCAACTTGGAATTGAAATACAAATGCAGTTAGTATGATGCGCCGAGCCTGGTACATGCAAAACAGATGAATGAATGCAAACATGCTATCATACTGTATGCTAATTGAAATATGCCCTAACTAACCATCATAAAGCAGGGTAGGATGAATAAAAGGGAGAAAGACGTGGGGTTGGAAGACATACATCACACTCACGCACACTTATTACAGTTGTGCCCTCGCGCAGAGGGTCCGAATAAAAAATACAGTCCCGAATAAAAGAATATTACAGTCCAAATATTACAGTCCAAATAATATACAAATTCCTAATTAATTAATCAAATTAACTAAGAAAGCTGTAAAACTGGCGTGCAAGCCAGGGACTGCTTTGCTTCTGATGAATGATGTATGTCTGGGTTGCCTTGCGCGGAAATCCACTGGGATGCCCCGATTAACCTCTGTTTTGTGATTTTTCTTGGAAAGCGCGGCAAACTCCGAAAGTTTGCTGATTCTTCATTTTGCTGCAACAGAGAGCAGGAAAGGGGCATGCCAATGTATTTTCACGGATATATGCGTGCCTCGATCCTCGTGCCACCAATCACGCATATCTATGCATGATGGCAGAGGGGTCGAAATGTGCAACTCAATATAGAATGAATGCACGTGTAAACACAACAAGAACCTAACTCCATCATGGGTAATCCGGAGTGTCGGTGACTGGGAATTGAGACACGTTCCGTCACTCGGAGTACGAAACGCACCTCGTTTCCCGTGCCCGGGCTACCTTCTATCCCGAACACGATGCAATATGCATGATATGCATGAATGCAACTAAGATACAGCCTAGTATGCACAATGCTATGAAAATGAGATGTCTCGAAATACGTACACACAGGAACGCAAACCGAGAAAATGACAGAAT
Organism: Camellia sinensis; assembly: GCF_004153795.1. Lineage (NCBI taxonomy): Eukaryota > Viridiplantae > Streptophyta > Magnoliopsida > Ericales > Theaceae > Camellia > Camellia sinensis. Next base: position 827,871 of record NW_021025261.1, read on the forward strand.
GCGATCTAAGATACAACCTAGTATGCACTATGTTGTAAAAAAAGAGATGTCTCGAAATGCGTGCACACGGGCACGCAAACTGAGAAAATGACATACGCAATGCAAATGACATAGAAATATGATATGGGCTTACACTAACATGAGAGAGCCTCAGCCATGCTCACATAAGAGGCCGATGGATGAAAATGAAGTGCCTCGAAACGCGTGCACACGGGCACGCAAATCGAGGCAATGGCATATGCAATGCAATATGGCTAAAATGGCATATAGAATGCAACATGGACTTATCCTAACATGAGAGAGCCTCAGCTACACTCACATAAGAGGCCGATGGATGAAAATGAAGTGCCTCGAAATGCGTGCGCACGAGCACGCAAATCGAGGCAATGGTATATGCAATGCAATATGGCTAAAATAATATGCAAACATGCTAATGGAATTTCAGCACTGAAATGTGGGGGAAAACAGCCCCGAAATGAGGTGAAAGTGCACCCGATGCATGGAATAGTCCCGAAACATAAATTTTGGCACCCGAAATGGCCTATAGCTATACCAAATATGCACAATATGGACATGCAATGAATAGAAAGTAGCAAGGCAGACCCAAAATTAGCATTTTACCAGTACAAATCATGGCCAAACAGCAAGCATAGATAGGGCAACAATGGCATGCAAAAATAGGGGCCAAGAGAGGGCAATGAAACAAGTGGTATATGCAAAACCCAACCTGAAAAATGCCCTTCTACAACACTAAATAGGGACCAAAAATATGCACATTTACAGTTTATGGTAGCCCCAAAATCAGTATACAAACATGCTAGAAATGCAATGCAAAATGAGGCTCAAAAGTGGCTATAACACAAAGTATACAAAATATTCAACAAACAGCCAAAGACCCTTAATGAAACATGACAAGGGGGTCAAAATAAGACTATTTTTAGTTCTGTAAAATGACCAAAAACAGAAGCACAAGGGGCTGCCAAATCATGGAAGAAAAGGGGTCAAAGAGGGATATAACATGAAGTGGCATATGGAGGTCCCAAAACATGAAATGCCCTTAATGAAACATGAATAATGGGCCAAAATAAGACTATTTTCAGTTCTGTAAAATGACCAAAAACGGAAGCACAAGGGGCTGCCAAGGCATGCAAAAATGGGGACCAAAGAGGGATATAACATGAAGTGGCAGATGCAGGTCCCAAACAGTGATGAGCCCTTCTTAAATGTTGAATAGGGGCTCAAAATAAGCCTATTTAAAGTTTACATCATGCTCCAAAACAGATCACACACAAGCTAAAAATACTACGCAAGATAACGGTATTTAAGAAGGATATTGAAGCAAGTGCAATATGGGGGGCTCAAACAGTGTTGAGCCCTTAAGAAAAAGTGAACAATAGCTCAAAAGAAGGCCACTTTCAGTTAGGGTCAGAGCTCAAAACAGCAAGCATGTATGGCTTATAAATGGTGCAAGAAATGGACCAAAAAGGGGGAAATGCTACTCACCCTTGAAGACAAGTCTTTTGTTGCTTCCTGGCTTGAGAAGTGGTGCCTCTTAGCTGCTGGAAAGCTTCCCAAGTTGCTGGAAATGGAGTGGTGGTGGTGGTGCTTGGTGGTGATGAAGAAATGAGGTGTAGGATTTGGATGTTTTGAGAAAATGAGAGAGATAGAGGGAGATTTGGATGCAAGAGTTGAAGGAAATTTTTTCTAACCACTAATACAAGAGATGGCAGCTGGTTATATGGACCAAGGAGAGGGGGAGCATGGAGGGAAAGGGTGGGGGAAAAGGACCAAGTCCTTTCCCCAAAGGCTGTTTCCCTCGGATACAGATCTTTTTGGGGAAAAAAGTATACAGCTGTAAAGTGCACAACCTAGGGATTATGGCCGGCCACCTTTTGGAGCTGCAGGTGGCCGGCCGGCCACCTCTTATGGCCGGCCGGCCAAGGGTCAAAAGGGTCAATGAGAATTAGTAGCCGACCATATGATATTGGTGGCCTCCCAGGTCCCCTCATCATAACCCTGTGGTTCAAAATTGCAAACTGTAAAACAGGAGAGAGAATAGGCCATTTTTGGGAGGGGTTCAAAAGGGTCAAGTTGAATTAGTAGCCGACCACCAACTTTTAGGGTCCTCCCATGTGTGTACAACACAAATATGTGGTTAAAAGTTCAAGAAAATGGCCCAAGGGTGTTCAACATTGGCTCAGAAGTGAGAAAAACGGGCGTCGGAGGGCGTCGGAGGATATATAACTGGTTGCTGAAATAATTGCTGGCCTCCCACCCTTCTACGGCCTTTTTGGGGATGAAACAGAGGTACCTGCCAAAAATGAACGAAAACCGATGCAAAACGAATGTTCGGAGGCCAAAACGCGCAGTTCGGGGGCCCCAAAAACTGCCTGTTAAACACCGAAAGTGGCATTCGGCCACGAAGTGGGTCTCTCAGACCCCAGTGTCCCTCAAAAGGGAGCAAATAAGATGTATGCCAAAATTTAGAGCAAATGGGAATGGTTAAGCGGTCCCGAACCGAGGCACACGGCCAACGGTCCCGAAAAAACCGGAAACCGAGCTCCGAAATGGGCAAAATGGCCTACGGACACCAAATGTAGCCCACGGCCACTGAGAGATGGTCTACGGGACCTCTCCCTCCCCTCAGGAAAAGAAACATAGAAAATCGAGTCTGGTTCGCAAACCGAGGCAAGGCAAAGAAGAGGGTTCGGAAGTCCGGAGGCAGGGCTCACGGCCGCAACTCTGAGACTTCTGAACGAGCACGATATGCCACATCACCAAGTGCTCAATCGGTGATGTCTGAGTCTTAAGGTCGGTCAAAAATGGGGTGTCTACATTTATATTTAATATGCATTTTACTACCATTAGCAGAAGTTAACTTTTCCTGACATTTTTCATAATATTTAGTAGGGAGTAATCCTTCTTGAATGCAGTTAAGATCAGCACCAGTATCAATTAAAGCAATAACATCGAATTCAAAATCATTAATAACAATTTGAACTTTGGAATACCATTTTTGAATATGAATTTTATTAATAAGATTTAATCGATTATCTTCAGGATTGGAATGGTGTGATCGATTATCAAACAAAAGATTTGCAGGATTAGTATGATCAGAATCATGTTCAGATTCATGAGGAGATTCATTATTATTGTCTTGGAAGTTGTCTAAACTTTTATTAAGCTTTAATGTAGTAATTTCATCTTCTAATGATTTATCTTTATTTCGTAAATCTTTAATAATTTGTTTAATCTGATTGATTTCATGTTGTAAATCCTGTAATGTGATGTCTTTGTGTTTTGTTTTGAATCTTTCTAGAGTCTTGGATAGACTAATTATTGGTTTATCAGGTTTAGGTTGCCGATCAGGATTAGTTAATAAAGATTTTAATTTATTAGAATATTTTTGTTTTAATTCGGGATCATCTAGGCGGCTAATTAATTCAATAAGAGCAGATTCTTCTTGATTTTGTTTAGTAAGATCAGTGATTTGTTAAACTGGTTTACAACAAACATCATGTAACGCCCTCAAAAAAATACATAAAACCCATCACTTTAGACATGCATTGATATAAAAGAAACTAACCATCTTTCCATTAATCAGAGTAGTTCTTACAAGAGTATTTCATGTTAACAACAAAAGCAAATGCCCTATGGGCTTACAGCTTTCCAAGTTAACACTTGGTTACAAAAAGAAGAGTGCTAACTCAATACATATTAAGTCCTTGGCTTGAATTTACATGTAATACATCAAAAGAAAGCAAACAACAAAAGCAGTCTGTCTGCCTCTAGCTCCCAAGCTATGTCCTTGGAGGTGGCATGCTACCTGTACCTGAAAATGATGTCCCATAAAGGGTGAGCCACAGCCCAGCAAAAATACGCTAAACCAGCTATGAACAATGACTAAAAGATTAGCAGTTGATAGATGGTCAACACCGATACACTCACTTATATCACATTCCTATTTCATGACATTTAAGTCTATGTTACATTTCATTTCTCATTTCTTTTTCAACCTTGAGTTTGAAAACAAGGCTCAAAACTTAGCCAAATAACTTGATGAGAATAAAACTCATCTTAAAAATACTTTTGAAATTCACGGTGGATACACATTTTGATACTGTATCAATAACAGATAAGCCACTCTCATACTATACAAACGATACACATTGTGGTGCTACATCAACATGACATAGAAACACTTCTATACTTCACAATTGATAATGATATACATTTTAGTACTATATCAAATCAATCTAAACACTTCCATAATCAACACTTGATACACATTGTAGTGTTGTATCAATGTCAGACACAACCCAGCTTAGAGGTCCATCCCCTATCTTCCCCTAAACTGTGGAGTACATCCTCTATCTCCTCCCACACACACAATGTATATAAACATAGATCATATACATAAACATTCAATACATAAAGTCGATGTATTATTACAACCGCTATATTTGACAGCATACTCAATCGATTAGTTTTAGTTTGCCTAATCATCATGCATTGTCTACAACAATCAAGTCTATCCTCCACCAATAGCCCAAGCAGTTATTTCTAAACAGGAAATAAATGCACCAAATGGATATATTATCAACATTCATCCTGGGTGAGCGATTAAATGAATCCAACTACACCCGCTAACCCCATAATCTTTTCAATTTGAATACTCGCAATTCAATTCCTCATTTCTCAAAATTAATTATACAAATTAATTTATCCAACTAATTAGGGCATTTTCCCATAATTGACATAACAACCCCAAGGTTCCACTTTCATCCATGGTTCATCATCTATATCATTTCTCTATGCCAAACATGCATATAGGTTTAATTATAAATAAAATCCCATCTTTTGTAAAATTACACAAAGACCCAAACTTTCTCAAAATTACCCAACAACCCCTGACATATCAAAATGCTAAAATTCAAAGACAAAGCCCATAAAGAGGAGTAGGATATCCCTACCTCGAAGTTAGAGTTCAAATGGAGAAGGAGAAGAAAGCGAAAATGCTCCAAACACCACGATTCTCGGATCAAAATGAAGCCCTTGACGATCAACATACTTTTTACAAAGGCCGGAGGATAGGGATACACTTTAACTAGATCAAACCCTAGAAAGAAGGGAGATCCTAGAGAGAGAAGCTCTCAAAAGTGTTTTTAGAAAGTTAGAAAGAGAGAGAGAGAATGTAAAAAGTGATTTTAAAACACTCAGCTGCCAACTGATATACGACATTCTCGCTCGAGCGGATAACAGGACGCTCAAGCGTCAAGAACAGAAAACTGAACCCGCTCGAGCGCAAGAATTCTCGCTCGAGCGCCAAGACACAAAGGCGAAACACACCCGCTCCAGCGCGAAAGACCAGTCCACTCGAGCGTAGATTTTCATCTCCCAGAACTTTCACCATCGAGGTACAACCTGCTCGAGCGCCAACAAGCCCGCTCGAGTGCAACTCGCTCGAGCGCAAGAAACCCGCTCAAGCATAGAAAACACACCTGCAGAAGTTTTGCAGGGACTCAAAATGCTAGAAGGGTGTTATAGCGATCCCGGTTATCCCTTTACTATTCTGTATCTATCTTATTGTCGTCCTTTAATTCCACTTGATTGAGTTTTAGGATGTTTTAAGGAGGGTTGTTACAGGTTGGTTAGGCCTTGGTTTCAATTCCTTGTTGTTCAGTTTTTAGGCGTTCCACTCGAGCGGGTCTTCTTGCGCTCGAGCGGGGATTGCATACCTCCAGTATTTCGTGTTCCTGCAAAACTTCTGCAGATGTGATTTCTACCCTCGAGCGGGTTTCTTTACGCTCGAGCGGTGGCGCTCGAGCGGGTTTGTTGGCGCTCGAGCGGGTAGTACTTCCTGGGTATAAGTTCTGGGAGGGGGAAATCTACGCTCGAGCGGACTGGTTTTCGCGCTCGAGCGGATATGCTTTACTCTTGTGTCTTGGCGCTCGAGCGAGCCTTATTGCGCTCAAGCGTGTCCAGATTTTTGTTCTTGACGCTCGAGCGTTGTGTTTTCCGCTCGAGCGGGAATGTCGTATAACAGAGGGCAGCTAGGCATTTCTGAATCACTTTCTACACTTCCTCTCTCTCTCCTACTTTCTAAAAAGATATTTTGAGAGCCTCTCTCTCTAGAAATTCCCTTCTCTCTAGGGTTTGATCTAGTTAGAGTGCTTTCCTTCCCTTTGCCCTTTATAAAAGTTGTGTTGATCGTCGAGGGCTTCGTTTTGATCCGTGAATCTTGGAGTTTGGAGCATTTTAATTTTCTACATCTTCTCCTCTTGGGCTCCGAAATTGAGGTAGGGATTCCTACTTACTTTTATGGTCTTTAACATAGATTTTTGGTGATTTTGATTAAGTGTTGAAGTTGGGAAATTTTGGGACTTAGGGTTTCAAAATGTCAAAGAGGGTTTTATTATTTTGATTCTAAAATGAGTATTTTGAGTTTCAAAATAGCGGTATTGATGTAAATTGTTGATATATAGACCATTGGGTCAATATTGGAAAATGGGGGAGAAAGCCCTAATTCGTTGTGTAAACTAATTGGTATAATTAAATTGGGAAAAATGTTGATATTTGGAATTGAGTTGGAAATAATGAAGTTGACTCATTATATGGTAGAATAGTGGAGTTGGATTTGTTAATCGCCCACTTTTGAAAACATTGATATTTTATCTATTGGAGCTTTTATTATCGGTTTAGAAATAACTGCTTGGGCTACCGGTGGAGGGTAGTTTTGATTGTTGTAGACAATGCATGATGATTAGGCAAACTAAAACTAATCAATTGGATATGTCATAGAGTATGACGGTTGATAGAATACATTAATGTTATGTATTGATTGATTGTGTATATGACCTTTGTGTATATATGCATTGTGTGTGCGTGAGAGGAGATAGGGGATGTACTCCACAGTTTAGGGGAAGATAGGGGATGGACCTCTAAACCGGATGTCGTGTGGGAGGAGATAGGGGATGGACTCCACTGATACAGCTTATATGCTTGTCAGATAATGTGTTGATACAGCTCATATGCTTGTCATTGGAAGTGTTGATACAGCTCATATGCTTGTTATGGGAAGTGTTGATATAGCTAATATGCATATCTGTTGAAATGTGGATATAGCTTGTATGCTTATCTGTTGAGATATTGATATAACCTGTGTGTTTATCTACTGTAAAAATGGAAAACGTTTAATATGAGTCTTGGTCTCATATAAGCGGTCAGCCAGGTTCTGAGCCATTGATGGAAATTGTAAAATTGGTAAGAAATGGAAACGGATTATGAATTGGTTTATGGAAATTGAACACTTATCAATTGCTAATGTCTTACTCATTGCTCATACTGTGTTTAGCATATCTCTACTAGGCTGTGGCTCACCCTATATGGGAATATCATTTTTAGGTACAGGTAGCATGCCACCTCCAAAGACATAGCTTGGGAGGCTAGAGGCGGACACACTTTTGTTGTCTTATTTCTTTTTGATGTATTACATGTAAATTCAAGCCAAGGGCTTAATGTGTAAATGAGTTAGTACTCTTTTATTGTAACCAAGTGTTAACTTGGAAAGCTGTAAGCCCTTAGGGCATTTGCTTTTGTCGTTAACATGTAATATTTTTGTAATGGAATTTTGATGAATAGAATAATGTGGAGTTTTTATATATCAATGCATGTCTATATTGATGGGTTTAATGTTATTATTTTGAGGGCGTTACAGGTGTAAACCCCGCTCGAGCGTAAAATGACCCGCTCGAGCGGACAACTCAAAAACTGGGCAACAGAAATGGAAGCCAAAGCTCTACCAACCTGTAACAACCAAGCCCAGCACATCCTAAAACTCAAACACAAGGATTTAAAGGCCGACAACAAGATAGATACAGCTACCAACTCCACGGAACTGAGCCCGGAATACAAATGAACAGTAAAGGGACAACCGGGATCGCTATACATCATTACGTCCTAATTTAATATTATTATCCAAATCTTCACTGGGTCAATGGTAGTCAGATGAAGCATTAGGATTATCAGAAGAGGAATTACTAACAAATTGATTTAATTGAAAGATTTCATCTAATTGATTTTTGGATTCATTATCAATTTGGAGTTGATTAACTTTATCTTTTAATTTTTGTTTTTCTTTACATTTATTAGAATAATGACCTTTTTTTACCACAGTTATAGCAAGTAATATCTTTATTGCATTTAGATTTTGGATGTGATTTTTTATAATATTTTTTCTTGGGTTTAGTGTAGAATTTATCATTTGATTTAGAAGGAGTATAATTCTTTTTGTATTTATTAGAATATTTGTAAGATAATTTATCTTTATGTTTAAAGTATTTGTGTAATTTCCTTCGAGAGGGCGCAACAGGAGGTAAACCATATTGTTCATAGAAATTACCTAATTCGTATTTAGCCTTATGTTTATCTTTAGCAGCTTTTTGACTAAGTTTTAGATCAATACACATTTTTAATCCTTCTTTTTGAATAGTACTAATTATATCACCATAAGTGAGATTACCATATTCAATAATACCAGTGGGTTGACTAAGGACATCTCTAATTTTATGAGAAAAAAGACTAGGTAAGCCATTAATAAATATTTCTTTCCAAAAAGATTTAGTATAGTCTTCTTTTAACATTACTCTGGAGGTAAAGACATCTTTATACCATCTAAAATCGCTTAATGTTTGACAAGTAAGGTTACGAAGTTGATCATGTATGCGAGAATATATATTTGTAGGAGTTCCTATGAAATGTCAAACTATGTTATAGATGAGTGTATTAATACCATCAGGGTGATAATAACCAATAGTTTCATCAAAAATAGGTAAATCATTTTCATCTTTTTGATTAGCATGTATAATAGATTCTCTTTGATCTTCAGTAAGGTATTTTTCCCACCAAGATTTGAGCATACCAGTAAAACCAGAAGTGATTAGAGAAAAAATTTCAAGTTGAGAGTAATCAGGGTAATTACTAAGATAACTATTGGAGACCATAGATAAATGATTTAATTTTTGAAGTATTTGATCTTCACTAAGACCATTAATATTCCATTCGTATAATTTTTTAGCAGATACAGAGAATTGATTATTAAGGTTAGTTTCTTCATATTGGAGATCAGGGGGAGTAGGTCGAGAATACCAATTTTTGGTAGTTTGAGAATTAACTTTTGGATAATGATTTTATTAAGAGTATAGGATTGAAATTATTGAGCTAATTGATTTATTTCATGATCACTTGAATCAGATTCAGTTTGATTAGAAACAGTATCTAAAGTAGGTTGTTGATTTAATACAGTAAGGCCTTTATCTTTAGAATGAGAGGTTGTGTCAATGGTAGATAATTTGGTGAACAATTGTTCAGTTGCTTTGATGGTAGAATTATCTTTGGTAACTAAGCTAGTTCGTTTGGAACGATTACTAGGTAAATTAAGCAAAGGTTGATCTAAGGATTGTTTAGTGGAGGTAGTATTGGTTGAATAGTTGTCTAAATTAGTTTCTATCTTATCTAATTGTTTACCAATGGTTTGGAGATATTGATTAGTATAATTATTTTGTTCAATAACCTTTTTAATTTCAGGGTCAGTGCCAGGCAACTTAAAAGGAGAGGCTGAGACTGGAGAGCCTTGATGTTCAATAATTATATTAGCCAAAGGAGGATGACTAGAGCTAACAGTTGTATTAGGAGAAGTTTTTCATTTATGTTTTGTGATTGTATTTACTTTTTTGTAATAATTTTCAAAGTATTCAAAGAAAGGAATTTCTAGATTATATTCAACCATAAAATCATACCATTTTCGAGTTATTCAAGATTGTTGATTAGTATCATATTTAGCACGATAAGCATGTCGTTTAGTCCTATTTTCTTTAGACCAAAATTCAATAAGAAGTTTATCAAGATCAGGGGAAAAAGGTTTACTAATTGTCATTAATTGAGGGCTGATTGGAGGTATTACTTCGAAATCAGTTTGAGTTGGAGAATCTTGAGACTCAGTGTCTTCTTCATGGAGATGTGTGTGAGTAGAATAAGCAGGTTTACTAATTTGAGAAGTGGTAGAGTTATCAATACCTTTGAGTTTATTATGGGAAGTTTGACCAAAATGAATTTGACTATTTTTTCTAAATAAAGTGTATTAAATATTTCATCTTCAATTTCAACATCAGTAGGTACACTAGAAGTACTATGACGAGAAGATTGAGATCGATTAAATTTAATCTTAACAGATCCATCAGTAAATTGTTGAATATCGTGAATATCTTGACAAGTAGATTGTTGTTGGTCATGTTTGTAATTTTCATTAACAGTAATCCATTGTTCAGGGAGAGTAATATTTTTCCATTCAATCATTTGAGGAATATTAATATGTGTGTCATTACTACTACTTTGAATTAATAAAGTTTTATCCTTTGGACTTTTATGTAAAGCTTGAACATTTAGATTAGTTTTAATAAATTTATAATGGACACGATAAATTAAAGCAATATTATGAACTTTTTCTTTCATATTAGTAAATGAACCATATAATTGAATATTTAATGTTAAAGCATCTAATATATGAGGATCACAAAGACTAAGTGTAAAATTAGGAAAACAATTAAAATGAACGGGTCCTTTGTGGAGACCAGTTTCCATCATACCCATTAAACTATTATTATAATCAAGAAAACGGACATCTCTTAAACATAATAAAACAGAAGTATTTTTACCTTGTGGAGTTAATGGTTTTATTCCGACTTGAATTAATCATAGATGAATAAAATTATGACCAGTTTGTAAATGACGTTTAATAGTATTAGCATCAAATAATTGACAAGTTTCACGGGGTTTTTCTAAAGCATAAACTTATTCTAATGTTTTAACATGAAGATTAACTTTGAATGTATTTTGAAACAAAGTAGTTTTATAAATTTCTTTAACTGATAATTTTGCGATGTTCCAGCTTAAATCAATTTTATCATTCTGTATTTCTACATCTTCATCATTAATTACTAATCCGTGATTAGGGATTGAGGGCAAGGTTGTGGACAACCTAGAATTGACTGAAGAGTTACTCCCAAATAATCGACTCATTTTTTTGTTAATTAATCTGTTTTACAAGAATCTTAATACATTGTCTAAATTTATCATGTTTTCACATACGCTGTGTTCATACATACCCTATTCGGAAGACCCCTAAATCCAACACTGCCTAACCAAAGGACTTACCAAGGATTGGGACAAAAGTGGGTGACTAGTAACAACGAGGAAAGACACAGATAGAATTTTGGACAGATATAAGAGAACTGAAACCAGATTAATAGACAAAATTAGAGGACGATTATGCAGAATTAACTAGACAGTAAGCAACAGATAGCAACATAACTTGGCTCTAATACCAAAAGGGACGGAAGCAGGGATAAAGAAGACGAAGGAAGAACGAAGAAGCATAAGAGATACAAAGACAAAATAATATGCACAAAAAATACTTTAAAATGCACAAAATAATTTAAAATATTTTTAATCAAAATAACTTACAATTGTTTAACAGTAGAAGAAACACTGGGTTGCATATTGTAGACGCGCCCTTGGGCCTCACTACAGTTCGGACTCAATTTGTGTCACGGTTCTTAATCTGAACCAAAGAGTCCAAATTCGGCAAATCGTTTTGAGAAAACAGATTTTTAAAAAAGAAGTGCCAAACATGGACTGCTTTGCTAGATACAGAGTTGCCACCTAAATCTTTTATTTTGGGAAATTTAGGAAACCCTGACTCAGTGCCAAAGGCCACGTGTTCGTCATCACCAAAGTTGCCTCAGCTCGGGAACTTGGGTACGATTGGGGAAGGTCAGCTATGAGCACCCCCTCTCACCCGATCTGAAGATCGGCCTCTACTAACCATGATATCCAATTTTGAAAACGTTATGTGTTCTTATTCCGGTTATTAGCCTAGAATTACTATGTTATGCGTACAGCAAACAAGTATAGACTAGATCGCCTAATTTGGAACAAAATATTGCATATCCGTTTGTTTGGAAAACGCTTTGGGATTTGCTACTCACAAGTAGGCTAAAATACGGATTTCAACGAGTTATCCCAACTCAAACAATCCAACCTTCACCCACAGCCATTTAAGCAGTTTATCAAATAAGCATCTAGCCTCATGGTAATCATGCTATCACGTTAACGTTCACACTCATGTGAGATGCTAAAGCATAAAGAGCTCAGCTAGTACTCCGTGCCAAAACAAGAACATGTTAGCAATCATGCATGATCCAAGTCCATGTTTAAATGCCTAATACAACGCATACGGAATGTCACTAGAGTAGGCTCGGCTAGTCTATAAATGACATGTGAAAATGCACAAGTAGCATGTATTCAAGTTAGATTTGAAATACTTATGCAGTTAGTATGATGCGCCGAGCCCAGTGCATGCAATACTGATGAATGATGCATGCATGCATAGCATAAGGTATGCTAAAGTAAACAAGCCCTAATACTAACCATCAAAAGTAGGTAAGTAAAAGGGAGAAAGAAGTGGGGGATTGGAAGACATACACACACGCACCCACACTTATTACAAGTTAGCCCTCACTCGGAGGGATCGAAAGAATAATACAATTTAACTAACTAACAAGCTAATTAAATATTACAGACCACCTAATTAATTAAGCAAATTAATTAATCTAATTTAAGCAATAAACAGCCTCGGGAAGAGGGTCCAATGCGATGCGTGTTCGGCTCTGCTCGGAAAGTCACTGCCATGCACAAGTTGCCTCTGCTTTGACTGTTCTGCTTCTCTGAAGACTGCATAAGTCCCAGGGTTGCTTCTTTGAGTGCTGTGGAACACCACCGGCTGAGGGAATTGGTCACCAGCCATGGAGAATGGTCACCGGCCACAAAATGCTCCATCGGCCGCTTATGGATGGCCGGTCGGCATTGCAGATGGCCGGCCGGCCAAATCTTCCTACAGAAACTGGTTTGACAGCAGCAGAGGGCAGAACTTGGCATGGCAATGCATTTCAAGCAATGTATGCACCAATCATACTCCTTATCATATTTATGACTCAAAGGAGGATGGGCCTCAATCCTCGGGCCACCAATCACGCATTTCCATGCATGATGGCTCAAAGAATCAAGTGTGCACGTTGATATGGAATGCAATGCACATAATCAAGAGAATTGAGCTCAACCTCTATCACAAGCAATTCAAGAGGCGAAGCATGCATGCCAATGCAATGCAATCCTAAGCATGTCGACTAGTATGCAACATGGCAATGCAATGTGTAATATAGGTTAGGCACACAACCTAAGTAAAGAAGCATGTAAGGCATGAAGCAATGCAACCTACAAGTATGCAAGCAAGTATGTGGCTTCATTCAATCATGCAACAACACGCTTGTATGCAACAACACACAAGGTGAGCATGCAACAACATGCAAAGGGGTGAACTTAAACTAACATGGGTAGCTTGCAAGCTTGCCAAAATCAGTGGCCAAAATGATGCAACAAAGGCATGAAAACACACACACAAATATGCATCAACAAGGGCCTAAACATGGAGCATAAGCCATCAACTCTTCAAAGCATGAAAGGGGTGGAAAATGCAAGCATATAAGCACATTATAAGGTCTGAAATAACATACCAAGTGATTCCAAACCACTGAAACAAAGCAAGGATGGCATGCTAGAGAGGCCAAAGCTTAAGGCATTCAAGAGGGATTGCTTGGTAGCTATACAAAGCAACACATGAATGACTCAAATGACCTAAAATAGTCTCTTAGCACATCAAAATATGCATATAAGCTTCACAAAGCTTAGCCAAAACACATGAGCATGGTAGTCTAAATGCTATGCATGTATTAAGGCAAATCATGGCATTACAAAGCATGTATGCTAAGCAAGCATGATGTACCAAAACCAACTAAAAGCAGAGCTATATCATGACATAATAAGCATAAATATCAGTCAAGGCATGACCAACATGAACCTAAACATGATGCTCACTAAAGAGGCAGAAATGGCCCTTTTCAAGGACAACAAGGAGAGGGGGTGGCCCTCTCCTTCTTAGGACCTCAAGGCACCATTCTCACCTCTGAAATCCCTCAAGATTTCAGTGGTGAGGAGGTCCAAACACAATGGTCCCAAAGCTCACCAAAATGGCACAAAACAAAGGCCAAACAAGCCTTAAGAGGGGTCAAACAACCCCAAAACTTAAAACACCCTTAACAAACTATTTAGAGTAGACAAAAAAAAAGACTTTTATATGTTATATGCTAAGCTCAAAAACAGATGCAAGATAGGCTAAAAAGCTTTGCAAAAATGGGATAAAAATGGACAAAAGTCTTACCCTTGTAGACCCTCTTCACAAAACAATGTTCCAACAGCTCTTTTGGTTCCAAACCAGTCCAAAAGCTTCATGGAAAGACCTCTGGTACCTCAGCAACTAAGAAAAGGTGTGATGGTGGGTGTTTGTGCACAAAAATGAACTAAAACACAAACTAAACACGAGAGAGAGAGAGAGAAGAGAGAGAGAAGAGAGAGAGAGAGAAGAAGAGGAGAGAGAGAGATAGAGGATATATGTAAACCCTAACCCTAAAGCTCAAGCTCTGAAAATATTGTCTAAATTGTCTAACCCCTGAACATGAGAGAAGAGGTTCTCTTTTATAGACAATTAGTCTTGTAAAGCTTCCAAAGGAAGCTAACAAGAGGGCAATCCCTCCATACATGGAGGGGGTGAAAGTGTATGCCAGCTGCACAAAAATATCTGCAAAAGCAGATGCACAGTAGTCGGCCGGCCAAAAATGCAATTGACCAAAAAAAGATAGCCGATCGGCCATCCATAGTGCCGGCCGGCCAAGAATTTGGCAGGTGGCAACAAAACACAGCCAATGGCCTCAAGCCATGGCCGGTGGAGTGTGGGGATGGCCCACAAGCCATTCCCTGCCCCTCCAAGGCAAAGCACAAGTGTTTGGTGCAAAACCAAACACAAAACAGTCGAGTCGAGAGATCCTGAGGCAAGGCGCGTAGCCGAGACCTCCGGGAACTCAAGACGAACACAAACATAGATGATCACCGAGTGTTCAAGCGGTGACGTCCAAATCTTGAGGACGATCAAAAATGGGATGTCTACACATATTATATATGTAATATGTATATTTACATATATATATACATACATACATATACATATAGGCTCTAAAATGTAAATAAAGACTGAATGGTAGTTATATAATAATGTGTATATTTACATATGTATATAGGAATTGAAATATTACTAAAGATTGAAAAAGTCCGAATATGTATATTTACTATTCATCCTATTAGGGACAGTAGATACAATAACATATAAATTTACATATGTATAGTAATTGGAGTTAGTATTGTTACTGTAAACATTAATATATAATGCAATAAAAAACCAAAGTAGTCTGATCAAATGTATTTACTATATATCTTGCTAGAGACGGTATCTATAATATTTGAGTATATATATGTATTAAAATGTAAATAAAGACCAAAACATTTAAGAAGATGTATTTATTATATATCGTGCTAGGGACAATAAATATAAATATATATATTTACATATGTATATAGGAACCGAAATGTAAATAAAGATTGAGAATGTACGTACAAGTATATTTAGATATGTATATGGGTACTGAAATGTAAATAAAGATCGAAAAAGTTTGAACAAAAGTATTTTCTATACACCTTGTCAAGTACAGTAGATATAATAATATGTAAAGTAATTGGGTTGTAAATGGACAATTTGATATAGTTAGAAGAGATGCATTAAAAGTTAAAAGTGATGGGTTGTGGGGGGTGAGCCCGGTTTAGAGTCTTGCGCAATGTGTTTCAAACCCTAACGTGACACGAGAAGGTATTTTGGCTATTATTGGTATTGGAGGATATAAGGTTGGATGTGCAGGTAGCACTTCAGGGTGGATCTCCTTGGTAGACTATTCCCATGGGGCATACTTGATGTCACGACTCGATAATGTAACCCTGGTGCATGGGTATCGTTGGTTGTTATTGTGGTAACATTTTAATTATAACTAAATGGGAGGCAAAATTGCATGTGGCCATTGCTTATTGGTTGGCTAGGAATGATGCTCCCCTTAGAGTGACTTAGATATACAAGATCAACTAATCCTATGAGAATTCAAAAGAAAATTTTGGCATTGTTCCTATGATGATTAATTGCTTTTGCATGTCCTAGTATTTATTTATTTATTTTTTACTTATTAGTATTTTATTTTGTTTGTTTTACTAACTTTTGCTTACTATTCTATTGTTACACTACGTGCATTATCTGTGAGTGTTATTATCGGGGTGGGTAGTTTTAGGTTATAATATCCTATTGGATTGCGCAGTTTATGGCTTTCTTTGTATTGCACTGGAGTTTTATGCCAGGTGCTGAAGAAATTGAAGAGAACACCGAGACATACGAAAGTGACAGCTGGCCTTGGCTAACTTGAAGCATGCTCAAGTCCATAAACTATTGTGATGACCGGGTGTATTTTTCGCTCGTTCTCCTTGTTTAACTTTGGGCTTACCTTATTGGAGTGTCGAGTTTGACTTGGAGCCTTGTTAATCATTTGGGTTTGTGGTGTCCAGAAGTGGTTTCTCAAATAATTCTTGTTCTTGTTTATTCGGTGTCGATTTTCACTTGTTTCGAAGGGTGCACGGCCAAGTTCGGAGTGCCTGGGAGCGAACCAGAAAATTCTGGGCTGCTAGGCTAGGGCCGCACATGCGAGGAATGGTGAGTTTTAGAGGGTTGCACATTGCCCAAATTGCAGGTGCGGAAGGGGAGGTGCGGAAGGAGTCGCACGTGCGGGGATCAGAGTCGCACGTATGGGAGGCACGCTCCACATGTGCGGGAGCAAGTGCAGCACGTGCGGTCGGGCCTGAGTCCAAGGGGCTTTGTTTTTCTTTACTTTTTAGGCCGTGTGTACCATTTTTCTTGTATCACTCTCTCACTAAAAATCATCTCCTCTCCCTTCTCTCTGCATTCCATACACCCAAAACCCTTGATTTCTTCCAATCTTTTGGGTCTAGATCCATTTTCTCTCACAAGTTTTGAAGATCAAAGCTAGAACATCCCTTTGTGTAGTGGAGATCGAAAATCTCTTATCTTTGGCTCTAGGCTTTTGATCTCACCTCTCCAACATGAACTTGAGGTAGGGTTTCCTTTGAGCTATATATATATTTTTGCTAGATTAGTGTTGGATTTGGAACTTCTTAGTAAAAATAAGAAAGTTTTAATGTTGGTTCAAGAATATTATGATTTTTTAAAAGGTGGGCTTAATCATGTTTCTTCTAAATAGTCTCTTGAGGGTTTGGATAACCTTGGTCAATGAATGATGTCCTCTTTTCAAGCTTCCTTCACATGTTGTATGTGTGTTGTGGTGGTGGAAGTTAAACCTTGATATTGGGGGTTTTGGAAAATGTGGAGAACCCATGGATTCTCCTGTGTTAAGGAAATGAATGAGTGAAAATTTCATAATATTGTTTGCAAAAATGACAACTTTTCTTGGTACATGAAGATTGGGAATTTGTTTTAAAATTTTGTTAGATGCATGAACATGTGTAGTTATGAGATGATAAAATTGTTGAGTTACTTGAAAGATGAAAGTTGAGAATTTAGCAAGGTAGGAAATGTTGCCACTTGTTAGTAATGTAAATTGAACACATAGCTATTTTGTGATAAATAACATTTGAAGAAGGAAAATGAGAAAAGTGGTTGTTGTAGTATTATTGTTGAGATACTTGAGAATGGATAATGTTATGAGGCATTAATAATTGTTGCATTACACATTCATTTTATCGATTATTATGCATTTTGAATTGAGTTCGAAAATGTTTGCATTGAAATAAGTGTATATTGAAATGGGAACTATGGAAATGTTTATGGGGTAAATATGTTGGTAAGTTCGGCTAGGAGGTGTAGATGAAATTGATAAGTTGGCCTGAGTGTCTGGAGAGAAAGACCGAAAACACGGGCGGAGGAGGTACCACTTCCCTTCTGGTTAGCAACTGGTAAAGTGGGGTTCTTGGTAGTGCTAGTTGAGCCTACTTACAGACACCAATCTAGGGATTACCTGAGTTGTATTTACCACCCCTATTGAATAAAAAAAATTGGAAATTTCAGAATTGTTGAGATTTCAAAGTATTGTTGAAAAATGGTGATTTTCAACCTGGGAGTAATAACCCGGATGCCGTTGTCATGTCCAGGTCATCTTTTTCATTTTCCTTTGAGTCTGTTGTAACCGAAGAATCAAACGAACTGGATGTTAATGAGAATGACATTGTGGCTTCTGAGTACTTTTCTGTGCTTTTAGTTTATTGCATTAATCAGGACTTTCAAAACTTTGATGAAAACGACGAGGAAGAAATTCCACCGATTTTGAAACATCTGATTGAACGAGAGGAGGAGAGGTTTGTAAAGCCTTTGGTTGATGAAATCACTTCAATTAATGTTGGTACTGAGAAGGACTCGTGGCTGGTTCAGATCGGGTCCACGTTGTCTTCGGAGGAACGTGAGCACTTAGTCGCTTTATTAAAAGATTTCAAAGATGTTTTCGCGTGGTCCTATAAAAACATGCCTGAAATCGACCCTGAGATTGTACAGCACTGGATCCCTCTTGACCCAGAGGCCTGACCTGTTAAGTAGAAGCTTCAAAGGATCTGCCCAGGTTGGGCCCTGAAAATCAAAGAAGAGGTCACCAAGCAGATTGACGCAGGGTTCCTGTTGGTATCTGAATACCCTACTTGGTTGGCCAACATAGTTCTGGTACCGAAGAAGGATGGCATAATTTGGGTGTGTGTAGACTTCAGAGATCTGAACAAAGCCAATTCGAAGGACGACTTTCCTCTGCCGCATATCGACGAATTAGTGGACTTCAACGCCGGGCATGCGTTGCTCTCATTTATGGATGGGTTTTCAGGCTACAACCAGATTTTGATGGCACCCAAAAACAGGGAAAAGACTGCTTTCACTACCCCGTGGGGGACCTACTGCTATAGGGTGATGCCGTTTGGTTTGAAGAATGCTGGGGCTACGTATCAATGGGCTGTGACCACTATTTTGCACAATATGATCCACAAAGAGGTTGAGGTTTACGTGGATGACATGATTGTCAAGTCCAAAGAAAAAGAGGGCCACTACACTGCCTTGAAGAAATTTTTCCAACGGATCAGGGAGTATTGGTTGCAGCTGAATCCTCATAAATGTACTTTCGGTATCACAGCAGGAAAAATGTTGGGGTTCTTGATCACACAAAGAGGCATTGAGGTCGATCCTTCGAAGATTAAGGCCATCTTAGAAATACCACCACCAAGGACTGAAAAGGAGGTGCGAGGCTTTCTGGGTAAAGTGCAATTCATAAGATGGTTTATCGCAAAATTAACCTTGACTTGTGAACCACTTTTTGGTCTCCTGAAGAAAGGAAATAAGTTCCAATGGGATGACCGATGTCAAGTTGCTTTCGAACAGATCAAGTAGTATCTACAGAACCCGCCCATGTTGTCACTGCAAGAGCCAGGGAAACCATTGATATTGTATCTGTCAATAACCAAAACGACAATGGGCTGTATGCTTGCACAGGAGTCTGAGGACAAAGTGGAGAAAGCTATCTATTACCTAAGCAAGAAGATATTCGAATACGACACTCGCTACACTCCACTCGAGAAGGCTTGTTTGGCCTTGGTATGGGCTACCAGGAAGTTGAGGCACTACCTGCTAGCTCACTCCGTAATACTAGTTTCGAGATTAGATCCCATCAAATATCTCTTCGAGAAACCAGCATTTACGGGTAGGCTAGCTCGTTGATTGCTTCTTCTTTCCGAATTTGATTTGAAGTATATGACTCGCAAGTTTGTGAAAGTGAGAGCGGTATCGGAGTTCCTAGCCGATCACCCAGTAGAGGGGGATGAAGCAGTAGAGTATCTGTTCCCAGATGAGGCCATTCTGCAAGTCAAAGAAGAAATCTAGACTATGTACTTTGACGGAGCATCTAATCAATATGGGTATGGGATAGGGGTGTTGCTGATAGCACCCGACAATTCCCACATACCCTTAGCCTTCAAACTCCTATTCAAAGTATCAAATAACAAAGCAGAGTATGAAGCAGCGGGCTTGGAAGCCGCCCTAGAACTAGGGGCAAAACGATTGGATGTCATCGAGGACTCGAACCTTGTTGTATCTCAAGCGAAAGGAGACTGGAAGGTCAAAGAAGAAAGGATGAAAATCTATCACCAAACTCTGGACGTTCTAATTCCCAAGTTTGAGAAGTTAACCTTCACCCATCTGTTAAGAGAGAGTAACAGGTTTGCAGACACTTTATCAACTCTATCTTCTGTGATAGACATCCCTTTGGGAGTCCAGATACGTCCAATCATCATCGAACAGAGGTATGTGCCGGTCCACGAGCTGATTGCCGCTATAGATGAGGCACAAGATCAGAACCCCTGGTACTTTGATGTCTAGAATTTCTTGGAAAAGGAGGCTTATCCCCCAGGGGCAAATGCCAAAGATAAGAGGGCAATTCGAAGAATGGCTGCTCAGTTCATCATCTGCGGGGGTAAATTGTACAAAAGGGGTCATTTGGGAATGCATAAACTTTGTGTCGATGCTGAAGAGTCGAAGCGCCCAATGGAGGCCATCCACGGAGGAGAGTGTGGAGCGCACATGAGCGGAGTGATGCTAGCTCGAAAAATTCTCAGACAGGGTTATTACTGGTCAACCATGGAGGAGGATTGTATCGGTTTTGTTCGACGTTGCCACAAATGTCAGATCTATGCAAACCGCATGAACATCCCGCCGTCGAAGCTATACAACATGACTTCACCGTGGCCATTTTTAGTCTAGGGGATTGATGTAATCGGGGCAGTTACTCCAAAGGGGTCGAACGGGCATGAGTACATCTTGGTGGCAATAGACTACTTTACAAAGTGGGTCGAGGCCCAATCTTATGCAGTGCTGAAGGCATCGCATGTAGCTAAGTTTATCATGAACAATATTATCTGCCGGTATGGGGTCTCGAATGAGATCATCTCAGATTATGGTTCCCACTTCAAGAAGGAAGTGATCGACTTGTTAGAGAAATACAACTTACTTTTCATAAGTCTTCCACCTATCGGCCATAAACCAACGGAGCAGTTGAGGCCACCAACAAGAACATCAAACATATTCTGTAGAAAATGGTGGAAACCTACAGGGACTGGCCAGACAAGCTATCATTTGCTCTTTGGGGCTACAGAACATCAATTTGGACTTCTACTGGGGTGACTCCGTATTCCTTGGTTTATGGGATGGAGGCTGTTCTGCCCATCGAAGTTGAGGTTCTAGCATTACAAGTCATGGTTGAGTGCCAGATAGCTGAGGCAGATTGCCAGCAAAGTAAATTCGAAGAACTCATGCTATTTGACGAAAGAAGACTGAAAGCACTATACCAAATTCAAGGTTATCAACACAGAATTGCCAGGGCTTTTAATAAGAAAGTTAAGTCTAGGAATTTGAAAGAAGGAGATTTGGTGCTCAAAGACAACCGATCTCCCGTCCATGACCCTAGGGGAAAGTTCAGACCCAATTGGACTGGCCCTTACATCATCAAATCAATATGGTCGGGTGGAGCTGTCATTCTGATGGATTTAGATGGCCTTGAATTCTCCCAACCTATCAACATGGACAAGTTGAAGAAATACTATCCCTGAGTGGCTCGCTAGGCTAAAAACCCGAAAGGGCGACCTAAGCAAAACTTAGAGCACAAAAAAATTTGAAATAAGAAAAACTGAGCTCGTAAGGTTGAAAACCCAAAAGGGTGGCCTTGGCAAAAGTTAGAGCACAAAAGGAGAGTGTTAAAACCCGAGTGAACCCGAACCGAACTACGTAAGGCTTGATTCCCATCTTTGGGATATGTAGGAAACTTCACTCTGAAGTCCAACCATAAACACTTCCAAATCAACTCTGTCCTTGTGATCATGTTGGTCATCTTTGTCTATTCTGTATTCAAGAGCTCGGTTGTGATCTCCAGTGTAGTGCTATTCAGACTAGGGGCAACTTTCCAGTTGTTGGGATTCGGCATTGTACATCTCAGTGATAGATCTCGGGTGTGTCCAGTTGTGATCCATATTGAAAATGATTTTGAAAAGTTTTATTAAAAGTTGATTTTGTTCAAATTAATCTTTTTACGACTTAGACCATTTTTTGACCATAACGGAAAATTTTCAGTACCCACAACCTTCAATTACTTTGATTTAAGTACATAGTTCTCCTACTCTTGAATACAAATTGAAGTTGCTTTTTATTACATTCATAAAGAAAACTTGAAAGTACTGATAAAGCAAATAAACTCGGGGCATGGATAAGTCAGGTGTTCCTACGCCCCCTCCTAGAGCTTGTGGAAGCCTCTGATGCCAAAGTAGGCCTGGTCTGCACCTCTCCAGTGAGCCAAGCTATGCACTCATCAGAAAGGGTGCCAACTGAAAGTAGGAGCGGGGGCCAGAAGTTCTCTTGTTCTCCATGCTGTGGCATATCGAGCTAGATGTGAGCCTTTGATCAAATATGAAGTCGGGTATTCCACTCCCTCTTCTGGGTGAGTCAGATCATGTCCAAATTGGCACTGGAATCGAAATAGGAAGTAGAAGACATAGTGTGTCAGGCCAACCAACTGAATGCCCGGTTGCCTAGACATGCTGTAGCTCATCGTCAGCTGATTAAGCCAGTGGCAGCGCCAAGTGATGTCAACAGCAGATCGGCTGCACATCCATTCACACCACCATCCCTCGTCTGGGCCATCAACTGGTCGTTGCCAGAAGAAATAGCCGCGTGCTGAATATGTTGGGCTTGGGTCCACTACTTTCAACTTATCTATCAGCCATATCTGGAGAGGGATGAAAAATGAGAGGTTAAATAATAGAGAGGTGTACGTGGAGAGAAAAGTGAGAAAAGGGTTTTTAGAGAAAAATAGAGCCTGAGGGCCGAGCGATGTGAGACACACATGTGAGAAGGGTGGGAAACACTACTTGTAAGAGTAGTGGACTCCCCGCGAATCTAGTTGTCTCCCGGCGATGGAAGGCATCCAAACCCATCAAAGTCTTAGCTAGTGTCATGCCAATACAGCTCTTACCCTCTTTTAAGCCTTGGGCAACCTCAATCAAACAGACGCTAGACCCTCCAGAGCTTGGGGCAAGCAAAAAATGAGACAACATGCACAAGTAGAGGGCGTGTCATTAAAAACTCTGCCAAAGATGGTCGCCGTGGTCACCGGCATCAGAAAGCCGATGAATCAAGCTCGAAATGTCCAGCTCTCCATCGTGAATCAAAGACCAAGCGTCACGCAAGGTAAGCCCACATATCCGTCCTAAAGCTTGAGTGTGACCAAAACGGAATGGGGGCAAGATCTCCTCATCACGCTGGGACTCCATCAAAGCTTGGAACTCTTCAAAAGTGGGACCTATCTCTTGTCCTTCAAAGCTAAAAACATGAGTGATCGGGTTCCAGCACCTAGCCGTGGCATAGAGGAACGGAAAATGCAGCGGGGTGCGGCTTAGAGTGAATAGTGCATTCATTCCGAAACCCCGAAATTTAACTTTTTCGAGCCATCTAAAGCTGCAAGCCAGTTGGAGAACTTTAGGGCGAGAAATGCTTCCATTTGGGGCAAAAATAATGCTGAAATGAAGAACTACGAAGTTAGAGCTTTTGTAGAAGATAAGGGGTGAGTAGAAGGCAGGTGGCGAAAATCTGGAGGTTTCTGGCCTCACTGGCCGACCGACCAGTTCAAGTAGCCGACCGGCCACCCCAACTGGCCGACCGGCCCCTTTAAGTGGCCGACACATCCTTTGAGTGGCCTATAGCCACCTTAGGTGGCCGACAGCCACTCCTTCTCTCTAGCAAGCAACCTCTGATCCTTCTGAAGTGGTCGAAGTGCTGGAAATTTGTGTCTTGTTCTGTTTTAGATGCGTTCTGTTGTTCGATTTTACTCTTTTTGTTGAATTTGTTTCATTCATTGAGTTGTTGTTTTACTTATCGAGTTGTTGCAATTTGTTTACCGAGTCATTGTTTTGCTTTTCGAGTTGTTCTTTAAGTTGTTTTGTTTTGTTTGTTGTGTCGGTTCACTACCTGACTTTGCAATAAACAAATGTTCAATTTCCATCAATCCTGTTTTTATGCAAAATGGTGCAATGCGATGCTTAGGAATACAAATACAACACTTTTTGATCAAAAAGTTATTTTCATTCTATCATGGATTCTTTTTTCAAAAATAGTGCAAGTTTTCAGAAAATAAAACTGCCTAAGGCTGTACAGTGTGCTAAAACTACTAGCAAATAGAAAACAAAACAAAAAAGAAGCATCTAAGTCAATGCCGGCAAATCTCAAGATCGAGAGGCCCTCTTCGTCCTCTTCCTTGGCGGAACAGACTCTGAAGCACTGTCGTCGTTAGCACCGTTGTCTAAAGCTGGATCATAATCTGAGTCGGTGCCATCACCTCTACTCTCGGATGAATCTAACTGAGGACTCGCTGGCTCCTCCCTACTAGTCTCGTCATCATCATCGCCCAGAGTGGGCTCGAAAGGGCCACTCCCGCTATGGGTGGCCCTAGCTCTGCCTCGACTATGTGTCTGAGCCTGTCTCCCTCTTCTCTCTGCTGATGGGAGAGGTACTGAAGGTCCTGCCTCTGCTCCTACTAGGGTGTATGACGGGGCTGGCATCTCAAAAGGAATCTAAAAAGGGCAATTTGTGAGAATGCATTAGTTGTGAAGTATATCGGATGCAAAAGATGATGAGCTGAGAGCAGTGGATGATTGCAGTGTGTATGTCGTGAGCAGTGTATGGGAACAGCGTATCAATGTAGTGTTTTAGTGCAAAGTATCAAATCAGTGTAATGTGGAACTTTGTAAGTTCTAGTGTGTCAACAGGAGGTTTTATGGCACGAAATGTAGTTGGAAGGAACTTACCGGGATCCTGTAGAGGCTGAGCCGACTCAAGCTCGTCTGTACCATCTCCGTCAAGGAAGCCACTAGCTCAAGGGCCTGCCCTGTGTACTCTATGGGTGCCTGCAAGTGCATTGAAGGGATTACAATTCTTTACAGCATAATTGAATTGAAGTGAATATGCAGAACTAAAATGTAAAGTTTGATACATACTGGAGTCGGACCTCGAACTTCGACAAGTGCACACCCAACTGATGCGAACTCAATGGGGATCTGGCATGTCTCCCCAGAATGTCTCTGGTAAGTCAACGTAGTAGGCAGCTCTGGCCATCCAGTCTCCTGCGTCACCTCAGGATGTCTCCTGCTACGGGCTCTAGTCGCCCTGGTCCCTTTGCCTCTTCCTCTCGCAGTTGGAGCTCTAACTCCCTCGCCTCTGCGAATGCCGGTTAGAGGCGGCATCAGATGCGTCTGAAAAAAGGTCGCGTAGTCGCCCTCCATGCGGAAAAATTCTGCATCCAGTCCTACCATGAACTAGACCACCTCCTCCTCAGTATGCTTTTGTATCTCTCTCATAGATACGGGAGGTGCCATCGGTATAAACTGGGCAGGCAAGCTCAGGGTCTGGCGCACGAGGCGCTCGCTCAAGAACCAAGCATGACAGATCGGTCTCTCAAGAAGGATATGGTAGTGAGCCACGCCCTTAGCAGTCTCGTATGCAAATCTGGCCCCTGACGGTATCACGTCCCACGGCTACCATGTGATCTGAAAATAAAAGAATGAGCAAATGATCAGTCGTTGCCAATTGACCGATATATGTATCAAGTTCATTAAAGAGCAGATTGTTTTGTTCTAGATTACCTCACGCGCCGTGACCGTGTCGAAGTACTGACAAAAAAACATGAAGTTCTCCCGGGTCCTACGGCAGAGCTAGCCGTCGTATACCCGAGAGAACGAAACCATTACTAGGGTCTCCTCTATGGGCTTCAGAGCAAGAGCTGGGAAGTATGCGTGCACCCATAGCTGCAAGGGAAATGCGATCAATACAATGTATGAATAGAGTGCAGAAAAATGCAAAGCAGAAAGCATACAGTGCAAGAGCAGATACAGAGAATGCAGAAAGTACATGTGTTGTAGAAATGTAAAATAGGAAATGTTGCCAGAAAATGTAAAAGTAAAGAGGGGGAAATTAAGCTGCGTACCTCCCAAGATCGCTAGTAGCCACCGATCAAGGTCCCCCACATCCGAGAGGTCGAGCTCATGTATCCGTATAGAGTGGTGAGACCAGCGACGCCCTAGTCATAGAACGGGACTCGTTGCAGCACCACCAATCCACTCAACAGATGCAAACCTACGATATTCCACCTGTTCGAGAACAAGTTAACTGCTCCTCAAACTAGCTGTATCGAACCATACCTAACCGAAGTGTCGGTGGCTCTGCCCCGAGCAGTGCGGCTCATGCAGCCTCCCACTCTTCCATGTCAGGATTAAGAGGGATCGGATCACCTCCTACGCCTAAGCCAGTGATCATGACGAAGTCGTAGGGAGTCATTGTCATCTCCCCCATGGAGGAGAGGTGGAAGGAGTTAGTGGTATCCTACCACCTCTACACAAGAGCCCCTAAGAGAGGGCGGCGCGCTATGACCCGTGTCAAATTGGAACAAAACAGACCGAAGCCGATCCTGTCGATGATGTCACGGACCCCGATCGGAAGCTCGTCGTACCAATCCCGAGCTATCGTGGTACTGTAGCCTCGGAAGGAGCGGGATCCATCCTGTGTTAATGCATGTGATGTAATTAGATCAAGTGAGGTGTAAGGTACAATTGAAAGTACAGTTGAATGCAGAGCAGTGATGAATGAGGTACATTTGAATGCAGAGCAGTGATGTATGAAGTACAGTTGAATTCAGCGCAGTGAGGTACGAAGTACAGTTGAATGTGAAGCAGCAGCGTATGGAATACAGTCAGATTAAGGCATGTGATGCAGTCAGATCAAAATAGTGCAAGAAATACAACAGTTAAAGGTGGTATTGCAGAAAAGCAAAGTTTGTACCTCTACGGCTATGGCCGACAAGTGAGACATGGGCTCTCTCAGTAAGAGGTCGTCTAGTGCGTCCTCAGCAAAATCAGTGAAGGCCTTGATGCCTCCCGTAACTGGTATAATGTGTGTCTCGGGGTGGTACCTCGTCGAATCGAATGGGCGAATGCTCGGCGGTAGTGGCTCAAGCTTAACCTCAGGCTCGGCCTCGAAGTCTACTGCAAACGCTACTGGAGGAAGCACAGGGAAGCCTCCGTCATATGGGACATCGTCTGCCATCTGAAATAGATGCAAGAGAATCAAAATATGGAAAAATGCAGAAAAATGGTGAAACTTTGAACAAGTCAAACCCTAGAAGAGAGAAAAAGTTAAAGAAAATCAAAACCCGAGCAAAGTGAACTAACCTTGGGAGAAACTCGACAGAAATGATCCTTGAATGGTGGAAATGACTGAAGAAGTGTCGAAACCAAATTCTGATTGGTGCAAATTGAAGAGAACTAGAGGATTTTTGCGAAGAAAATGTTTCTAGGGTGTCGGGAAAGGCATAGAACACACGGATCTAGAGAGAAGGCACACCTAGAGAGGGAGGGAAATGATTTTTGTGCAAGGGGTTGTAAGGAAATGAAGTGATTTTGCCTCTACTTAAAGAGCCATGGCTGAAAACATAGTTTTGCCCAAAGCTGCCATCGATAGCCGGCACCCCTTTATTGATGGCCGATAGGGGGCCGACAGCCTCCCCCTATGGCCGGCAGGCTTCCATCATCTTTCTATGCCTCGTTTCCTTTGATATGTGTCCTTGGGCTCCAGGAAATGCAAGGTATGCTCAAATTTTGGTTCAAAATGCCTCTGCGGAAGCCCAGAATCGTGTCCTTGATGTGCGGCGGTCATCGCCCATCAACACACACAAGGTGTGTCCTTTTTAATACGTCGCAACTTTCCCGGGAGGTAAACCGGGAGTTGCCTTCGAGTTGTCTTTATCGAGCATGCTTTTGTTGTCACATAGCATTTGCACGTTACATTGAACATGCATTATAAATTTTCACATTGATTATGCATCGTTGATTATCTTGCTTTGAATATGCATCATTGAGTATCTCACATAGAACTTGCTTCGGTTTCACCTCTTGCATGTCGAGCATTTAGCATGCCTTGGCATCGTGTTACGATCATTCATCTCGCGTGAGACATGCATTGTATTGCATTATCCCTATTAGGTTTCTTTCTCATATATGCACGATATTGTATGTACGGTCCATTTAGAGGGAGTCTGGGTAAGATCATTCTTGTCCTTTGAACGCCTTTTTTTGGTTAGAAGCATCAGGGTACGCCCGGTGCTTACACCGCACCTCGTTGGTTAGAGACATCGGTTACTCCCGATGTCTGCACCAACATCTCGTAGGTGTTTCCCTCTCTCGCGTGTGATACGCTGAGAGGTGCTTCTTTTCCCTCTCTTGCTTGCGATACGCTGAGAGGTGCTTCTTTTCCCTCTCTTGCTTGCGATACGCTGAGAGGTGTTGCCTTTCCCTCTCTCACGTGTGATATGCTGGGAGGTGTTCCCTTCCCTCTCTCGCGTGTGATACGCCGAGAGGTGCTTTCCTTTCCCTCTCTTGCGTGTGATACACTAAGAGGTGCTCCCTCTCTCGCGTGTGATACACTGAGAGGTGCTTTCCTTTCCCTCTCTCGCGTGTGATACGCTAAGAGGTGTTTTCCTTCCTTCTCTCGCATGTGATACACTAAGAGGTGTTTCCCTTCCCTCTCTCGCATGTGATACGCTAAGAGGTGCTTCCTTTCCCTCTCTCGCATGTGATACACTAAGAGGTGTTTCGTTTGAGACTTCGGGTATTCCCAGTAGTCGCTTTTAGCCTTTCCTGCGTGAGACGCAGTGAAGATTGCATGATTTTCTTACATCCTTTATGTTGAAGTGTGTGAGACTTTTGTAACTTGTAGGTTTGCTTAAAATGTTGTATTTATTTTGCATAAATGCTCCATTATAGCCCTCTTTGCAGAATCATAAGTTATGTTTGTGCATCATGCATGTCCTTTGCATTTTGCCCCAACCTGCGGGTGCATCTATATAGTTATCTTGAGTGTTTGTCCGAGTCTTCGGCCTTGTCAAAAATGGGTCGTCTCTGGGCTTTGGCATTCACTCCCATCATTTTATGACTTTTAAGTTCTGTCAAAGAGGGGCAACTGTAGACACCCCATTTTTGACCGTCCTCAAGACTTGGATGTTCTTGCAGGCTACATCCAGCAACAAGTTTGATCGCTCGTCGATTACTCAACCTTCGTGACGGAATGCTCCAGGTTTGATCCTTCTAGACCCTATTTCCATTCTATCTCATATTTGGACCATGTGTTGGTCTTTGCATATTGGTGTTTTTGATGGCCTGCCGGCCATGGTCTTTGCCCTGCCGGCCACCAATAGGCCCTGTCGGCCATCAGTGAGGCACTGCCGGCCACCACTGATGGCCGGCCGACCGCCCTTATTTCAATAGATATGTTTTAGATATTTTTGAGCCAGTTGTGGCTCATTGAGCTATCCTCCATACATGGAGGGATGGAAACAAACTTTAAGCTTGCCAAGCAAGTTTTTGCTTGCATTGCTTATATAAGGGAAGGTCCCTCCCTCTTGTTTGAGGTTAAAAAAAAAATCTCAATTCTGGAATTTCTCTCTCTCTAGAATTCTCACTCTTTCTCTCTATATTGTGTGTTATTGTGCCTTAAAGTGTGTTTTCTTCACATATTTGCACTAAAACACCTAGTCACACACCACTACCTTGGAGCTAAGGTTCTTGAAGGTTTGCTTGGAGCTCAAAAAACTGGTTTTGGCTCAGAGGAAGACCTGTCTTGCCGTTGTTCTTCAAGGGTAACAACTTGTCCCTCTTAAGCTTTGTTTTGATTAAGTGTTTGATCACCTTTGTATGCTATTTTAAGGCTGATTTTAACCTCTTAAAAACTCTGATTTTAAGGCTTTAAAATGTTAGTTTGAGTCTTGTTTGGTTAGGGGGTATTTCCCCTCTTTTGCTCTTTGGCTTGTAAAGCCTCTTGAGCCACCTTCCTTAGCTTTTGTAAGAGCCTTTGGTTGGCCTTTCTACCACTGAAACTCAGAGGAATTTCAGTGGTGGAAAGGTGGTCTTGAGGTCCAAAATGAGAGGGGGTAGTCCCCTCTCCTTTTGTCTTGCTTGCATGTGTTGTTGGCCTATCAAGTGAGCACGTGTTTCTCGTTTTCTTAAGCTGAGTTCAAGCATGTTTTTGTGACTTTTTGGACCTTCCATAACTCTATTTTAGGCTGGTTTAATCTTTGCTTGCATGCTTCTTACACTTGTAGGGGAATTTTGCTAATTAGTTTTGTATGCTTGATGCTTTGGTCCATCATTCTAGTATGTGTTGGCTCTACTCCAGCATGTTTTTGGCCTTTATTTGACATCTTAAGCTCTGTTTGAAGTGGTCTTGGCCTTTTGAGGCTTGCCTTGTATGGTTGTAGTGCAAGCGGCTTCGACTAGATTTGAGTTTCAAAGTCTCTAGCATGCTTTACTTGAGCTGTTTGCATGCCTTAGCCTCATTTCTCATGTGATTTCAGTGTGTATAGTGTAGTCACACTCTCACATGTTATGCTCTTTCAGTACCTTTTGAAGTTGTGCCTCATGCCTTGATCATGAGCCAATTTGTATGCATGTTCGTCTAAGCTTTTGGGCTATCATTTTAGCATGTTTTGGCCTTTAATTTGGCGTGGTTAAGCTCTGTCCAGAGCTGGTTTGATTGTTTAGGTTATGTATTGCATGCCCCTTATGTAAAGCCCTTGACTAGCTTTGAGCTCTAAGGACCCTAACATGCTATACTTGTGTTGTTTGCATGATATGTCATCATTTGGCATATGATTTCAGTGCTTGTGCCTCTGTCATGCTCTCATATATATCACTCTTTCAATGTGTTTGAAAGTTAAGCTTTGTGCCTTGTTTGCGAGCCATCATATGAGCATGTATTTCTTGCTTTTTGTGCCTAAGTTTTAGTGTGTTTTGGCCACTATGTTGGAGTATCTTAGGTCTGTCCATAGTTGGTTTGACCATTTGAGATTGATAGTGCATGCCTCGTGTGTAATGTTCTTCACTTGCTTTAGTGCTCTTGGCCCCTTAACATGTCTTGCATGCATTGCTTACATGATAGAGTCTTGTGCATGCCAGCTTAACATGTCAAGATTAGCATGTTGTTTGCATAGCATATTGTTTGCTTTGCATGGTGTTCAATCGGAAGTTATATTGAACATGAGGAAGATTGGTTCATTTCATACTTGAAGTGATGAAATGAGCCAATCTCCTTTGCCTCCATTGCCTTTGATCTCTCATGATAAAGTAATAGTCTTAGTGTCTTGTTTGTTGTGCATTCATTGAATTTATGCAAGTTGGATCTTTGGCCATCACGCATTGCATGCTTGATTGATGGTTTTGGATCCAATGATGCCTCTCTCTTGATGTTTTGAGATGATATGGAGGGGCATAGTACACACATACCCTTGGGAGACCCTCCATTTCCTCTGTTTTATGCTCTATTGCAGTTTGGAGTCACAGCACACTAGTGGCCGGCACCCCCTCACTGATGGCCGGCAGTGCTTCACCCTTGGCCGGCAGAGGCACACCCCTGGCCGGCAGATAGCCGGCAGCCACCATTCATGGCCGGCAGGCCACCGGTGCACTCCCCAACATTGTTTTAGTAAGTTTCAACAACAAGTTCTTGAAGACACCCTGCAAACAGAGCCTCTAAAGAGCAAACCGGAGAGCTTTTCGGGGCGAAAACCGAGCATGCATCTTCAACCTCTTGGAACAGAGCTGAGGCAGTGTAATTTGTAATTAGTTTTACTTGTTAGTTAGCTTAAATTTGTAGCACAAGTTAAGTGTTATAATAATTAGTAAGTAGTTTACTAGTTATTCGAATGGTTTGTAATAATTAGTCTAATTAGTTTAATTAGATTAGTTAGTTAGCCTAGCTTAGATTAGCTTAGCAAATTCATTCGGATGCTCCTTCGCGAGGGCAATGTTGTAATAAGGGTGCGTATGTGTGTGCATGTCTTCCAACCCCACTTCTTTCTCCTTTTTACTTAACTGCTTTTGATGGTTAGTTTTAGGGCATTTTTCGATTAGCACACCTTATGCTTTGCATGCGTGCATCATTCATTTGTCTTGCATGCACCAGACTCGGTGCATCATTCAAACTGCATTGTATTTCAATACACTTACTTGAATACATGTTCCAAAGCTTGTTATTGAGTGTTGCATTCATATGCCATTTTAGATAGCCGAGCCTATTAGTTGTATTTTTGCATATGTTGCATTAGGCATCTTGTATAGTTAGGATCATGCATTGATTTCTAACTAGTTCTCTATTTTGGCTCAGAGTACACTGTAAGTGTTTATGCTTTAGCATCCTTGCATGAGTGTGAGTGTTTCTATGATAGCATGCTTGCCATGAGGCTATTTGCTTTAGTGATTTAACTGCATGAATGCCTGTGGATGAAGGCTTCATCGCTTGAATTGGGACAATTCATCTAATGTGAGTTTTAAGCCCACTCGAAGGTGGCAAATCATCATATTTTCTAAGTCCACTTGAGGGTGGCAAATTCGCGCTTTAGCCTACTTGCAAGTAGCACTTTCAAACCATTTTTCAAAAAAACAAACATGAGATGTTTTATTCCAATTTGAGTGATTTAGTCTATACTTGTATGTTGTGCACATCACATAGTAAAGCTAGAATAATAATCGGATAAGAACGCATGTGTTTATAAAAACAACATATCATGTTTAGTAGAGGCCGATCCTTTGATCGGACGAGCGGGTGTGCTCATTTCATGACCTTCCCCTCTCGTACCCAAGTTCTCGAGCTGAGGCAACTTTGGTGATGACGGACACGTGGCCTTTGGCACGAGTCAAGGTTTCCTAAATTTCCCAAAATAAAATATTTAGGTGGCGACTCTGTAATCTGGCAAAATAGTCCAATTTTGGCAATATTTGATTCAAAATCTGATTTTCCAAAATGATTTGTCGGATTGGATTTCTTTGGTGTTTATCAGTCTCACATTGCACTTTGTGAGATTAGATTCAGAACCGTGACAGGAGTCCGAACTGCAGTAGCATGAACCTAATTCGCGCCCTCTCCGAAAGGGGGGGGCGGGCGGAGGAAGTTCAGGCGGTCTACACACTCTCATTTCATCTCCTTGAGAGAAAAAAAAAACGTAAGAGAGTGAAAAGGGAGCCTAGAGAGAGTGTTTGAACTCAAGAATTGGAAGAGTACTTGCGGAGAGTTTAAGGTTAGATTTGGAAACTCAAGCAATTGAACCTCTAGAACACCATTAAGCATCTAAGGTAAATAATCAAGCCTCTAGTCTTGTAATTTACTTGGTTAGTGCATACATTCAAGAAATTGGACCATGGGTTGCATAATTTGCACTAAGGAAGTGGGAAAGAAGAGCATCTCATGCATGAATACATAATTCTCATAATTTTGTAAGTCGATTTTCAAGAATTTCCACATGCATGTCCATATCTTGGTTTTGTTCAAAGAATTCAACAAGTTTTTGATCTAACATCTCATTTGCTCGTGATTTGGAAACTTGGAGCTTAAATCACTCCATGCATATCATATTCATGTTATGTTTTCACAATTCAAGTTTGAGTTTGTATAATTGACACACTTATGGGCCTTGATTTCATCAAATGATCTTTAATTCTTTATGTTTTCCAAGTTTAGACTTGTTTCCTCAAGTTTTAGGGTCCAAGTGTTGTGTTTTGAAGGGTTGAATTCAAGTTTTAAGCTAGAGAGTGCAATCTGGATATTCCAGATTCTGCTTCCTCCCTCGAGCGACGAATTCTCCACTCGAGCAACCACTCTGTGATCATACACTTCCGCTCGAACGACCAGATGTTCGCTCGAGCATGAAATGCAAGCTCCCAGAAGTTTTATGTTTTGCAGACTGCTCAAGTGGCAAGAGTTGCACTCAAGCGAGGACTTGAGTCTCACGCTCGAGCGAGCATCGAGCGGAAAAATCGAGCAACTAGTACTTTTGCAAAGTTTACAGATCGCTCAAGCAAAGGAAGTTATGTTCGAGCGACCAATCACGTTTTTTATGTTTGCTCGAGTGGGACCCCTGTTTCCAACATTTTTTACCAAGTATTTTCAAATACATTTTTGCATCCTCATTACATCCTATGCATTCCTAGGCTAAGATTAAGACTTAATAATGTGGATAAAGGCTAAGAACACGCTAAGAATAAAATGTAATGAGTGAAGCATATCTTAAGCGTATGTTTCAAATGTGTATCTATTATGTGTTGTGTAGGTCACACGCCGTAGACTATTCGATTATCTGTTCTGTCCATCTGTTTTGGAGCCATCTGTGAGTAATAACTTTGTAAAGCAATGTTCAATTATGAGTATTTTCTGAATGATATAAGATGATCTGTTTCTGAAATATTAGTTTCTATATGAATGAATGGTTGTCCAATGTTTTTCAAATGTATTCGTGGCATTCTTAGCTTCAGATGACATCTGTTATCTATTCTGTTACATCCCAATTATGGGTCAACTGTACGTCTCATGAGCCAACTGTTATGGATCCTTCTGTATATATGTCCCAATTATAGGCCAATTATATGTCTCGTGAGCCAACTGTACCATCTCCGTGCATGTGAGTCAACTGTATACCTTCATGGCCGTCCCTTTGTGAGCCAACTGTTTCTGCTAGTGCTAATGAATGTACCACTTATGATTAACTTCAAATTCTGATTATGAATTTGATTCTGAATTTGTATCTGTTATGAACTATGATTTTTGAACATGATTATGAATCTACTTCTGATAATTACTGAATTCCGTTTTCTGTAACTGTTATGGACAACATTCATTAAACCTTTTACTCTGTTATTATTCACTGGGCTCCAGCTCACAGTATTATATATTTATGTAGGTGATCAGGCACGTGACCAAGTCCAAAGTTGACGGCCTAAGATTCTCTTTTGTCAGCCAACCACCGCACCTCCCGAGGAGGTTCCTTTGAGAGGTCCATGTCAAGGCTTTATTTGGTTTTGTTCTGTTTATTTGTACTTGGGCTAGGTTCCCTTTCGACTTTATATGTGTAAATGGGTGATGTAAGACTATTGTATTCATGATATCATGCATGTGTATATAAGTTTAAAATTTTCGTCCCATATATGTCTCCACAACTTATTGGACTATGTATGTTTCTTTAATTGCTTCTGCAACCCCTAATTATAAGTTATTCTATTCAGAGGCCTTTGGTAATTCGAGGATTACTGGCCGGTTACAACACTAAACCTATAGGGGGCAGGTTTGGGTCATGACATAGTGGTATTAGAGCATGTGTTATACCACACACACGAGTCCGTATGAGCTATAAGATGTCCTAGAAACGAATTAGGGACATTTCATCTGCATGTGTGAGTGTGTGCTAGTCTTTATAAATGTGAAAACTGAATTCAAACCTAAACAAATGAAATTGAAAGAAACGAACAAGATTGTTCCTATGTTTATTATTACCTTGTCTCTCTATAGTGTCATGGAAAATGCAAGAAGTAATGATACAAGTGAATCCTCGGAAGAACACATGAGTCGTATGAAACAAATGCTTCCAGCTCTGACTGAAACACTAACACAATAACAGAGGCAACAGCCCTTGCCTCCTCCGCTTCCACCAACACAACATGAACCAGATAACAGTGATATAATCAACCTGACTCAGAAGTTCATGAAAATGAAACCGCCAACTTTCCTGGGAGGTATTGAACCATTAAAGGCTGAAACATGGTTGTTAGAAATGGAGAAATTATTTGAAGTGTTTCCCTGTTCTGAGATTCAAAAAGTTCTTTTGGCCACCTACACCCTGAAAGACGAAGCCCGGAGATGGTTGTTATTGGTTCAAAATAGTAATTGGAATATGACATGGGCTCAATTTAAAACGATCTTCTATGACAAATACTTTCCTTAGCACTTTTGGGATCGAAAGGTTTCAAAATTTCAGGAACTCAAGCAAGGCAACATGCCTGTAGCCGAGTATGAGGCTAAATTCACTGAACTAGCTCAGTTTGCGCCTCATATGGTAGACGCGGACTACAAGAACGCTCAGAAATTTGAGGGTGGATTGGATTTAGATATATTTGATCGGTAGGTGTCCTCAAACTACCTACGTATGTGAATGTGCTTGATATGGCATTGATGGTAGTGAAGAAACAAGCTCCTGCCCCAATAACTGAATGGAAAGGGAAAAGATCTGAATTCAGTTTCAAGAAGGGCCGTTCATTTGCTATGAATAAGAAACAAAATACGGGATCTTCTAGTAGTTCAAGTCAAAGCAGTGGGTCTACACTTGTTTGTACCCAGTATGGGAGGAGACATAGAGGAGTTTGCCATCGGGTATCTAGTGCTTGTTTCCGGTGTGGCAAGACAGGCTACATGATAAGAGATTGTCCAATTGTGTCAGAGAATGCCAACCGTCCTGTAGTAAGTTTAGCAGGATCTGCTTCTGGATCAAGAACAAATGTTAGAACTAATACGGGAAAAGAATCCTTGAGACAAGGTAGAGTTTTTACACTTGTGCCTAGCGATGTATAGAATACTGAATTAGTGGTGTCCGGTATAATTTATATCTGTGCTCAGAATGCCTATGTATTACTAGATTCTAGTTCCACGCATTCCTTTGTGTCACATGCTTATTCTCAAAAATTAACTAGACCATTAGAATCCATGAATTACTTATTGTCTGTATCTATTCCATCTGGGGGTTCTATGGTATGTGCATATGTGTACCCGACATGTGATGTTGTGATTGGTGATGTGATATTGTATGTTGATTTATTACCTTTGGGGGTATGGACTAGTTAACAAAGTACTATGTAACTATTGACTATGTAAATAAGTCTATTAAATTTTGTCCACCTGGGTTACCTGAGTTTGTGATTATTGCGAATGGAGCGGTCCCTCCCCCATACTTGATTTCTACCATGAAAGCTGTTAAATTGCTTAAGAAGGGATGCAGAGGGTATATGTGTTGTGTTTTGACAATGACTTCTGATAATCCCACTGTAGAGAACATCTCTGTAGTAAATGAATTTCCTAATGTATTTCCAACTGAATTGCCGGGAGACTTAATTCATAGGGAAATTGAGTTTACTATTGATGTTGTACCCGGAACACAACCAATTTCCAAAACCCCATATAGAATATCAACTTCTAAACTGAAAGAGTTGAAAGTTCAGCTCCAAGAACTCTTAGACAAGAAATTTATCCGTCCGAGCACGTTACCTTGGAGTGCTCTAGTGTTGTTTGTCAAAAAGAAAGACAGGTCCTTGAGGCTGTGTATTGACTACTGTGCGTTAAACAAGGTAACTGTGAAGAACAAATATCCATTGCCCCGAATAGATGATCTATTTGACCAACTTCAGGGAGCACAAGTGTTTTCTAAGATAGATCTTAGATTCGGGTATCACCAGTTAAAAGTTAAGGCAAAAGATGTACAGAAAACTACTCTTAGAACTAGATACGAACACTATGAATTTTTGGTAATGTCGTTTGGGGTGACTAATGCATCTGCTGCCTTCATGAACCTTATGAACAGGGTGTTTAAATGATATCTGGATGAATTTGTTATCGTAGTTATTAATGACTTTTTGATTTACTCCAAAAGCAGGGAAGATCATGAGAATCACTTGAGGACTGTGTTACAAACTTTGAGAGAAAAAAAGCTATATGCAAAATTTTCCAAATGTGAATTTTGGCTTGACAGTGTGGCATTTCTGGGACATGTAATCAACAAGGATGGTATCTTCGTTGACCCACAGAAAATCGAAGCCATTGTACCAACCAACGTGTCAGAAGTTAGAAGTTTTTTGGGGCTTACAGGGTATTATCGTCGATTTGTGAAAGACTTTTCAAAACTTGCTATGCCATTAACACAATTGACATGGAAAAATGTACCCTTTGATTGGACTGATAAACAGGAATCGGCTTTCCAAGAACTGAAGACTAGACTAGTAACTACACCAATCCTGACATTGCCCAATAGAACCGATAGGTTTCAGATTTATAGTGATGCTTTCTACAAGGGTTTGGGGTGTGTGTTAATGCAAAATAGGAAACTGATTACTTATACCTCTCGACAACTCTGCTTGCATGAAAAGAATTACCCAACTCATGATCTTGAATTGGTAGTCGTGGTGTTTGCTTTGAAAATTTGGCGTCATTATCTGTATGGAGTAACTTGTGAGGTATATACAAATCATAAAAGCTTAAAATATTTCTTCACCCAAAAAGAACTGAACATGAGATGGAGGCGATGGCTCGAACTAATTAAAGACTATGACTTGCAAATTTTATACCATCCGGGAAAAGCAAATACAGTGGCAGACTCTTTGAGCTAGAAATCAGTTGGAATATTGTCATGTTTGCTTACTGATCAGAAATAGTTAATAGCTAACTTGGGGAAAAATGAAATTGAGGTAGTCCTACGTGAACAAGGTGGGAATCTAGCCGCCATCTCTGCCCAGTCTACTATTATAGAAGAAATTAGAGAGAAACAACACGAATATGAATTTTTGAAGAAAATTATTAATAAGATTGACTCAAAACCAAGGCCGGGATTTGTGTTTGAGAATAATGTGTTGAAATTCCAGAAAAGACTTTGTATACCGAATTATTGTGACTTGAGAAAATGTGTTATGACCGAAGCACATAATTCTAAATTCACTATGCATCTGGGGAATACGAAGATGTACCATGATTTGAAATAGAATTTCTAGTGGCCTAGAATGAAACAAAGCATTGCTGATTTTGTAGGGAGATCTTTGCATTGCCAATAAGTTAAAGCCGAACATCAATGACCCGCTGAGCTGCTACAGCCGCTTCTAATACCGGAATGGAAATGGGAGCACATTACCATGGATTTCATTGTTGGAATGCCTCGCTCTTCCTGAGGTATGGACTCATTATTGATCGTTTAACTAAATCTGCCCACGTTTTACCCATTAAATCTTTGTATAATGCAGACAAGTTGGCTAACTTGTATGTCAATGAGATTGTGAAATTGTATGGAGTTCCAGTGTTCATAGTATCTAACAGAGATCCTAAGTTCATTTCAAGATTTTGACAGAGTTTACAATGAGCTTTGGAAATTGAGTTAAGACTGAGCGGTGTTTATCATCTGCAAACAGACAGCCAATCTGAACGGACCATTCAAACATTGGAGGACATGTGACGAATGTGTGTGTTAGACTTTCAAGGAAATTGGGAAACCTATTTACCATTAGCCAAATTTGTGTACAACAACAGCTACCATTCGAGTATTTGTATGGCTCTTTATGAAGCTTTATATGGTAGAAAGTGCCAATCACTGATTTGTTGGGCTGAAGTAGGTGATAGACCATTGTTGGGACCGAAATTTGTGCAAAAAACCACTGAAAACGTGAAATTGATTCCACAGAGATTGAAAACTGCACAAAGCCGCCAAAAGAGTTATGCAGATGTTCGAAGGCGAGATAGGGAGTATGAAGTCGGGGACCATGTGTTCATAAAAGTGACTCCAATGAAAGGCCAAACACGGTTTGGAGTGAAAGGCAAGTTGGCACCAAGATATGTTGGACCGTATGAAATCCTTGAAAAGATTAATTTAGTGACGTATCAGGTAGCCTTACCACCAGGTATGGAAAATATGCACAATGTTTTTCATGTTTCGATGCTTCGGGAATATTTGCGGGATCCACACCATGTGATTGAACCAACTCACGTGCTTCTGAAAGATAATTATACGTACTTAGAAAATCCCATTTAGATTATGAATTGCCGAATCAAAAGATTGAGGAACAAAGAAATACCGCCGGTGAAAGTTGATTGGCAGAATCATAGAGGAAGTTATGCTACATGGGAAACTAAAGAAGACATGGTAAAGAGATATCCAGATTTATTCCGTTGGAGCCAACGTTCTTCCAAAATGAAGGTACTTCGAGTTTGGAGGACCAAACTCTTTAAGGAGGAAGACTGTAACAACTCCGATCTCTGATTAACGTATAATCCATGATTACGAATGCTTAATAAGTAATTAAGATGAAATTTTGCATTCATTACATGTGTTATGTGTTATGTGTTATATGAGTTTCTATCTGTTCTGTGTAGGAATATTTGTCTCTGGTTTTGTTCTATTTTGCGAATTAAAGGTCTTGTCGGCATCCGATCACGAAATTGACTTAGTATATGTGTTATTCGAAATTTTTAGAACATTAAGGTAGGTTCAATCGAAATTCGATTCGGAACGATTAAATTAGAGTAAATAATGCCAATTGATTAACCATTAATTAAGCCTTCATAATTGAGCCTATATAAGGCATGAGTGGGCTCTAGAGTGCATTTTTACACTCTCATTTCATCTCCTTGAGAGAAAAAAAAACGTGGGAGAGTGAGAGGGGAGCCTAGAGAGAGTGTTTGAACTCAAGAATTGGAAGAGGACTTGTGGAGAGTTGAAGGTTGGATTTGGAAACTCAAGCAATTGAACCTCTAGAACACCATTAAGCATCTAAGGTAAACAATCAAGCCTCTAGTCTTGTAATTTACTTGGTTGGTACATACATTCAAGAAATTGGGCCATGGGTTGCATGATTTTCATTAAGGAAGTGGGAAAGAAGAGCATCTCATGCATGAATACATAATTCTCATAATTTTGTAAGTTGATTTTCAAGAATTTCCACATGCATGTCCATATCTTGGTTTTGTTTAAAGAATTCAACAAGTTTTTGATCTAACATCTCACTTGCTCATGATTTGGAAACTTGGAGCTTAAATCACTCCATGCATGTCATATTCATGTTATGTTTTCACAATTCAAGCTTGAGTTTGTATAATTGACACACTTATGGGCCTTGATTTCATCAAATGATCTTTAATTCTTTATGTTTTCAAGTTTAGACTTGTTTCGTCAAGTTTTAGGGTCCAAGAGTTGTGTTTTGAAGGGTTGAATTCGAGTTTTAAGCTAGAGAGTGCAATTTGGATATTCTAGATTCTGCTTACCCGCTCGAGCGACGGATTCTCCGCTCGAGCGACAACTCTGTGATCTTACACTTTCGCTCGAGTGACTAGATATTCGCTCGAGCATGAAATGCAAGCTCCTAGAAGTTTCATGTTTTGCAGACCGCTCAAGCAGCAAGGGTTGCGCTCGAGCCAGGATTTGAGTCTCACGCTCGAGCGAGCGTCGAGCGGAAAAATTGAGCAACCAGTACTTTTGCAAAGTTTACAGATCGCTCGAGCGAATGAAGTTGCGCTCGAACGAGACCCCTGTTTCCAGCATTTTTGACCAAGTATTTTCAAATACATTTTTGTATCCTCATTGCATCCTAGGCATTCCTAGGCCAAGATTAATACTCAATAATGAGGATAAAGGCTGAGAACACGCTAAGAATGAAACGTAATGAGTGAATTATATCTTGAGCGTATGTTTCAAATGTGTTTCATTTATGTGTTGTGTAGGTCACGCGTCGTAGACTATTCAGTTATCTGCTCTATCCATCTACTTTGGAGGCATCTGTGAGTAATAACTTTGTAAAGCTATGTTCAATTATGAGTATTTTCTGAATGATATAAGAGTATCTGTTTCTGAAATATTAGTTTTTGTATGAATGAATGGTTGTCCAATGTTTTTGAAATGTATTCGTGGCATTCTTAGCTTCAGATGACATCTGTTATTTGTTCTGTTACATCCCAATTATGTGTCAACTGTACGTCTCATGAGCCAACTGTTATGGATCCTTCTGTATATGTCCCAATTATGGACCAATTGTACGTCTCATGAGCCAACTGTACAGTCTCCGTGCACATGAGTCAATTGTATGCCTTTATGGCCGTCTCTTTATGGGTCAATTATATGCCTTTATGGTCGTCCCTTTATGGGTCAACTGTTTCTGCTAGTACTAATGAACGTACCACGTATGATTAACTGCAAATTCTGATTATGAATATGATTCTGAATCTATATCTGTTATGACCTATGATTTCTGAACATGATTATGAATCCATTTCTGATAACTACTGAATTATGTTTTCTATAATTGTTATGGACAACATTCATTAAACCCTTTACTCTATTATTATTCACTTGGCTCTAGCTCACTATATTATATATTTATATAGGTGATCAAGTACGTGGCCAGGCCCAGAGTTGACGGTCTCAGATTCTCTTTGGTCAGCCAACCACCGCGCCTCCTAAGGAGGTTCCTTTCAGAGGTCCATGTCAAGGCTTTATTTGGTTTTGTTCTGTTTATCTATACTTGGGCTAGGTTCCCTTTTGACTTTATCTGTGTAAATGGATGATGTAAGACTATTGTATTTATGATGTCATGCATATGTGTATATAAGTTTAAAATTTTTGACCCATATATGTCTCCACAGCTTATTGGACTATGTATGTTTCTTTAATTGCTTCCGAAACCCCTAATTATAAGTTATTCTATTCAGAAGCCTTTGGTAATCTAAGGATTGCTGGCCGGTTACGATGCTAAACCTATAGGGGGCAGGTTTGGGTCGTGACACTTGTTTTAAGAGGAATTTATAAGAAATAACAAGTACAAAATAATTTAGAAACTGAATTTCATTGAGTGAATAAGAACTTACAATGAAATGATCCACTCTTGAAAAGATCTATAGTAATTACTTAAAACTAGTCCTAGGAAATAAAGTGCAGTACAGGAATTGAAGTGTTGAAAATATAAAGAACTAGAAATGTAAAAACTGGAAAGGAAATAAGAAGTAAATAAATTGGTTTCTGAATTTGAGCCTGGGTCCCTTACAATGTAGCCATGAATGACTATTTATAGGCAAATATTTGTAGGAAAAAACTTCTAACAATAACTACCAAATAACCACCTAAAACTACCCATTCTTCCATCTTTATTCCCACAATACCACATATCTGTCCATGTCTTCATAACTTCCTTTAACTTCTAATTCATGCTCCATGTTCTCCACTTTGTCCTCCATGTTCTCCATTATCTCCATAACTTCTTTTAACTTCCAAATGAATAAGAGGATGCCACGTGTCTTAAAAATAAGAACAATACTAATACTAATACTAATAATAATAAGAAGAATATTTTATGGTGCCAACAAATATAGTTGTATATAAAATGTCTAAATATTTTTTTTCGTTGAGTTTAATGACTAAATATCGTTGTTCCATCAGTTTTATTTAATGAAAATAGCTAAATGATTTATATTAAAAATAAATGAAAATTTAAAATTTAAACTAAAAATAAAAAAACTCAAGATTTATTTTATTAAAAGATCAAACTTTGAATTTTTATTTTTATTTTTTTTATAAGGCTTCGTTTGATTAGAAAGAAATAAGTGTTCGAAATTGAAAATGGTATAAAGTAATGTTAAAAAAAGAAAATAAGTTTTCTTGTATGAATTTGATTAAGATGAAAATTTTGCAAGAAAATAGGAATCCTAATTATAAGTAACTATTTTCATAACAAATTTAAATTTTCTTGTATTTTTCTGTATTCTTTCGCAAGAAATTAGAAGCTTAGTTATCATGCTATTATGAGTTATACAAGAAAATTAACTTTCTTGTAACTTTCACTATTGTCATACTAAACAAACTTAGAAAAAATTTATTGATTTTCATATACCAAGCTCAAACAGGTGGTTTGAATTGGTTGTTCGTCCCACTGCTTCTGTGTGCAAGGATTGAAAGAATGTGAACAATATGTTGGGACATTTTATTTTTCTTCTCCTCGAG
This sequence comes from Camellia sinensis, assembly GCF_004153795.1. Taxonomy (NCBI): domain Eukaryota; kingdom Viridiplantae; phylum Streptophyta; class Magnoliopsida; order Ericales; family Theaceae; genus Camellia; species Camellia sinensis. The sequence continues at coordinate 871,607 of NW_021025261.1, forward strand.
TGGTATTTGCAACAATAAGAAATTTTCATATATGGTTTTTTTTTTTTGTCCTCAAAATGCACAATGATTGGTTTCTCATTCTATACACATTTTGTTTATTTCATTATGTGTTTCAACCCGTTTTTGACATTTTTGTTTTGTTTGAATTGTTTTTTTGTTCAAACCAAGAAGTCAACTAGAAATTAGTATTTATTTGCATAACAAAAACAAATTTTCACCAACTTATTTCGTAATGCAATGTCTGCACTTGTGGTTTATATAAATGTTTCACAACAAATAACAATTTTTTTTTACATACAGTAAGGTTCATTTTTTGTCCTGGTCCTTAGTATTTTTTAGAAAACTTGTCTTGTAATAATTTTATTTTATTTTTCATACAGTAAGGTTGTGGGCAGGCCTGCCAACAGATTGAGTATAACCCGAATCTGATCCGAATCCGAGCCAATTAACCTGGTCCATTTATACAAATCCGAATCCAAATATCTGTTTAATTCGTATATGCGTAACCCGATTTAAAACAGGTCGGATTCGGATAAATACGATTTGGTCCATTTGTTTGCCTAATCCGATTACATTGAATTCCCAGAAACCAAATCAGATCTTTTAGAATCAAATCTCTTTCTCATCGTCTCTTTCATCATTTCTCATCGAAGAATACTAGATCTGAAAAATGCATTAGGTTTGAAATCAGATCTCTCATAATCAAATCTCTCTCTCATCGTCTCTTCCTGCTCCGATTCATGACGATGAACTTAGCTAAATTGAGCTCTCTACTGTTTCTGATCTAGGTATTCTTCGGTGAGCTCTTTGGTCAGTATCAAATCTATCTTTCATCGTCTTTTTCTCCGAATTCGATGAAACAAGCTCAGATCAGGAGAGCTCAAAATCAAACTATTTCAAGTAATTGAATTTCTAAGCTTTCTCTGAATTTTTGGCTTTGATTTTTCTTCTGTTTTTGATTTCTAAGCTTAGGCGTAGGTTCCTCTGGTTTTTTGACGATTGATGTTCTTTGAGTGGATCTAGTGTATCTATTTTGAATTGTTGTTTTGAGGTTTTATGGCTGTGCTCCATTTGTGTTTGTCATTGTATCTGCTTTTTACTACCTTGTACTTGTGTTTCTCCTTTATATAAGAGGTCTAGGTTGTTTGTTTGAATGGAAAATCAATTCTAAAACATTTTCTTGGATGTTTTTGGGACTCTATATATTTTTTATTTGATGGGTACTTTGGGTTGTTTGTTTGAATGTAATATCATATATTTGTTATCAATTATGAATCAGCGGGTCAGTTGATTTATTTAAGCAGTTTCAACTTGGTGGTTTTTGTCTATTAGGCTGTGTTTTTTCCACTGTTTCCCTCACATTTTCCTTTCCATTTCCAAATCATTACCCCAATTTCATGACCCTTCGAGTGGATCTAGTGTATCTATTTTGAATTGTTGTTTTGAGGGTTTATGGTTGTGCTCCATTTGTGTTTGTCATTGTATCTGCTTTTTACTACCTTGTACTTGTGTTTCTCCTTTATATAAGAGGTCTAGGTTGTTTGTTTGAATGGAAAATCAATTCTAAAACATTTTCTTAGATGTTTTTGGGACTCTATATATTTTTTATTTGATGGGTACTTTGGGTTGTTTGTTTGAATGTAATATCATATATTTGTTATCAATTATGAATCAGCGGGTCAGTTGATTTATTTAAGCAGTTTCAACTTGGTGGTTTTTGTCTATTAGGCTGTGTTTTTTCCACTGTTTCCCTCACATTTTCCTTTCCATTTCCAAATCATTACCCCAATTTCATGACCCAAACACAGCCTTACTATCATTTTATTTGCACAAGCAGAGATAGCATTTTCTAGAACTTTGAATTGCGTAGGCAGGTTGGGCGATATTTTGCACACCCATTTTTTGGGTAGAACATATTCAAGCTAATGCTTGTAGTGTGTGTTTTCTATTGTAATGGTACTTGGTGTCACTGAGATTGGAATTTAATGTTGTTACTATCTTGCTTTTGTGTTTCCATAGTGTTTGATTAAAAATAAAAATCAAAATCAACTTTGAATTGTGATTTTATTTTAATTTAGGTCTTGTTGGTAATGGCAAAAAGAAAGAAAATATTTATTATTATGCTAAGGTATGTCAAATTGGATGTATTTTTCTTTGAAGGAATAAATTCAAAGCTGTTGGCATTGATAGAAATTGACCACTTAATTGTTTATGGACATACCTTTATAATTGATTTCTTTTAGTGCTTTTCTGAAAATTGCTGCAACTATATTGGTGAGCCTGACTGTTTCATTAGTGAATTGCAATTTTACTTTAAAAGTTAGCACTAACATAACTTCTATAGACTTATGTGAGAGAGAGAGAGAGAGAGAGAGAAAAGACTTTTTAACCCACCTAGAATGTAAATGTCATTGATTTATCAAAATGCATAGTAGGATATTTTTACATGTTATACATTGTCTTTCTTTGTCATCAAGTCTTCTTCTCCTTACATTCTACCTAATCAATGGTTTGCATCATTCAAACCTTTCCAAAAGATCAAAAGTTAAGCATCTTACCTGCTGCCTTGGCAGCTATAGCTTCTTGATAGACATCAGTCACAAATAAAATCTCTGATGGCCTATCTACTCCCATAGATTCCGATATTTCAACATAGTTGCTTGTTTCTTTCTTGTTCCTACACATAATAGTAGTGAATGATGATTTACCTAGAATAAAACAGTAATATAATAGCTTTTTAAAACAAAGGAATGCATTCAAGGAATGTGTAATATACCCCACTATGGTATTGAAAAATCCACACAAGTACTTTCTTTCATATTGCCAAATATGAGCCTTTGTGCCAATCTACTGCCGTTGGAATAAATGTACACTTGAGAAAAGATAAGCAAGAGTTGACGTATATTGACTTACACAAATAGCCATGGGAAATTAATTAAGTGCATGTGGAGGGAAATCAAAGTCACATAATCAAACCACCAAATCCTTAAAGCAACAACAAATGACCACAAGTCTTGCAAGACAATTGAAATCAACGTCACATAATCAAACCACCAAATCAATATTACCCTTAATTTTCTATCAAATTTCCTTGTCTATGACATCACTACCACATCCTTTATAACTTTGTCTCTCTAGTTTTTTTTTTTTTTTCCCTTTCTTGTCCCATGGTCTGTCTTATATCATTCCTCTCCCTCCCCTCATATAACACCTACACAGCTATTGCCCTAAAGAATTAATTTATTTACAGCAATTTTTTTTCAGTACTAATTTAAGTCCTCTATTGTTAATTGTTAGTAATTGCTTTCTTGTCCCTTGTTCTTACCATGAAGTTTGCTTTTATTCTTGTAATCTTTTGTTGTCAAATTTGTTATCCATGTTGCTTATCATCAAGGATCACTTCAACTCTTTGAAGTTTTGGATTGTTATATGCATTCCTACTAAATTGGTTTATAAAATAAATTATTTAAATATGAGTTTAGATGTAATTGCTAATATATTAATGTTTTCCTTGTTTATTTTCTTTGCAGATTAGTTTTTGATGACATTTGGAAGCGTACTTGCAAATCAAAATCAAGTGTTGAATTTTTTTTTTCCTGAACTGATACTTAGTTCTAGTTGTAAATCAAGATCTAGAGTTGAATTTTTGTGTGGACTCCACATTAGTTCATTTTGGGATTTGCTATGATAGTTTTTTTTTTTTGTTATACTTAATGGATTATTATTAAATTTGTTTGATGGATATATTTTGATTTATAATATAAATTGTTTAGTAAATTTTTTGTGTGGACTGTGTATAATAGCTGGTGGATTTCTTAGTACATTTAAAAGGCAATTGGGATATGAGCAAGAATATTTGTGAAATAATAATTTAAATTGAAATATAAAATATGGGACAAGTTTAGTGACAAATTTTCTCGTCATTTGTACTTGTTATTATGACAAAGTGATTATTCGTCGCTAATAAATATTTTTGTGACAAAATTTATTGCAGCTTATATATAAAAGTTTTCATTGATTTTGTTGTTTGGTGACTAAACATTTCGTCATGTATATATATTTTTGCCACGAAATATATTTCGTCACCCATGTATGACGTTTGGAGACGAAAAATTTCGTCAACTTTACATCTTACTGTGACGAAATTATTTCCTCATCAAGAATCAACATGTGTGACAAATTTATTCGTCAACTAAAGTTATAAATGTGATGCTGGACAACTATTTGGTGACAAAAATGAGGCTTTTTGGTGACAAAATGTTTCATCATTGAAGTATTATTTATTTGGGATTGGGAGTCATGTTTGCATATTTTATTTTGTGACTTGAATATGGCGGTCTCAATTTTGGTTTTTGGAGGCAGTTACTATATTTCCTTGGGATAATAAGATAGTCCATTTACTAGTTGTTGTCTTTGACTTCAGAGAAGATTGCTTTTTGATAGCACTTGGGTTTATATGTGCCTGGTGGGGTTACTTTCTCTCGTCTTCTAGATTTTTAGTTAGTTGTAGAATTCAAAACTTCAAAATTCAAATGACGCTCAAGGTGACATCAGCTTTAGTTTAGGTGGTGGTGGCGGCTATGGAATGGAGAAGCAAAAGAGAGAATAATAGAGAGCTTAGTCATGTTTAGGGTCTTGGAAGTTTTGTACAGAGCACCAACTCTCAAGGAGAATAAATGTCAGATCCTGAGTCTCATTTGCTTTGTTTGGTTATTTGAAAGAATTAGTGGATTGAGACATCATTTTTTTACTAATGCTTCAAAAAGGAAGGCATTACTTTACTAATCTTTGTTTGCATGCTTCAATACAACGAGGCTTCATTTTGCTACACTTTGGTTCTTCCTACTCACCTACACATACCATTATCAATGAGATCTTGAATCTCATGACGTAAACGAAAGCATAGGTCGGTGTCATGACCGTGCTGCTGGTGGAACGCACAATACTTGGCCGGATTGTGGGTGGTAGGCAGTCTTTCAGGTAAGGGCCGCGGCTCTAGGGGCTTCAGATGCCCTTTTCTGATCAAAACCCCCAAAGCTTTGGACAGGGGCATATAAAGTGGAGCGAAGGTTCTGGTGTTTCTGGGAGGGTATTTGGCTGTTTGTGAGTTGCTTCCGGACGCACCGGAGAATGGTGTGGCTGCCGTATTTGTTGGGGAAGGGTTAGTGGTGACCATACTCACTTCGGAGGTCCTGGCAGTCGTAGCGCCGCTCGGACCTGCATTAGCACTACGATTGAAATTTCTGCGGGGTTGCTCCCAGTCATTGTCGATCCAACCTTGTCTCAAGGCGTCCTCAATCTGCACCCTCATTTCATGCAGATCAGCAAAGGTGGGAAAGGGGACAACAATCATCTTTTGCATTAGCTTCGGCTGAAGATTGCGCACAATCATCCGAATCTGGTCTTTGTCTGTGGGTCTCAAGGTCATCATTGAAGCCTTAGCCCGCCATCTAGTTACAAACTCTGAGAAGCTTTCCTTGGGTTCCTGCCTCGTTGTCTCGAGATCCCGGGTCGTGATCTCGATTTACGTATTGTATGAGTACTGCAGGATGAAGGCCTCAGCCATCTCGTCCCAACTTCTCTTGACGTCGTCCTCTAACTTGGCATACCATGCGGCCGCCACACCTGACAAGGTCCGACCAAACAAAGACAGCTTTTGTAATCTGGTGAGGCCCATTGGCCGCAAGACATCTGAAAATAATCGCAGGTGTACCATGGGATCCTCAGATCCGTCAAAACGATCAATTTGTGGCATCTTAAACCGATCTGGCAGCGTCACAGCTGTGTCGATGTATCCATCTCCAATGTCCGGAATGGACTTCGCACCTTGAGATTTCTTGAATAGCTTTTCAAGCTTGTGCATTTTTAACGTCATGGGGTCTACTTCAGACTCAAAGGGAGAATCCGATAGATTGATGGGGGTGGGTGCCTTGGATTGTTGAGGCGGAATCGGGGGTGGAGCCGGCCCCGTTGGGATGTCTGTATCTTCTTGGACATTCCGGGCGTTTGGTGTTTCTTCGGGTATTGGAACCCTTAATGGAGGAGGGATTTGCTGCGAAGGTGATGCCCCAGTTTGCTGTTGCAATCTCCCAATTAAATCCGCTTGCTCACTCATGACTGTAGCTTGTTGTCTGGCGAATTCTGCCTGTCGGACAGCATCTTGCTGCATCATTTTCATGCTTTCCTGAAGTTGGCGCACCATCTCCTCTAAGCTAGCCATACTGTTCTGCTCTGGTTGAATTGCTGGTATGCGTTCCCTCTCTGTGGGTGAAACGGGATCCTGATCCCTACTATACACAGGTGGGGTAGACAAAGCCCTCTGTACTAATTGTTGAACCGGTGTCCTCTGCCTAGTTGCTTTCCGTTTAGTGACCGGGGGTAGAGAATGGTACACTGGTTGTCCTTCTATCAGATCCTCAGATCGATGGAGCCGGCGACCTCTGATCCAGAGTGCTTGGGGAATGTCTACTGGGTTGGACGCAATGATGCTAAACTACCTAGCAAAAAGATAAATAAAGCAATAAATAAACCAACAACTGGACAGCACAACGGCATAAAATAAACAAATAACATACAGTTGGATATTCAAAACACATAGTCGATAAGCCGAACACACTGTTCCTCGACACTGATCACTGTTCTCAAAATCTCTATTCCCAATACTGAACCTTGATACCCGCAGATAACTGATTCTCTTAAAACTGATACTGATGCCCTCAGGCCTGATGCCCAGACTTACAAACTGGTGTGTTCATTTCCCTGCAGAAATACAGTCTAAAAGTACATAGCAAGTAAAGAGAGCCAAAACACCCCTACATTGGGGTAGGGTTTCCCTGTCCTATTTTGTCAGGAGCTAGGGTTTCACTACGCACACAGCGGTTCTCAAACAACCTAATATCGGGTAAGCAGCTTGTCCTAATTTGGAATGGTCACTACGGATCCGAATATGCACTAGGTCGAATGGTCAAAAAGGGTGCCCCGGTAAACCGGGGTTTGTACATCACTACCACATCCTTTATAACTTTGTCTCTCTAGTTTTTTTTTTTTTTCTTCCCTTTCTTGTCCCATGGTCTGTCTTATATTTTTGTGTGGACTCCACGTTAGTTCATTTTGGAATTTGCTATGATAGTTTTTTTTGTTTTTGTTATACTTAATGGATTATTATTAAATTTGTTTGATGGATATATTTTGATTTATAATATAAATTGTTTAGTAAATTTTTTGTGTGGACTGTGTATAATAGCTGGTGGATTTCTTAGTACATTTAAAAGGCAATTGGGATATGAGCAAGAATATTTGTGAAATAATAATTTAAATTGAAATATAAAATATGGGACAAGTTTAGTGACAAATTTTCTCGTCATTTGTACTTGTTATTATGACAAAGTGATTATTCGTCGCTAATAAATATTTTTGTGACAAAATTTATTGCAGCTTATATATAAAAGTTTTCATTGATTTTGTTGTTTGGTGACTAAACATTTCGTCATGTATATATATTTTTGCCACGAAATATATTTCGTCACCCATGTATGACGTTTGGAGACGAAAAATTTCGTCAACTTTACATCTTACTGTGACGAAATTATTTCCTCATCAAGAATCAACATGTGTGACAAATTTATTCGTCAACTAAAGTTATAAATGTGATGCTGGACAACTATTTGGTGACAAAAATGAGGCTTTTTGGTGACAAAATGTTTCATCATTGAAGTATTATTTATTTGGGATTGGGAGTCATGTTTGCATATTTTATTTTGTGACTTGAATATGGCGGTCTCAATTTTGGTTTTTGGAGGCAGTTACTATATTTCCTTGGGATAATAAGATAGTCCATTTACTAGTTGTTGTCTTTGACTTCAGAGAAGATTGCTTTTTGATAGCACTTGGGTTTATATGTGCCTGGTGGGGTTACTTTCTCTCGTCTTCTAGATTTTTAGTTAGTTGTAGAATTCAAAACTTCAAAATTCAAATGACGCTCAAGGTGACATCAGCTTTAGTTTAGGTGGTGGTGGCGGCTATGGAATGGAGAAGCAAAAGAGAGAATAATAGAGAGCTTAGTCATGTTTAGGGTCTTGGAAGTTTTGTACAAAGCACCAACTCTCAAGGAGAATAAATGCCAGATCCTGAGTCTTATTTGCTTTGTTTGGTTATTTGAAAAAATTAGTGGATTGAGACATTATTTTTTTAATAATGCTTCAAGAAGGAAGGCATTACTTTACTAATCTTTGTTTGCATGCTTCAATACAACGAGGCTTCATTTTGCTACACTTTGGTTCTTCCTACTTATCTACACATATCATTTATATGTCATAATTTGTTTCAGATTCTGGGTTTTCTGTTTCGTAGATGTTAGAAAACCATATTTCACCTAAATTTAGTATATTGATCGGTGAATCACAGAAACATTCTCAAACATGAGTTAAATTTGAGTTATTGTAGAAAAGATTGGTTAGTTGTAGGATCAGACTTGCCCTATGTTTTAATAGAGAAATTGTCATGACTCCAAACCACCCCTAGTAGTATGGTGCCGTGATGGCCAGTAATCTGAGATTACCGAAGGCCAACTTTCAAAATTCACACACAATCAGAGTATAAATATATGGGTCTCACAAGTGCGGAAGCAATATATGCAAATCTAGTTAGTCCATAAGAGCAGTGCATAAGTCAAATGGAATGGCATACATCTTTACATAACTTTACAACTTGAATACAAATAAAATAAAGTACAAAAATACATATTACATCTTAACAAAAGGACTCCACAAGCCGACATAAACAAAATACATGAACCACAGGTCAAGGAACATAATCTTCAAGATTGCCGACATCCTCACTGCCGACATAACATGCAGACAAAACACACATCTCGGCGTAGCCGACTTCTTGCTTGTTACCTACATATATACATAGGGAGGGTGAGCTTGGATACTCAGTGAATGGTATAAGTAATAAAGGGGTTAAATGAATGATACCCGAGATCTTTTCAAACAATACATAGTATATCTTTATCAAAACCATACATAACATAGCTTAGCTTGACTTGAAATAAAGCATCAATCGAACCTTGGTCTTTCAAAACTTGCTTACTTACTTAACATACGTTAACTTAAAACATGGGGTGATGACATTCCGGGCAAAACAAAAGCATAACCTCGGCATCAAGCACACCCGTTCATAGTCCGTCGGTGGCCGGTATCTTAACAAGGGTGCTACTTAGGCTTAACGTCTCCTAGCACGAAAGGACGATGCTACCTAGGCTTAAAGTCCCCTAGCACGGAAGGACTTGTGCCACAAATGCTTAAAGTCCCCTAGCATGTACGAACTATGTTACCTAGGCTTAACGTCCCCTAATACGAAAGGACGGTGTTACTTAGGCTTACCGTCCCCTAACACGAAAGGACGGTTCCAAGAATGTCATCCAAAACAAAGCTTATACTTGATACATAAAATAGGGATATCATTCATGCTTAACAAATACTTTTATCAAAATAAGGCAAAGCTTTATCAAAACTTTATAACATAGCTTTATTAAAAATACCACTCACATAGTTCTTGGGACGTCGGGATCAAGGCAAAGGTCCAAGTCCTACAAACACATGGCAAAGCCTACTGAATGCACTTCTCAAAACAAGTCTTACATGCATGCAAATGATCTCGGGAAACATGCTGGAAGTCAAAACACTATTTCACATGTCAGGAAGACATGCTGGGTACCAACCAGGTCTTTGCCGAGGTCCCACACCTCCTGGCCGAGGTGTGGTTACCTAGGCTTCGGCGTGCGGCTACATGCCGAGGTGCGCACAAGACAAACTAAAGGTGTAAGTGATCATGCAAGATAGGCCAAGGTGAGATACGATGCTTGGCCTAGGTGTGTGATCTAGGCAAGAGTGATCTCGGCGACTACACTTAGGGAAGTGAGGTCTGGAGATTTGGGTTTCCACCCGTGAAGAACATGAAGAACATGAACATGAAGAATATGAATGCTAAAATCATAACTTCTTTATTACAAAATCTGGGATTTCATGCTATGAGTTCGAAAACATGGACCTGGGTACCCATACTTGAAGATCATGTAAAAAAAAACACAAAAACATGGATCTTGGCATGAGGTTTCGGATCAAAACATGATTTTTCTTGAAGAACACATGAATACTATTTTCTCTTTCTAAAACCGAACTTCAAAGCAATGCATGGCTCACAAATCATATTCAATCATGCAATGCAATAACATGAACATAAAGAACAACATGAGTAGATTAAGAATCTAACCTTAGAACACGGATCTAACTGTTCGATCTCTAGGGATCAAGCTTGGAAATCCCCTCTCCCTCAAGAACTCCTCTTCCTCACCTAGATCTTCTCTCTCCTCTTCAAAACTAAGATATAGAAATGATAGGTTTTCTCCCTCTGCCGGCTGACTTAACACTCAGCTCAGACACGTGGCAACGGCTGGTTGGTTCTCCTAAAAAAGGTGATAGATTGACAAGACAAGACTATGACAAAGTGTATCTAACAAGCTACCCGGTAAGGCACTCCGGCAAGTGATGACATCAGCTAAGGACAAAGCTTCGGCAACTAAGGTGACAATGACCTAGGCTAGGAAGGACAACACTTGACTAAGTTGTGCCACACCTTGGCCTAGATGTGCCACACTTCGGTCTAGGTCATACCACTCTAGGACAAGATCGCTTAGGTGCAAAGGTAACATCTTGGCCTAGATAATACACATCTCGACCTTGGTGATGAACACCTCGGCCTAGATAATGACATCTCGGCCAATATGTCAAGGCAAAGGTGGAGGTCGAACAAAGTGGTTCCAAGATAATTCTAGGCTGAAGATGACCTCGACTTGGAATGATCTAGGCATAACATGACCTAGGCTTGACATAGCAGAGAAGGGACAAAGCATGCAAGCAACACTTAAGCAAACAAGACAAGATTCATGAATGCAAACTTAACATGGCAAAACATATAAATGCATGCAAACATGACTAGGACATGAATGTGGGTTGTTACAGAAATGCTTAAGTTGCATGGTGTCTTTTGATGGAGGGATATTTGCCTCTTCAGTGGAATCATATTGTCAAGTTTTTCTCCACTTCATTGAATGTGGTTTACTAGGTTTTTCCTTCATGTTAACAAGTATTCTTGATTTTTCTTTTATATTTTGTTATTTGATTTTTCAGACTTCCAATTGTGAGTTTGATTATAAATTGGGTTATCAGTTTTGTTGTTTTTAAATGAATTCCACATGCCAATACATTAGATTGATCACATGCACACAAATCTATATAATTTCCAAATTGAAGTGTTAGGTGCACACTGTTTGTGCTTGTCTGCAATTCTGTTCGATGCATAATTATCTTGCCAACTCTTGCTCCTTTATGCTTGATTTCTTGTGTAGTGCATATTTGAGTTTTTGAGCCAAAGATGTCTTCAGATTATAGAAAACATATTATTGTTGATGATGCCGAATTGGATGACGATGTATCTCAAGGACCCACAAAGAGGATTCAAAAACTAACTTTAAAGGTATAGAATAACGTTGTCAAATTCAAAGGACCTAATGGAAATGACATAGCTAGATGTAAGCATTGCAATAAGGAATTTGTTGGAGAGAGTAGGAAAGGCACTAGTCATTTAAAAAATCATTTGTCGAAGACATGTCCAGTACTTAAAGGACCAAATGCCCCTAGGAATGCTAGTAAGGCTACTTCTGAATCTACTTCTAAGGCTGCAACTTTTAAATTTCATTAAGAGAGAAGTCGTATGGATTTTTGTAGGATGGTAATCAAGCATAATTATCCTTTTAACATGGCTGAGCATGAATTTTTTGAAATATTTTGCAATAATCTTCAGCCAATGTTCAAACTTGTTTCTTGTAACACTGTTAGGCCGGATGTCCTTGATGTTTATGAAATAGAAAATGCCAAGTTATATCAATTTTTGGATGAACTCTCTTCTAAGATCACATTGACACTGATATATGGACTTCAGACCATCAAAATTTTACCTATACATGTTTGACTGCCCATTATGTGACTAATGATTGGGAGTTAAAGAAGAAAATTCTTGCTTATAGATGCATTGATTACCCGCGTGATGGAGACCATTTGTTTAGCTTTATCAAAGATCTAATTTTAGAGTGGAACATAGATAAGAAGTTGTTTTCAATGGTAGTCGATAATGCAACGAGTAATGATGTCATCGTGACACTCTTAAAGTGATGGCTACATGACCAAGGATTATTACATTTGGGTGGACAATTGTCTCATGTGCGTTGTAGTGCGCACATATTGAATTTAGTTGTTCAGGGTGATTGGGAGTCTTATTTCAAAAATCTGAGGAAGTGTGAGATATTTAGGGAGGTCTCCTTATGGAAAACAAAAATTTGATGTTGCAGTGAATCATGTTAAGTTACATCATAAAAAGAAAGTCCCCATGGATGTTCCTACCAGATGGAACTCCACTTATTCAATGGTTGAAGCTGCATTAGATTTGAAAAGTGCATTCCACGGCTTAGGGAAAATTGACAAACAATATAAGCACATTCCTCCTGAGGATGAGTGGAATGTAGCAAATGTGATTTGTGGGTGCTTGAAGATTTTTTTTTTGATGCTATATCTCACTTTAGTGGTACCACTTTTCATACTTCAAATGTGTTTTTTCCCGATATTTGTCTTATTCAACTTGAAATGAAAAAATGGGAGCAAAGTGAGTATGATTGCATTCGATTGATTGCTGGTCCAATGAGAGTGAAATTTCAAAAATATTGGGAAGAATGTTCTTTGGTGTTAGCAATTGCAGTGGTTCTCGATCCAAGATTTAAAATGGACTTGGTGGAATACTACTTTGGTCTTATTTATGGTGCTGATGCTAATAAGCAAAATCAGAGGATCCGTAATGGTTTTATTGATCTTTTTTATGAGTATAGGAGTGATTCTTCTGATTCTATGAGTTGTATTGCACTTGTTTTTGAAAATAGTAGCTCAAGTGGTAGTCAATTGCTTGTCAATTCTTCAAAACAAGAAAGTTTGGCTCCTTTTCATGCGTGGTATGCCCAAGAACATGCTTCTAACATTCATGCCTATCAAAAATCAGAGGTGGAGCAATACTTGGAGGAGTTGTTGTTTCCAAGTAATGAGAGTTTCAATATTCTACATTGGTGGAAAGTGAATAAAGCAAAATTTCCTACTTTGGCAAGGACGGTTCGTGATGTTTTAAGTGTTCTAGCTACTACGGTTGCATCAGAGCCGGCGTTTAGTGTAGGAGGTAGGGTGATTGATGAGACACTTTCTTCATTACTTCCAGATATTGTGGAGGCCTTGATCACTTACAATGATTGGATTGAATCAACCAAAAATATAAGTAAGTGAAATATTGAAGTTTTAAATAATTAGATGTCCTTTAGTTTAGTTCTATTAATATCTTAATGTCACATTATTTTGAAATTGCAGACGTAGAAGAATGCTGACATGAGTAGATGGATTGTTTCTGTGTTGGTTTTGATGCCTTGGTGAATTTTGTTTCTACTTTGTATCACTTGGTTTTTCATTTATTCATCTTATTATGACATAATTTGATAATCTGTTTGCATATTAAGGTAGTAGCTTTCTTGATTTGCAGGTTTGATAATGAGCTTAACCAAGTGGTTGCTATCAAAGTTATTGACTTGGAAGAATCATGAGTATATAGCTTTAATTATGTCTCCTTTATACAATTTATTTGCTCTCTCTTACTAGAACTACTTATTTGTGCTTTAGCTTAGGTCAGTCCTTTATACTTCTCTCTAGAATAAACTTGTGTTTCAAGAGGTTTCTTTTTCCTGTAAAGCTACCAATAAGTGTTTGATTGCAACTAAAAATTGTTTGTAAAAGACTTGCATCACCATTCTTATGGTGTAAACTATTACTGACATTGGAAGTGTATCAGAATTTTGACATTTTTTCCCTGTCAATTTTTGACTCTCGTTGGCTTTGTAATTTAGAATTGAAGATGTCTCACTATTTTTGGCTTTGAAAGAGGTGACCCCTCTTGTGGTGAAATGTGGGTACATAACTTTTCTTCTTGGAGCTTGATATTTTTGGATTAATTATTGTTATCAAGATTTACATTGTTTAGTTTGTCTAAAAATTATATTGAGTTTCTCTGAGGGTAGTTCTATTGCTGGGGTCGAGTAAAAACTTTTTTGATGCATTGAGTGATTGTGCTCTACCCTAGCAGTAGCCACTATTGCTCTGGCAATGGGGCTGCCCTTCTCTTATTGTATGTTGCCCTTAGTACTTAAATATCATTCTGTCATATACACCCACTGTAGGATCTCTGTATACCTTTTTCACCAATTATTGCCTTACCCTAGTCAAACTTATATGTGTCTATGGAAAGGGGACGGGCATTATGACCCATTTTTTGATATTTTTGTCTTGCCAAAACTTAATCCACCTTAAATTTTAGTTCATTATATTTGAATTTTTTTTTTCAAATGGAGGTTTTCATATCCTATCACCTTGGGTAGCAGAGTTTCTGCCATTATCGCTTGGGATATGCCATGAGAATTACATTACATTACATACTCTTTAAGATATATGTCAATTTCAATTATATACATTTATTAGTGTTCCAGGTTATTTTTCTTGACTGCTTTTCTGTCATGGCTTGTGTTGTTTTCTCTATGCAGGTTGGGGCTAGCTTTATGGATGCTTGCATCTTTGGAATGATTAAGGGTTTAGTTTTTTTGTTTTAGCTTTAGGCCAGCTTAGGGAGGTTTTGTCCATTTGTGTTCCTGTTAACGTTGTTTTCATCTATACTTACTTTTTTGTTTTAGGTTTTTTAGCTATACTCAGATAAGGGGTTGATCTGTTTGCTTTTTGTATTTATCTCCCTTTATTATGTTCTATCCTTTTTTTTTTCCAGAAAAAGCATTGATTGTGTTAGATACTAAAAAAAAAAAAAACGTTTTGTATAATCTTATAAGTAGTATAAGTATTCAAAATTTGATGTTACAAACAATAATTTTTTATAATTGGTATTTTATTACTTTATATGGCTGCCTAATCAGAGAGAGAGAGAGAGAGAGAGAGAGAGATCTGTGTAAAATGGATCTGATCAAATCACGAGTAATTGGATTTTTAATAGTCGAATTTAGACTCAGATTAATGGTTAATCGGATCAGATCGGATTTTGACAGATCCGACTTGGATCTGACTCGTTGACAGGCCTAGGTGTGGGTTATTTCATTTGGTTATTGAAAACACAAAATTGAGGGTATTTTTTGAATTGTGGATTGTATTTTTCATTTAGCTGTCAAAAAAATGTTTGCCAAATAAACAATTTTTTCTCTTGTTTTACCAAAAAATTTGGTATATGCAATAATTATTGCTTCGTTATATTTTTTTTCTTGTTAAATAAAGACAAATTCAAAAAAAGTATACATAAATTTTTTTTTATGCAAACAATG
This sequence comes from Camellia sinensis, assembly GCF_004153795.1. Classification (NCBI taxonomy): domain Eukaryota; kingdom Viridiplantae; phylum Streptophyta; class Magnoliopsida; order Ericales; family Theaceae; genus Camellia; species Camellia sinensis. Next base: position 887,067 of record NW_021025261.1, read on the forward strand.
AATTTGTTGTTTGCTGTATATATATTTATTTTTTTAAAATAAATGTTTTTAGTTTCAAGTTGTGGACAGTATGATACACCAACCAACTATTGCAATATTTGTTAGAATACTTCACAAATTTATGAGTTGCACAAGTTTCGTTGTTTGTGATTACTATTCTCAACCAATGCTAGTAACTTTGGCAGTAACCAATGACTACGAGGCTCAATTGATGAAATTGTTGCCGACATGGTAGAGGGAACTGATTCGAACTTGTTGGTAGTGTGCAATAGTGCAGCAACGTATCATTACAACAATTTCCACAAAGTACCATGAAATACTTCTATACTAACGGGACAATTATGGATTTACGACTTGTTTCAGGGCCATCATGGGCGTTGCGAAGATGTGATACGCATGCCGAAGAGCCTTTTTTTGTTGGTATGCTAAGTTCTTGTCGACTTTAGCCTACCGATACCTAAATGGGAGCACAATTTAGAGGTCAAACAAAAGGTGGCTATTTTCATAAATATTTTGTAGGGCTTGCCTAGAAGACATTAATAGAACGACTTTAGCACTCCGAGGAGACGGTGTCAAAAAATTTCCATAAAGTGTTACAGGCAATGATATCTTTCATGGACGTCCATAGTAGAAGTTTAGACCCAACAGTTGTGCAACGACGTCAGCACCCACATCTACAATCGCAAACACAATACTTGTCATTCCAAGTGCAATACTTGTATTTTTTCTTTAACACGTGCTTCACAAATTTACATTTTTGCAACAATGTGTAACATAACTCCGTACTAACACACACATGTGAGATAGGACTGCATTTGTAGCACATACTGGCCTGGATAAAATAGTCTGACGTAGGGCCGTACCGGTGGCCACAAAGAAATTCCCACACAACATATTATTGTGGTGTGTGACTTTCATTTATACTTCACTTTTGTTTCCTGTGGCTAGGATCGGAGCATGCACGACAGTAGAGTTTTACATTATGTTACAAGTAATAACGTGCATCGATTCCCGCATCCTAAACCAGATAAAAGTTGATTGTTAATAAAATTGTATGCAATAATTATTTGATATATATGCACTAATTTTTGTAAATTTCTTTACTTTATGTAAATGTTGCGTGATATATAATAATTGTTTATGTGCAGATAAATACTACTTGGTTGATAGTGGGTATAATAATTAGAAAGGGTTCTTGGCACCATTCAAGGGAAACCGGTATCACTTATTGGTTTATCACAACCGACGACCACGGTACGACTACGAACGCTTTAATAGGGCACACTTGTCGTTGCATAGTTACATCAAGAGAATGTTTGGGGCGTGGAAATCAAGGTAGGGAATCTTGAAGAACATGATGAAATATGATTTTTGGACAGTACAAGTTTTCTTAGTTGCAACATCAATGACCTTACATAATTTTATAAGACAAAATAGCCTCACTGATGAAGTAATGCAAAATATCCAAAATGCCGAGGACTACAAAACACTGAACCTTCCCGACCACCCAACAATGACAATAATTGGAGAAATAATGATGCCAGGAGATGAAGACATTGAAATGGCGAATGTGAGGGCCATTATTGCATATGTGTTGGCAGCATGACCGCAAGCGTAGTAGCTTTGTTGATGGAGGCAGTGGGAAGTATATTACAAGATTGTTTGTGTTTATATGAGAAATGTAAATTATGTTATTAAAACAATCTGTTTTTGCTTGTTAAAGAAAAAAAAAATTTATGTCATGAAACATTGAGGGTAAAAAAGATTCAATTTCTTTTAACAAGTTATTTTTTATTTACAAATCACTAAATAAAATCTTCTTTCTTTTAGATTGTCACGAAATATTTTCTTGTTAAACTTGGCAATTGTTGATTTTTATTATTCAAAATCGTGATGCCAACATAATAAAACGAAAGGGTACAAATTCACGATAAACAATTTGTACAATTGTTAACAAATGTGGTCAAATAGATTGGAGCAATAGTGTTATTTTGCAAATACATGCGTATTTCCACAACACACTTTTGTTTTCATGTTATTTGAGAGGAGAATTTGCGCCGAACAATAGGGCCAAGCTATGGTAGCGCGGGGTATGAGGTTGGGCCTTGTGAGGGCCAAACCCTATGTCTGACCGAACTGAACCAACGCATCTCCCCAGCCATTAGGTTGGGCCGAGCAGACTGTCGACCAAAATGCGGAGACATGTAGGTGTTCAATCGAGCTGTGATTCAGCCTGATATTCGGTTAGATCCGCAATGATGCGTTGGGCCGAGCCACAGACAGTCCAGATTGAATTTGGGCCGAGATGTTTTACAAGGTAGCGGGGCGAGATTGAGATGTCAAACCGCGCGCCTCACGACCGGTCAGTTCAGACAGACCGATTTATTATAGTTTAGTCGTCCCAGTCATTGTAGTGTTTCTCCCGAGTGATAGGTCGGTCGTAGCAGCCCGATTGTGTGAGCCACCTGGACCAATGATATAAAGAAGGGAAAATCCACTCCTGGTATGCGTCAATACCATTTGGCGGTTTGACAAACACTGTTTCGAGGTTTTGGTCTCTACACGTGTAAGGAAGTTAGAGGAGAGCACAACCGCCTGTCCAGGGAAGGACAACAAAGGTAGTACGCCCACAATCTCTGAGGCTGTATGGCCAGCCTAGAAAAGAAGGAATGGGGAAACCTTAAAGGTAAACAATCTGAAGGAATTCACAACTCTCTCTCTCTAGAGAGCTCTCTACATTCTTTTTCTTCTCCAAGTGTGCTGACTTGATCGTTGAAGGATTTATCCGGTAGCACACCACCGAACAACTCACCTTCTTTCTGTTTTCAAGTTAAGCAGCGTTACGTGATGCTTAGGCTCAAGGAGTATAGAGAACGAAGAATATTGCACCCCCATACAATTGGCGTCGCCTGTGGGAAAACTTTGACAAACAAACCTTGTTCTTCAAGCTTTTTCGACTGTATTCATGGCTAACAATGATGAAACTCCGTTGTCCGTTGTCGATGGTATCACACCAGAGTTTGTCCGACGGAGAGATGACCCTCCTGCTATTTTGACTATGGCGGGCCTGGAGGCCTCTTCCAAAGGTGTGCGAGACAAATGCGCAAGGAGTACTGACCACTCAAAGAGTCCAGAGGGTCGGCGACGACGGGGAGAGTCACATGCTCAGTGCTTGGAACACAAACTTAGAGACTAGGATGCCCTCATTCGTAAGATGGTGGCTGAAATGGAGGCGCTAAAGTGCCAGATCAAGAGGAAGGGTGTTGTTGGAGAGGGTAACCACAGTGAGCGCACCCCGCCCCCTCGCTCTGGCAATCGTCGCTAAGATAGGATGCCCTCTCTCTCTCTCTATCACCAGAAGCTATGGGGTTGGAGACTCCGACCTACAGGTGGAGAGATCTTACACTCGCGACAGTAGCTACCGTTCCTCACGTCCATCGGCGACGTCGAGATACTCTTACTCCGCCCGTTTGGGGGACCTGAGGGATGTGTTGGAGGAGTGGGCTCGCCGTAGAGAGACCCAAAGATTGCTGGCGTTGCAAAGGCTAAGTCCCCAAATCCGTTGCAGTGAGGAAGTGGCAATGCCGGCACCTAGAGTGATGGCCCCAGTGCCAGTGGACAGAGAGCTAGCGAGACTTATCGCTACCCCATTGTCCCCAGAAATCGAGAGCACGCCGATCACTGCTGGATTCCACCAACCTAAGTTCACACTATACGACAGCAAGACGGATCCATACATGCACGTGAGTCATTACCAGCAAGTAATGGCTGGCCACCGGTGTAATGACGCCTTGATGTGTCTCATATTCCCAGCAAGTTTGGGAAAACTGGGCCTGAAGTGGTTCGAAGGAATTTTGGAGGGGAGCATCGAGGGGTGGCAATAACTAGCAAAGGCTTTCGTCACCAGATTCAAAACCAATACTCGAACACCGAAGGAGGTTGACCATCTCCTAAGCATTAAGATGGAATCTAGAGGCTCTTTGAAGGCATATAATGAAAATTACTGGGAAACCTACAATGAGATCCTCGATTGCCCCACCGATCTGGCGATCGCCCAATACAAGCGGAGTCTCCTAATCGAACAAAGGCTGTGAGACTCACTCACGATGCACCAACCCACAACCATGGAATCCTTGATGTAGCAGATCAACGAACATATTCGAGTAGAGGATGATGCTGCCACCGCAACCGAGAAGGAAAATCCGATCGCAGTGGATAGAAGAGTGGCAGGGAAGGTTCACTAGGTGGGGCAAGAGGACAACCGCCCAAATGACCGAGCTAGAGACCACCATCGCGGTTCAAACGGCAATGATAGGGACAAAAGTTGCAGAAACGACTGAGCTAACACTCTTCATAATGATGAGGAAGATGCCAAGAGAAAGTTGAAAACACAAACCGGCATCACCACTGTCTTTAAAATCCCTATTTACCGCATCCTAAGTGAAATCCGAGGTGAACCCGAACGAAGGACTGTGTGCCGCTCAAACAACATTTGGAGGACCTGGTGGCGGCTAGGCATCTGGACCAGTACATAGGCGGGGGTATGAGAGCCGCTCCCCAAGGATAGGCCGAGCCAAATGGCCTTGCTATCATGGATGCAGCGCCTCATGGCATAATCAATGTCATTCACAACATCATCGAATCAGCACGGGTTTACGAGCTGAGGGGGACGTGAGGGAAGTGCTCTCCGTTCAGCCCACCGTGAAAAAAGAAAAGATCGAGGAAAAAGATGTCCTGACCTTTTCAAGCAAGGACTTAGAGAGAATTCAAATGCCTCATAATGATGCCTTAGTGGTGACCCTTCGCATCAAAGACTTCGACATCAAAAGATTCTGATTGACCAGGGGAGTTCAGTCGAAATCATGTACTATGACGCGTTCAAACAGATGAAGTTGGAGAACAATGACTTGGCTCCAGCAACGTCTCATTTGGTTGGCTTCAACTCTCAACCGGAATGGTCGATCAGAAAGATCATATTGTCGGTCAAAGCAAGATCGATCACGAAGCAAGTGGAATTTTGGGTGCTAAAGGTCCCTTCAACCTACAACTTAATCCTGGGCATGGAATCGTTGCATGTCATACAGGCAGTAACGTCAACTTACCACCAGGTCCTATGCTTTCCAGTGCCAGCCGGACAAGTAAAAGAGGTTTGGAGAGACCAAGTAATGGCGAAACAGTGCTTTGTTGCAGTAACTGGTAGCCGGGCTGCCAAAGGCTTTGTTCAAATGATAGAAGGACTAGAAGGGAAGGAAGTCCTGGAAGACGTGGGAAGAAAGGCCGAGGAGAAATCGGTTGAAGATTTGGTGGAAGTGCGTGTCGACAAGAATGATCCAAATAAGTTCTTTCTTTTGGGATCATCTTTGTCCAGCACTGAGCGACTCAATTATGTCAACTTTTTGGTTTCCAACATGGAGGCCTTTGCATGGACGCCTTACGATATGCTTGGTATCAACCCTAACTTCATTTGCCACCAGTTGAATGTCTTTCCGAATGCACAACCAGTCATCCAGAGGATGCGGTGCTCAGCCTTGCACCATGCCGAGATAGTGGCTAAGGAGGTCAAGAACTTGCTAGAAACGGGGGCAATAGAAGAAGTGCAGTACCCCAGATGGATATCCAACATGATGGTAGTGCCGAAGAAGAATGGTAAATGGCGGGTGTGCATCGATTATAAGACGATCAACCGTGCATGCCCAAAGGACAGCTTTCCTCTCCCTAGAATCGACCAGTTGGTAGATCTAACCGCTAGCCATTAGAGGTTTAGGTTCCTGGATGCATATCGTAGCTACCACCAGATTGCCATGTACGAACTAGACCGCAAAATCATTTTGTTCCCCACTCCAAGAAGCTTATACTACTGCAAGGTCATGCCGTTCGGTCTGAAAAATGCAGGGGCAACTTTTCAAAGGATGGTAACCAAAATGTTCGCCTCCCTTCTTGGTCGCACTATGGAGGCTTACATCGATGATATGGTGATGAAGAGCAGAGACAAGTCTCAACACCTTGCCGACCTAACAGAAATGTTTGCCATACTAAAACATCACAAACTGCATCTGAATGCCTCCAAATGTGCATTGGGAGTTGGAACCGAATTTTTTTTAGGTTTTTTGGTCATGAACCGAGAAATCAAAGCCGACGCTTCCCAGATCAAGGCAATACAAGAACTGGAGCGGCCAAACTCCACGAAGGATGTGTAACATCTCGCCGGAATAGTGGCCGCGCTAAACCGATTTATCAGCCAGTCTTCAAATCGTTACAGGGCCTTTTTAAAAAATTTGAAGGCCAAGTTCTTTTGGGATGACGAGTACGACCGTGCATTAGTGGATCTAAAAGTATACTTTTCTTCGGCCCCAATCCTGGTCTCATCAAAACCGGGCGAAGAACTATATCTCTACTTGGCAGTTTCTCAACACGTGGTGAGTGCCGTCCTCGTCCGCACTAAGGGGATCTAGCACCTCCTCATCTTGTACGTTAGCAAGATACTGCTCCCTGCTGAATCAAGATATCTGCCACTAGAAAAATTGGCTCTGGCCCTCATGATGGCTTCTAAAAAGCTAGCGCACTATTTTTATGCACACATAATAGTTGTGCTAACTGAATTTCCGCTCAAGGTGCTATTTGAAAAGGCAGATTTTACCGGTAGAATTTTGAAGTGGGCCTTGGAGTTAGGGCAATACGATATCAAGTTCCAGCAGCGCACTGTTATCAAAGCTCAAGCTCTTGCCAATTTCGTCATAGAATTTGCCCCTAGAGCACACCCTATTTACCCTATCGATTTGGCTAGCGCGGATTTGGCACAGCCCACGGCTAAAACAGTAGAAACAAGTGGTGGACGACAAGTGGCAGAAGGGTAAGAGAAAGCCGAGCAAGAAATGGAAAAATCGGCCAACTTGCCAAAATACAAGCTCAACAGAGATATAGAAAGAGACCAGAATGAGCCGACCAATACCTTGGAGTTGAGGAATTCTCAAAATCCCTCCGACTGCTGAAAGTTATTCATTGGCAAGATGTGGAAGCTCTTCGTCGATAGGGCCTCCAACAGACATGGCGCCGGGCTAGGGGTCGTGCTGACATCCCCGAATGGGCTAACCATCGAGCACGCGATCACACTCGGTTTCCCAGCATCCAACAATGAGGCAAAATTTAAGCCCTCCTCGCCGAATTGAAGAGTGCATTGAGAATGGAAGCATCAGAACTTATGGTATTCAGCAACTCCAAGCTGGTGGTCAATTAGGTCTCCAAGGAATATGAGGCTTGGGATGAAAGAATGGCCAAGTATCAAGCATTGGTACACATAGAAATCAAAAAGTTTGCCGCAATAAGAATAGAACAAATTAATCGCGAAGAAAACAACGCAGCCGACAAACTAGCCGGCTTAGCATCCATGCAAACGAATTTTCCCAATCCTTTGATGATAGATTTCATACCCTGACCAAGCATTGAGGAACTAAAGGTGCTTAAAGTACTTTACGCCAACTTAGGATGGTCCTGGATGGATCCCATCATCGTCTTCCTGAAGGATGGAATTCTACCCACTGAAAAGAAGGAGGCCAACAAGATCAGGGCCAAATTCGAACGGTTTTGGCTCTCTCTATCTGGCACCTTGTACAAGAAGTCTTTCACTGGGCCATACCTGAAGTGTGTCCACCCCAGCAAGGTAGAAGCTTTCCTCTTCGAGATTCATGAAGGCATTTGCAAGGGTCATATTGGGGGCAGATCTGCTTAGTAAGCCAAAGATTTGGGAAACTGACACAATATATAAGCTGAGCTCAGCTCCCTACCACTCTCACAATTGTCAACAACGCCATCACACCTTCTCCCATGCCTGCAATGGGATTTTCCTTTCCTACTCCTACACCTACACCGCCGGAGCTCAGCTCCCTACCACTCTCACAATTGTCAACAATGGTCTCGATGATCTTAAATCATGGCAAGTCTTCACTGGGTTTCAACACAACGAGTACTTAGCAGTCCTTCTCTTCCAGCAACCCATATAACTTTCGGCCATGGCATCACTGTTAGAGGTTGTAGTGATGGTGGCGATGCCAGTCCTCTTCCTGATGGGTCTGTCTCTATCCACCAACAACAGCGGCGGAGTCGAAGCCACATGGTGCGTGACGAGGAGCGACGCCAGCAACCAGGCTCTACAGACGGCACTGGACTACGCGTGTGGCACCAGAGCAGACTGCGCACCGATTCAGTCGTCAAGGCTGTGTTACCTTCCAAGCAATGTGAACTGTGTCATCGTCCCTCCCACCTCTGCAGAACATTGCTGATCCTTCGACCCTTACTCACTCACAGAGCTCATCAATTCCACAATAGTTTCAACACCTTGTAAACCATGAAACCTTAGATATGTGTATATATGTCAATATATATATATACATATAGAGAGAGAGAGAGGAGGAAGCTAGGAAGTGCCAGTGGCTTGTGTTGTGGTTGGATTATGATAAAGAAGGAGAAAACATTGCATTTGAAGTTATTGAAGTCTGCACAGAAGCAAATCGTCATCTTAATGTGTGGAGGGCTCGTTTCTTTGCCTTAATAGAAAGGGATATCCATGACCTAATCAATTGTTTGCTGATGTTGTTGATGTTAGGCAAGAAATAGATCTCCGAATTGGTGCTTCCTTCACTAGGTTTCAGATTATGCTGTTGAGATATGCGTTCAATCTTAATTTTGCTACAGATTATAGAAATGTTGTTCTAAATTATGGACCTTGTCAGTTTCCCAGTTCCTTGTTGCTGACATTGACAATAATGATTGTGTGAGGTAAATACATTGTTTCTTGTTATTTATTTTGGATTGTTTACTTTAAATCCTAACTCTAAGGACTGAGCCTGAGATGCATGAGAGTTAGTAATAGCTTATTTATTAATATGTTCAACTCCATTCAGTAGTAAATATTGGTGTGAGAAATTTTATGATGCCTACGAGGATGACGTCAATGTTTATGTAGTAATGGAGTTATGCAAAGGAGGTGAATTATTGGATAGAATACTTTCTAGAGGTGGAAAATACTCGGAAGAAGATGCAAAGGCTGTCGTGGTACAAATTCTGAGTGTGGTTGCCTACTGTCATCTCCAAGCCGTAGTTCACCGTGACCTCAAGCCGGAGTTGAAGCTGGGAGGGATTTTGACATTTATGAGGATGACTGGGTTTGACCCACGGAATTTTGAAATGGCAAGAATGAAAGGAAACCTCAATGAGATTGCTAATGCTTGTTTCCTCTTCTAGCTTGATATAGGGATTTTCTTTGGATTATATATATATTTTTGCAAGATCAATATGATTTTCGAAATCATCCTTTGTTTAGTGTTGAAAATTAATTGTTGATTCAAGAAAAAGAGTGATTTTGGAAATGGGTTCAATATTTGATCCTTTGAGATAGAAATTGGGGGTTTTTGAACTATGTTGATGAAAGAAAGAAGTTTTGGTGAGATCTTCTTAAATATTTGAAGATGAATGGTTTTGGTGAGAAAACCTAGAAATTGGGGATTTTTAAGGAAGGTGTTGAAAATCTTTAGAATATGTTGTTATATTTATTTTTGTGTGCCAAAATAAATGATGTTTGAAAGTTGTTTATTTATTACATATAAATGATGATTTTCCATGGAATATGTTAATTGATGAGGTTTTGGAAATTGTTGCTTAAAAGTGTTCATATGGTCTTGAGATGACTACGTTATTGGAAATGTTTGAAATGTTGGAATTATGTTATCCCTTGGATGAATTGAAATAAGAATATTTATTCATCTTGTGAAATTGCATTGAATTTTGAAAGTTGATTTGAAAACTTGTATTGAGAAAGAATGTTGAGAAATGAGTTGTCATGAAATTGTTTTGGGTTAAATACGGTGGTAAGTCTTGATAGGTAGTGTAGAAGATAGGTGTCGAGCCTTCCAGCTGTGACTGGTAAAAATGACAAAGAATAGGTGTCGAGCCTTCTAGCTGTGACTGGTAAAAATGACAGATTATGGGTGTCAAGCCCTCCAGTTGATACTGGTAAAAAATGACAAATTGGTAGTACTTGTATAGTCTACTTGCAGACACTGACCTAGGGATTACCAAAGTTGTATTTACACCCCCTTGAGTTAAATTGTTAAGTTTTGAATAATGAAGAATTACATGGCATCATTGAGCATGTTGGTTTTCAAAAGGTGAATGTGTGTTTTACTATCAAAAAAGGCATGGCATGGCATAAGCATTCCATCTTATGAGATTTGTATAAAATGTATATACTTTGTGAAGGATTTTCTTACTGGGCTTTGTGCTCACCCTATGGGATTTTTGTGCAGGAAAGGATGTGGTGATTCCGCCTAACTGAAGGCGTGGAAGTGTGTGTAGAGAGCATAATGTGCTCGTTTGCTGTGACTCTGATTTCAAGCCAAGGGCTTTATGGGTGTGGGTTTGAATAACCGTTTTGTGTAACCAGGCTCAAGTCTCGAAAACTTGTAAACCCTTAGGGGTATTTGTTGTTTAATTAATTGTTGTTAAATTAATTTTATTCTTACAAGAAAACTATTTATTTCATGTAATGCAAGTATGAGGATTTATGATCAGTTTTATCTTAAAGAGCCATGATCAATGTATTACCATTTGGGCATGAAAATGGGGCCATTACAATCCCTAGAGAAGGCAAATTAGGAGCGAATTGGGAGGGGCCATACAAAGATATTGGCCTTGCAAGGAAAGGAGCATACCACCTGGAAGACCTAGATGGTAAAGTTATCCCCAGACCATGGAATGCAGCCAATCTCAAGATATTTTACTTTTGAAATGTAACTTTTTCCATTCCTTTGCTTTTTGTAACTTGGCCTTTTGGCATTGGGTGTAAATCAATGACATGTAATGGAAGACAGCCCCACATTTTTCTTATACTATGTGTTTCTGTACAAAGATATTTCAAGGATATTAAGCTACTATGAATGCCAGGGGCAAGTTGTCAACAACGGCTTGACTTTGGCTGTGCAAACAGTTGGTGTTTTGCCCAACTTGCATTAGGGTCGAGCTGACATTGCTCGCCCATACAAACAGTTGGTGTTTTGCCCAATTTGTGGTAGGATCGAGCCGAAATTGCTCGACCGAACAAACAGTTGGTGTTTTGTCCAACTTGCGTTAGGGTCGAGTTGACATTGCTCGCCCATACAAACAGTTGGCGCGTTGCCTAGCTTGTGCTAGGGCCCAGCTGACATTGCTCACCCGTACACATAGTTTGGCATTTTGCCCAACTTTAGCTAGGGGCGAGCCAATTTCATTCATAATTATCCGGGCTGATTTTGCTCGGATTGTGAGACTGATTGTGCTCGTCATTCACCGAGCTAATTTTTGCTCGCCGTTTAAAGAGCAGATTTTGTTCATAATTACCCGAGATGTTTCTTGCTCCCTAATGTAGAGAAGATTTTGATATCAAATTCGCTCAACTTATATTGTAGCCGAGCTGACATTGTTCACCTACTTAAAATGTTTGTGTCTTTGCCTAGTTCTTAATAGAGTTAGTGTCACGACCCCAAACCGCCCCTAGTAGTTTGTGTCACGCTCCACTTTTTATTACTCGAAGTCATTACCAAATTCATTAACTTAATTCAATTTCAAGGATAACATGGGGAAATAAACTGATACATTCAATCCGTAAAAGTGATTAACAATACTCTCATTCGTATGCAAAGTAAATATTACATGAACATAAATTGCCCTTGGGCTTACATCACTTAAGGTACAAGAAGAAGGGTGTAACCCTTTCACAACAATGGCATTTCGCCAACATAACTGAGGCCCCGTGGCCAGTAAATAAGTAGAACCAAATCTTGCAGCTCAACCTGCTTAACACCTGAAAAAGATTCAACAACGTGGGATGAACATATAGTCCAGTAGGGAACTCAACATGATCCTCAACAATAACAACTTACAGATAGCTATGATCATGAACACTCATTCTCTTACTAGAATAGTAATGTGACAGTTTATACAAGATATATATGTATGAACTTTTCTCGTAAACAACCGTTTCATTCAACGCTACAAGTGGTTTGTCTTTCCTTTTTCCTTTCATTAACCCCCGTTCCCAATCTTTCATAACATTAACAAATACTTAGGAAGTAATGTCACTAAGCCCGATACCCTCTTCCATTTCCTATGCATACTCAGATGTACCTTTTCAAACATGTTTATCTATAAAACATTCGTTCTCCTCCACACTTTCCAAAAGACAAAAATGACATTTTGGTTCGTTTCCATTACTATCATAACTATACATGCATATCTTTGTAAAAATATAAATTTACAACCCACCAACATGTATACAATCAACCAATGGAGTAACTCGGTCCTCCGAACTGTAACCAATCAAAATCCATGATATTTTCAGTTACAATGAAACAACAACAATCCTGTTTCGCTCTACTAGCTATGTGCGTAGTAAGCCAACAATACACCCCACTCAACAACATTAACAACAAGCCAGTTTACCAAGCGCTAGCTGGAGGGGTATGGTACCTTCGATTATTACCGCAGTCAGTTCTCCAGGGGCTAGCTGGAAGGGTATGATACCTTTGATTCTAAGCGCGGGGCATAACACCAACAATCACAGCATATCAAGGCATAACCAACATGTATAATGCATATACATAAACTATCAAGACACCAGCAATGTGTTAAAGCATATGAACACATTACTATCTCCTTCCGAGCAAATATACATATATATAATGTATCTAGCACTTCATCACATACGATGTTCAATTAATCAATGGCAAAATGCAAACCCGACAATTCTACACAACCGTGTCATCCTCCACCGATGACCAAGGACAAAACCTCTAGATGCATATAGTTAATACATCTATTAAAAGACTCAAATATCATGAATCACGAACCCAACAACAATATTAACATGATAGTTAAAGATACAACTTCTACATGTGTGTTCAACACTCAAGATACAACAATCCAATTCTCAAACTTATTTCGAAAACACTTCCCTCATTTTCACAAAAACGATTCCATAAAATCAACTCCAAAGCCATGGTTAATCCCTTAGGCATTAACACCCTTACCACACTCGTTTTGACAAAAGAGATTTACACACAATGGTCAACAAACCCCCATTATAATTTACCCAACCAAAATATAATTTAGGGCTTTTCTTCTATTAACTACAACATGCTAATTTATATTCCAATTAGCCCAAAACAACCATTAATGACAACATAACCATTTTTCAACACCCAACCCTAGGTTCCTTCTCATGATTTCAAACAAATCCAACATGGATATGATTTTTATGCAATACAAAATTACCACATGTCTATCTATAGACGGAGTATTGAAAAAGAACAAGGAGAATCCCAACCTCAAATGGAGAACTCAAAAGGAGAAGATGACCCGAAATCAAAGTGCTCCAAATCCCAAATTTCTTGGATCACAACGAAGCCCTCGACGATCAACACACTTCTTACAAAGGCCCAAGATCAATTGTTTATGAGATCTCTTCTTATCTTGTCACTGTTCATGTAGGAATATTACTATGTCTTCTCTCTCTCGCCTTTTTTTTTTGAAGGGAAAATTCTTTCAGATTCGTAATTCAGTATGTCATAAAATTGTCATTTTCAATGTTTTCAAATGGTTCCAATACAATATGATTTCAGTAAATTGAGTCATACTCGATTTTCATTAACTTAAATTGTTTAGTCTTTTTATTTTGCTTAAGTATTGGTGATATTCTAATAATCTTTAGCAATCTCAGATTGAGTTTCAAATAGTCAAATAGATGGATTCTAACTTTATCAAATATTAATTAGGACCGATTCAAATAAAGTCACACATACATACCATTTTAACTTCAGATTTCTATACATGTATTTAAAACATTCCTACCGATCTCTGACCCCAAACCGCCCCTAGTAGTTTGGTGCCGTGATGGCCAGTAATACGAGATTACCGAAGGCCAACTTGCAAAATTCACACACAACAGAGTATAAATATATGGGGCTCACAAGTACGGAAGCGATACATACAATCAGATTAGTCCATAAGAGCTGTGCATAAGTCAAATGAAATAGCAACCATCTTCATATGGGTTACAACTTAATTACAAACGAAGCAAAGTACAATTACATCTTACATATTAACAAAGGGCTTCACAAGCCGACACAAACAAAATGCATGAATTACAGGTCAAGGAACACAGTCTGCCAGGTTGCCGACATTCTCTTTGCCGACATAACAATCATACAAAACGCACATCCTGATCAAAAGGCTTCTCAAGCCGACGTATGCAACATACAAGTATTACAAATCGAGAAGCATAATTTTCAAGACTGCCGACATAATCAAAATCCAAAATAAGCTCTAGAATCTCATCTAGGCGTCACCGCCTTCTTGTTCATCACCTACATATATATAGAGCGAATGAGCTTGGATACTCAGTGAATGGTATAAATAATAAAGGGTTTGCATGAATAATAGCCGAAGTCCTCTCAAAACAATACAAGTCAAAAACTTTAAATAACAAGGGATGGTCCTCGTCCATCTAACAAATCTTCAAAGCTTCAAGGGATGCTTACTAGCATCAACATACTACAAACGATAACATTCCGGCAAACATATCCACGCAGTAAATCGTCAGTGGCAAAACAAGACAAAGCAAGAGAGATATCTCTAACGAGGGTGCTACAAAAGTTTAGAGTCCTCTAGCACAAAGGACCTATGTTACAAAGGCCCATAGCCCTTTGACACGAGAGTACTGCGAAAGTTTAGAGTCCTCCAGCACAAGGGACTTTCAAAGCAAGATGTGCTGCGAAAGTTTAGAGTCCTCCAGCACAAGAGACTTTCAAGCGAGATGTGCTGCGAAAGTTTAGAGTCCTCCAGCACAAGGGACTCTCAAACAAGGTGTGCTACGAAAGTTTAGAGTCCTCCAGCACAAGGGACTTTCAAGCGAGATGTGCTGCGAAAGTTTAGAGTCTTCCAGCACAAGGGACTCTCAAACAAGGTGTGTTGCGAAAGTTTAGAGTCCTCCAGCACAAGGGACTTTCAAACGAGATGTATTGCGAAAGTTTAGAGTCCTCTAACACAAGGGACTCTCAAACAAGGTATGCTGCGAAAGTTTAGAGTCCTCCAGCACGAGGGACTTTCAAACGAGATGTGCTGCGAAAGTTTAGAGTCCTCCAGCACGAGGGACTTTCCGAGAAGGTCATTCAATCAAGTATAATACGAGATACAAAACTCAGGACAATCATTCATGCTTGACAAATACATTTCAAAACAAAGCAAAGCAAAACTCATCAAAACATCGATAACAT
This sequence comes from Camellia sinensis, assembly GCF_004153795.1. NCBI lineage: Eukaryota > Viridiplantae > Streptophyta > Magnoliopsida > Ericales > Theaceae > Camellia > Camellia sinensis. The sequence goes on from NW_021025261.1 coordinate 902,366, forward strand.
AAGTTTATTAAAAATACCACTCACATAGTTCTTCAAACGTCGGGGTCAAGGCAAGTCCAAGTCCTACAAACACATGGCAAAGTCTATTGAATGCACTACTCAAAACAAGTCTAGCACACATGCAAATGACCTCAGCATTCTTCAAAAAAAACTAAGTCAAATCAAATCAAAACACAGTTTCTTATCTTTGGAAAGACAAGCTGGGCAACTACCAGGTCTAGGCCGAGGTCCCACACCTCATTGTCGAGGTGTGGCCTCGATGGCCACATTCAAAAGCGAAGTCGGGAAAATCTGGGTTTCCCCCTTGATAAACATGAAGAACATGAACATGAGGAAGATGAATGCAAAGATCAAAACTTGCTATTACAAAAGCTGAGATTTCATGCTATAATTTCAAAAACATAGACCTGGGTACCCATACTCAAAGATCTTATCAAAACAAACACAAAGACATGAGCCTTAAGGCAAACTTTCAGATCAAACGAGGCCTTTCTTCCAAAAACACATGAAACCATTTTCTCTTTCTAAAACCAACTTTAAATCGATGTAGGGTGTGCAGAACAGGTTTGATCGTGCAATGCAGCTAGATGATCAATAAGAACAATAAGAATAGGTTAAGATTCTAACCTCAAAACTCGAATCTAACGGTTCAAGCTTCAATGATCAAGCTTGGAAGTTCACTCTCTCTAGCTTAAACTTCTCTTTCTCCTTCCTAGAGTTTCTCTCTCTATAAGGCAAGATTTGATACAAAATGATATGTTTCTCACGACAATCACTGACTTAATCCCCCTGCCGGGACACGTGGCATCGGCTGATTGGCTCTACTAAAAAAGGTGACTGACTTGACAAGACAAGACCATGACAAAGTGTATTCAGCAAGTTAGACGGTAAGAGCACTCCGGCTAGTGATGATCTCGGCTAAGGGCAAAGCTTCGGCAAGTAGGGTAACAATGACATCGGCTTGGAAGGACAACACTTGACTAAGCTGTGCCGCACCTTGGCCTAGATATGCCAAACCTCGGTCTAGGTCATACCGTTCCAGGAAGAAAATCACTCACGCAAGGATCAAGGATCTAGAATGCTTAGATATTAACATCTCGGCCCAGATGATGCACATCTCGGCTTGGGCGACGCGCACCTCGGCCTAGATGGTGACATCTCGGCCAATATGCCAGGGTGAAGATGGAGGTCGACCAAAAGGGTTCCAAGATAGTTCTAAGTGATAAAGGTCTCAAAGGTGTCTGGGCTTAAGATGACCTCGACAACACACCAGACAAGAACAAAGCATGCAAGCAATTATTCAAGCAAAACAAGACAAGATTTGCAAATGCACATAATAAAACAAGATCATCCATAAATGTATGCAAGTATGACTAAGTTAAAATGAGGGTTGTTACAGTTGGTGTTATGTTCAACTAATATTTTAACCAAGGTGAGTTTGCTTGATAGACCGAGACGATTTTATCTCAGCCAAACTAAAGAAAATGACAACCACACAAGGCAAACGAAAAATTTGCATAACATGGCGAGCAAAAAGTTAAACTTTTCATTCATCATCAAGTGTGATTACAAAAGTGGGGCGTAGCCTGGTTACATTAAAAAAAAAAAAAAAAAAAAAAAAAAAAAAAAAAAAAAAAAATGATCAATCCAGATCAACAGTGTCCGCTTGGTCGGTTGCCTCCCATCTCGGCATCTTTCACTTAAGCGCCAACCACCGCATCCACCTCCTGCTCGGTCTCCTCATGCTCTTAGGCTCCTTCCTCAGAAACCTTAAAAGGAGGATTTTGCTTGGTTGGTTGCATGATGGAAACTTCGGGCACAGCTGCCAGCTTCGCCTCTTCTATTAGCTTCTTCTACACGGCGTTGGCATAAGCTTGCACGTGGACCGGGATGAAGGCGGCAGGGGGTTTTGGAACATGTCGAAGTCCTGACCAAGGCCAAGTTTTTCCACTGCGGCTTTCCAATCGCACTGGAAAAAAATGTCCTTAGTCCCCTGCACCTGCCGTTCATAAGCTTTTTCACCCTCTGCACAGCCACGGTCTTCAGCATCATCGACCTACTTGTCCAGCTCGGCTTTGTGGGCTTCGCGGAGTTTGCATAGCTTGACGATGTATCTAGCCTTGGTCACCTGGAGGGCGTTTTGCTTATCTTCATCCACCCTGGCCAGCCGCTCTGCGAGTCGGTCGCGCTCGAACACCGCCTCTTCCTGTGCGGCCTTGAACTTCTCTAGCTCGGCGGTCTTGGCCTTGTTATCAGTGATGGCCTCCCGCAAACTTTGCCGCACGGCGATCATTCGCTCATGAGCAAGATAATTTTTCTGCGTAGCTTGCGGACGGACAGCAGTTAGTGCAAGGAACTGATCAACAACTCATAGAAAAACAACGCAAACAAAGACTTGACTACTTACCAGGACGATTGACTTTGCCATCGAGCGGAGAACTTTCAGATCGGACAATTCGTCATGTTTTTTCATGTCCGTAGGGAGCAGTAAGCCCTTGGTCATGTTGAAACCGAGCGAATAGTCCTTGTCAGCGTATACCAAATCAACCACCGACATTGCTTGACCTTTGTACGTCAGCTTGGGTGACCAGATGGGGGGGCGGTTGATCAAATAGATTGCCTAGCGAGAGATTCAGTCTGGTCTCCCTAAGCGGACGATGGCCGCTCGGCTGAATCCTCATCGACTAGATTCTGTTCAACTGGTGCCGAGCTCGATCTCTTCTTGGACCGACCAATAGCTCACTCACTAGTGAGAGCTAGCACCGGTCTCTTGTCTGGCACGTTTGGTACGGAGGATTGACCTCCAACATCTTCCGCAGGCTGGGTGTTGCTCGGCTCGCCCGTAATCATTGATTTGATAGCGCGGATTTTTGCCATCTCTTGTTCGATTGTAAGAGGAACTAGTCTGATTGGTGGGAGAATGGGATCTGGTTCTGGAGAATGAGTGCGAAGAAAATCGGTGACCCGGCTCTTGCGTAGTATAGTATATCAGTGTCTCAGTTTGAATCCGAGCAGTTTCTGGGCTTCTCTTTCTTCCGCCGGATGCTGAAGAGCAACCCTTATATCCTTCTGGTTGGTGTTAGAATAATCGTCCGCCAAAAGTTTGTAATCTGCAAAAATAAAATCGAGTGTTACATCAGTTTAAACAAATCGAATCCGAAGAATTAAGCTATGCTATGATGCTCACCAGCGCTTCCAAAGTTTTTATGTATGTACCGGCCTAGAATGGGCACTTCGGTGTCTTCGTACCTCCCAAACACTCACAGGAAGTCGTCATTATGCACCTCTTTGTCTGGATTACCCTTAATGAGCTTTGCTCGGCCTTTTTCTGACCTTGATGTCACGACCCCAAACCGCCCCTAGTAGTTTGGTGCCATGATGGCTAGTAATCCGAGATTACAGAAGGCCAACTTTCAAAATTTCCACACAACAGAGTATAAATATATGGGGCTCACAAGTACGGAAGCGATACATACAATCAGATTAGTCCATAAGAGCTGTGCAGGTCAAATGAGATAGCAACCATCTACATATGGGTTATAACTTAATTACAAACAAAGCAAAGTACAATTTACATCTTACATATTAGCAAAGGGCTCCACAAGCCGACATAAACAAAATGTACGAATTATAGGCCTAAGAACACAGTCTGCCAGGTTGCCGACATCTTCTTTGCCGACATAACAATCATACAAAACACACATCTTGATCAAAAGGCTTCTCAAGTCGACGTATGCAACATACAAGTAGTACAAATCAAGAAGCATCATTTTCAAGACTGCGGACGTAAATACAGGTTAAGCCGACATAATCAAAAATCCAAAATAAGCTCCAGAATCACATCTAGGCGTCACCGCCTTCTTGTTCATCACCTACATATATGTAGAGAGGGTGAGCTTGGATACTCAGTGAATGGTATAAATAATAAAGGGGTTTGCATGAATAATAGCCGAAGTCCTTTCAAAACAATACAAGACAAAACTTTATGTATAACAAGGAATGGACTCGTCCATCTAACAGATTTTCAAAGCTTCAAGGGATACTTACTAGCATCACATATTACAAATAATAACATTCCGGCAAACATATCCACGCTGTAAACCGTCCGTGGAAAAACAAGACAAAGCAAGAGAGGCATCTCAAACAAGGGTGCTACAAAAGTTTAGAGTCCTCTAGCACAAGGGACCTATGTTACAAGATGTGCAGTTGCATTATAGTCCCCTAACACTAAGGACTTTTCCAAGAATGTCATCAAAACGAGATAATGCTTGATATACAAAATAGGGACAATCATTCATGCTTAACAAATACTTTTCAAAACAACGCAAAGCAAAGTTCATCAAAACATTGATAACATAGCTTTATTAAAAATACCACTCACTAGCTCTTCGGGACGTCGGGGTCAAGGCAAAGTCCCAGTCCTACAAACACATGGCAAAGTCTATTGAATGCACTACTCAAAACAAGTCTAGCATGCATGCAAATGACCTCGGTATTCTTCAAAAACTAAGTCAAAACACAATTTCTTATCTTTGGAAAAACAAGCTGGGCAACCACCAGGTCTAGGCCGAGGTCCCACACCTCCTTGCCGAGGTGTGGCCTCGATGGCCACATTCAAAAGCGAAGTCGAGAAAATCTAGGTTTCCCTCTTGATAAACATGAAGAACACGAAGAACATGAACATGAGGAAGATGAATGCAAGGATCAAAACTTGCTATTACAAAAGTTGAGATTTCATGCTATAATTTCAAAAACATAGACCTGGGTACCCATACTCAAAGATCTTATCAAAACAAACACAAAGACATGAGCCTTAATGCAAACTTTCGGATCTAACGAGGCTTTTCTTCAAAAACACATGAAAACCATTTTCTCTTTCTAAAACCAACTTTAAATCGATATATGGCGTGCGGAACAGGTTTGATCGTGCAATGCAGCTAGATGATCAATAAGAACAACAAGAATAGGTTACGATTCTAACCTCAAAACTCGAATCTAACGGTTCAAGCTCCAATGATCAAGCTTGGAAGTTCACTCTCTCTAGCTTAAACTTCTTCTCCTTCTTCCTAGAGTTTCTCTCTCTAAAAGGCAAGACTTGATACAAATGATATGTTTCTCACGACAATCACTAACTTAATCCCTCTGCCCGGACATGTGGCATCGGCTGATTGGCTTTACTCGAAAAGGTGACTGACTTGACAAGACAAGACCAAGACAAAGTGTATTCAGCAAGCTAAACAGCAAGAGTACTCCGGCAAGTGATGATCTCTGCTAAGGGCAAAGCTTCGGCAAGCAGGGTAACAATGACATCGGCTTAGAAGGACAACTCTTGACGAAGCTGTGCCGCACCTTGGCCTAGATGTGCCACACCTCGGTCTAGGTCATACCGTTCCAGGAACAAAATCACTCATGCAAGGATCAAGGATCTAGAACACCTAGATATTAACATCTCGGCCCAGATAATGCACATCTCGGCCTAGGCGACGCGCACCTCGGCCTAGATAGTGACATCTCGGCCAATATACCAGGGTGAAGGTGGAGGTCAACCAAAGGAGTTCCAAGATAGTTCTAAGTGATAAAGGTCTCGAAGGTGTCTTGGCTTAAGATGACCTCAGCAACACACCAGACAAGAACAAAGCATGCAAGCAATCATTCAAGCAAAACAAGACAAGATTTGCAAATGCACATATTAAAACAAGATCATCCATAAATGTATGCAAGTATGACTAAGTTAAAATGAGGGTTGTTACACTTGAGGTACCAGCAGAAGCCGCTTTTATTTTTACTAAGGGTGTATTGGTGAAATATCTTAGCATGGCCGAGATTTAGGCCTAGCATTCGGTTCAGCGCGGCCACGCCATTTATTATTTTGTATGTGTTTTTTGAAACTTGGGTGGGACATAACCTAGTCTGCCTCAAAAATTTGCAGATCAGGGATTGAATTGGGAAGCGTAAGCTGCCTTCCACAATAGACATGACCGTGAAGGGGCATTTGTCTAGCTTGCCCCAGGGAGTGCCTCCTTTCTTGGCCAACTCCAAGTGGACATCGTCTGGGATGTTGTACTCTCTAGGGAATTCAGCCATTGCCCCAAGAGAGCTGACCATAAAACGGTACTTCCCTATCTATCGTAGTTTTATTTAGTTGTGTAATTCTAATTATAACATTTATAATTGTTTTTTTAAAAAAAAAATCACCAAATATCAAAAATATAAAAATTCAATACATTTTTCATATTTTTGTGTATTTATTATTTTTTTAAAATCTTTTTTCACAAATATTTTACTATTTAGATACATTTAAGTAAGGTACATCTAAAAAGTTAAAAAATTGCTAAAAATTTTAAAAATATTCACTAAAGATAAAAAATAAAAAAAAATTAAAAAATCAATTTTAAAAAACTGAAACCAAACATACTAAATAAATTTCTTTACGTCTCATTGAGCTACATTTGTTGCAGGAGCGAGGATCAAAAAAAAAAAGAAAGGATTGGCTTCCCTCCAGTCTGTGATCGGACTGAAGGGTGATGTCGAGCCTATGAGGCCCACTACGTGTCCTGTTTAGATAATCTAAACCGTTCAATGTGTAGAACTCATAAATTACTACATGTTTAGCAAATCACGTTGATTGGATATCGATAGTTATGTGATCAAATCAGTTTTGTATAACAAAATGTGGACGGTGAAAAATAGATAGTTGATAGAAATCTTATTCGATGAAATAGTTATCGATATCTAATCAACATGATTTTTTAAAGGTATATAGTACTCGACGAGTTCTACACATTGAACGGTTTAAATTATCAAAACAGGACCTATGGTGGGCTCCCACGGGCCTAACAACACCCTCAAGTTTGATCACGGACTAGAGGGAAGCGAAACCAAAAAAAAATATATTCTTTACGTCTTATCACGCTGCATTTGTTGCAGACTTTTTTTTGAGGGAGGGGGGGTTCAAAAAGGTGGGGTAAAATTATAAATTTACATTACTAACTATTATTTTATATTACTTTGTTTTTTTTTTTTTTTGGTTGTAAAACTCAAAAGTTATCTCATGCATCATTTTTTTTTATCTACTTTTTTAATAAAAAAGTCAAAAAATATATTTATTTAAGTTATGTCAAATAACTAATTTTTAAATTAAAGTGATAATTACTTATAATATTTAGGATAACTTTTCTCTCTTGTATCCTCTTTAATTATTAGTCAATCAACTTTCTTGTGCATCATTTAATTTAAAAAGTGAATCTAAAAAGAAAGCTTGTATATCAGCACATTCCCTTTTTCTCAGTTGTTTGGTAAATAAAAAACTTAGCATCACATAGAAATCTTAGGTTTTTTGAAAAGAAATTTAGCATTGAAAAGGGAATTGAAGAAAAAAAAATTAGTTTATATTTTATTAACATATACCTCATTTTTTCTCTTTCCCTTGCAAATACTTACCTAAACAAGTTGTGCATTTGGGTATTTTCATAGATTTACTTCTGTGTGTTTCTTGATTTCATCTTTTCTTTGCTTGGTGATAACTTGTGTGGCTATTATTGCGGTGTGTGACTTTGATTTATACTTTACTTTTGTTTCCTATGACTAGGATCGGAGCATGCACAAATGTACAGTTTTGCATTACGTTATAAGTAATGACGTGTATCGATTCCCGCATCCTGAACTAGATAAAAGTTGATTGTTAATAAAATTGTATTCAATAATTATTTGATATACATGGACTAGTTTTTGTAAATTTCTTTAATTTATATAAATGTTGCGTGATATATGATAATTGTTTATGTGCAGATAAATACTACTTGGTCGACAGTGGGTATAATAATTAGAAAGGGTTTTTGGCACCATTGAAGGGCTACCTATATCACCAATCAACTTATCACAACCGACGACCACAGGACGACTACGAACGCTTTAATAGGGCACACTCATTGTTGCGTAGTTACATTGAGAGAACGTTTAGGGCATGGAAGTCAAGGTGGGACATCTTGAGGAACATTATGAAATATGATTTTCGGACAGTACAAGTTTCCTTGTTGTTGCAACATCAATGAGCTTACATAATTTTATAAGTAATGTTAGAGATCTTAAAAAATTTACCAAAATTTTTATCAAATGTCTCACATTGGTGTGGGATCCACATGGGATCCACACCCATACGAGACATGTGGTAAAAATTTTGATAGAATTTTTGAGGTGTCTAGCGTTTTTGTAATTTTATAAGACGAAATAGCCTCGTCGATGAAGTAATGCAAAATATCCAAAATGTCGAGGACTATGAAGCGCTAGACCTTCCCAACCACCCAATAATGACAATAATTGGAGATATAATGATTCTAGGAAATGAAGACATTGAAATTGCCAATGTAAGGGCGACTATTGCATGAGCGCGTTTTGGGCCTCAATGCCCAACTCGCAGCTCGGCCCAATTTTTCCCAAAAATTACCCTCTCAGAAATGAAGACATTGAAATTGCCAATGTAAGGGCGACTATTGCATGAGCGTTGGCAGTACGAGCGCACGTGTAGTAGCTTTGTTTGTGGGGGCAATGGAAAGTAGATTACAAGATTGTTTGTGTTTATATGAGAAATGTAAATTATGTTATTTAAAACATTCTATTTTTGTTCGTTAAATAAAAAAAATTCATGTCATGAAACGTTGAGGGTAAAAAAAGATTCAATTTTTTTTAAGAAGTTATTTTTTATTTACGGATCACTAAATAAAATCTTCTTTCTTTTAGATCATCATGAAATATTTTCCTATTAAACTTGGCAATTGTTAATTTTTATTATGGAAAATTGTGATGCCAACGTAATAAAACGAAACGGTACAAATTCACAATAAACAGATTTGTACAATTTTTAACAAATGAGGTTAAATAGATTGGAGCAATAGTGTTATTTTGCAAATACATGCGTATTTCCACAACACACTTTTGTTTCATATTATTATTTTTCATTGAAATAAGAGTTTTGCAACAAATTAGGTGAAAAGAGTTTCAATTTGACAAGTTTGATGGCGGTTGACTTTTGAAAAATTTTGTGAAATTTTTGATCAAAACCGTCACGCAAAACAAAAATAAAGCTTGCGTTTATAAAATTTTTTGACAGAGACTTCTAAGTGAAAATGGACAAAAGTGTAAATTATTACACCTCATTTCTTGTGTGTTGAACATGTATGCAATAATGGCCATACAAGTTACCACTGGTCGCTGCAGGAGCAAGGACCAAAAAAAAAATCATTTTGTTTGGTTTTGATTTTAGAAAATATTTTAAAGAAAATTTTAATTTTTAATTTTTTGTTTTCAATGAATTTTTTTAATATTTTAAGTAATTTTTTTTTAAATTTTTTTGACATACTTAACATAAATACACTTAAAAATTATAATATTTATAACTATTTTTAAAAAAGATTCACTAAATATAAAAAATACAAAATTCAATCCATTTTTCATATTTTTGTGTATTCATTAATTTTTTAAAGTATTTTTTTACAAATATTTTACTATTTAGATACATTTAAGTAAGGTACATCTAAAAAGTTAAAAAAATTGCTAAAAATTTTAAAAATATTCACTAAAAATAAAAAAAATAAAAAACTCAATTTTAAAAAATTGAAATCAAACGTACTAAAGAAATTTCTTTACGTCTCCTCGAGCTGCATTTGTTACAGGAGCAAGGACCAAAAACAAAAAAAGGATTGGTTTCTCTCCAGTCCGATACGGACTGGAGAGTGATGTTCGGCCTGTGAGGCTCACTACGGGTCTCGTTTAGATAATCTGAACCGTTCAATATATAGAACTCATATATTACTACATGTCTACAAAATCACGTTAATCGAATATCGATAGTTATGTGATCAAATTAGTTTTGTATAACAAAAAATGAACGGTGAAAAATAAATAGTTGACAGAAATCTTATTTGATCAAATAGTTATCGATATCTAATCAACGTGATTTTTTACAAGCAGATAGTACTCGACGAGTTTTACACATTGAACGGTTCAAATTATCAAAACATGACCTGTGGTGGGCTCCTACAGGCCTAACAGCACCCTCAAGTCCGATCATGAACTGGAGGGAAGTTAAACCAAAATAAAAATAAAAATTCTTTACGTCTCATCACACTGCATTTGTTGCAGATTTTTTTTTTGGGGGGGGGGTCAGAAAGGAGGGGTAAAATTATAAATTTACATTACTAACTATTATTTTATATTACTTTTTTTTTTCTTTTTTCTAAAACTCAAACGTTATCTCATACATCTATTTTTTTTTATCTACTTTATTAATAAAAAAGTTAAAAAGTATATTTATGTAAGTTATGTCAAATAACTAATTTTTAAATTAAAGTGATAATTAATTAGAATATTTAGGATAACTTTCTCTCTTGTATCTTTTTTAATTATTAGTTAATCAACTTTCTTACACATCATTAATTAGAAAGTGAATCTAAAAAAAAAGCTTGTATATCATCACTTTCCCTTTTTTTCAGTTGTTTGGTAAATAAAAAATTTAGCGTCGCATAGAAATCTTAGGTTTTTTTTAAAGAAATTTAGAATTGAAAAGGGAATTGCAGAAAAAAATTAGTTTATATTTTATTAACATATACCGCATTTTTTTTCTTCCCCTTGCAAATACTTAACTAAACAAGTTGTGCATCTGGGTATTTTCATATATTTACTTTTATGTGTTTCTTAATTTCATCTTTTCTTTGCTTGGTGATAACTTGTGTGGCTATTAGTGCGGTGTGTGACTTTGATTTATACTTTACTTTTGATTCCTGTGAGTAGGATCGGAGCATGCACAACTGTACAGTTTTGCATTACGTTATAAGTAATGACGTGTATGGATTCCTGCATCTTGAACTTGGTAAAAGTTGATTGTTAATAAAATTGTATTCAATAATTATTTGATATATATGCACTAGTTTTTATAAATTTCTTTACTTTATATAAATGTTGCGTGATATATGATTATTGTTTATGTGCAGAGAAATACTACTTGGTTGACAGTGGGTATAATAATTAGAAAGAGTTTTTGGCACCATTCTGGGGCTACCTGTATCACCAATCAACTTATCACAACCGACGACCACAGGACGAATACGAACGCTTTAATAGGGCACACTCGTTGTTACGTAGTTGCATCAAGAGAACGTTTAGGGCATGGAAGTCAAGGTGGGACATCTTGAGGAACATTATGAAAAATGATTTTCGGACAGTACAAGTTTCCTTGTAGTTGCAACATCAATGAGCTTACATAATTTTCTGAGTAATGTTAGAGATCCCCAAAATTTTACCAAAATTTTTATCAAATATCTCACATTAGTGTGGATCCACATGGGATCCACATCCATGCGAGACATTTGGTAAAAATTTTGACAGAATTTTTGAGGTGTTTAGCATTTTTGTAATTTTATAAGACGAAATAGCCTCGTTGATGAAGTAATGCAAAATATCCAAAATGTTGAGGACTATGAAGCGCTAGACCTTCCCAACCCCCCCAATAATGACAATAATTGGAGATATAATGATTTTAGGAAATGAAGACATTGAAATGGCGAATGTGAGGGTGACTATTGCATGAGCGCTGGCAGTACAAGCACAAGCGTAGTAGCTTTGTTTGTGGGGGCAACGGGAAGTAGATTTCAAGATTGTTTGTGTTTATATGAGAAATATAAATTATGTTATTTAAAACATTCTATTTTTGTTTGTTAAATAAAAAAGCATTCATGTCATGAGACGTTGAGGGTAAAAAAAGATTCAATTTTTTTTAAGAAGTTATTTTTTATTTACGGATCACTAAATAAAATCTTCTTTCTCTTAGATCGTCATGAAATATTTTCCTATTAAACTTGGCAATTGTTAATTTTTATTATGGAAAATTGTGATGCCAACATAATAAAACGAAACGGTACAAATTCACAATAAACAGATTTGTACAATTTTTAACAAATGAGGTCAAATACATTGGAGCAATAGTGTTATTTTGCAAATACATGCGTATTTCCACAACACACTTGTTTTTCATATTATTATTTTTCATTGAAAAAAAGAGTTTCAACAAATTGGGTGAAAAGAGTTTTGCAACAAATTGGGTGAAAAGAGTTTCAATTTGACAAGTTTGATTTCGGTTGACTTTTGAAAAAAATTTAAAATTTTGGATCAAAATCGTCACGCAAAACGCAAAAAAAAAATTAAAAAAAATTAAACATACAAATTATGATTAAAAAAATTTTTTTTACAATTTGTATAAATTATTTCACCAAAACATATTTCAAACCTTACAAATATCGTTTTTTAGAAAAATAAAGCTTGCGTTTATAAAATTCTTGTTATCAATATACCTAATCCCAAAATAAAAAACAAGGTAAAAAAAATAAATTGAAACAGTAAAACCAAAAAAAATAAATCAAAATGTACTATATTTTGACAGAGATTTCTAAGTGTAAATGGACAAAAGTGTGAATTATTACACCTCATTTCTTGTGTGTTGAACATGTATGCAATAATGGCCATACAAGTTATCACTGGCCGTTGCAGGAGCATGGATCAAAAAAAATAAATCATTTTGTTTGGTTTTGATTTTTAGAAATTTTTAATTTTTAATTTTTTGTTTTCAATGAATTTTTTTAATATTTTAAGTAATTTTTTTTAAAATTTTTTTGACATACTTAACATAAATACACTTAAAAATTATAATATTTATAACTGTTTTTAAAAAAGATTCACTAAATATAAAAAATACAAAAATTCAATCCATTTTTCATATTTTTGTGTATTCATTAATTTTTAAAAATATTTTTTCAGAAATAGTTTACTTTTTAGATACATTTGAGTAAGGTATATCTAAAAGGTTAAAAAATTGCTAAAAATTTTAAAAATATTCACTAAAAATAAAAAAATATAAAAAATAAAAAACTCAATTTTAAAAAACTGAAACCAAACGTACTAAATAAATTTCTTTAAGTCTCATCGAGCTACATTTGTTGCAGGAGCAAGGACCAAAAAAAAAAAAAAAGAAGGATTGGCTTCTCTCCAATCCGTGATCGGACTGAAGGGTGATGTTGGGCCTGTAGGGCTCACTACGGGTCGTGTTTAGATAATTTGAACCGTTCAATGTATAGAACTCATAGATTACTACATATCTACAAAATCACGTTAATCGAATATCGATAGTTATGTGATCAAATCAGTTTTGTATAACAAAAAATGGACGGTGAAAAATAAATAGTTGGCAGAAATCTTATTCGATCAAATAGTTATCGATATCTAATCAATGTGATTTTTTAAAGGTAAATAGTACTCGATGAGTTCTACATTTTGAACGGTTTAGATTATCAAAAACGGGCCTAACAGCACCCTCAAGTCAGATCACAAACTAGAGGGAAGTTAAACTAAGAAAAAAAATTTCTTTACATCTCATCACGCTGCATTTGTTGCAGATTTATTTTATATTACGTTTTTTTTTTCTCAAAAACTCAAAAGTTATCTCATACATCTATTTTTTTTTTAATCTACTTTTTTAATAAAAAAGTCAAAAAGTATATATTTATTTAAGTTATGTCAAATAACTAATTTTTAAATTAAAGTGATAATTAATTAGAATATTTAGGATAACTTTTTATCTTGTATCTTCTTTAATTATTAGTCAATCAACTTTCTTACACATCATTTAATTTAGAGAGTGAATCTAAAAAGAAAGCTTGTATATCATCACTTTCCCTTTTTTTCAGTTGTTTGGTAAATCAAAAATTTAGTGTTGCATAGAAATCTTATGTAACGCCCTCAAAACACAATGTAATTCAACAAATCATAAGATCAACAGATATAGTAGAAATGGTACATTTTCATTCATCAGAGTTTGTATCACAAAAGATATTACAAGCATTACACTTTCACAAATATTCTTCTTGAAACTATAGCATGTAACTCTAATTGATAACAACAAAATAAATGTCTTACGGGCTTATATCTTTCCAAGTTATCACTTGGTTACAACAAAATAAGAGTCTAGTCTCTGTACAAGTAAAGCCCTCGATTTAAAATAAAACATTCAACACAAAATATGAAATATCAAAAATGAAGCCCTCAGCCCTAAGCCTTCTAAGCTATATCTTTGGAGGTGGCATGTCACTTGTACCTGAAAATGGTTTCCCAAGTAGGGTGAGCCAAAGCCCAGTAGAGATGTGCTAAACAATTTATGAAAATTAACTAAAATATGAGCATCAGACAACACTACAAGAATTCGCACTTTTGTCGACTAAAAATTTGGTCGGCGAAAGTCCATTTTTTGTCAGCAAAAGTTATCCGCGACTAATTTTTTTGGTCACCACTTTGGTCGCCAATTGAGGGTCGCGGAAAGTAATTAGCAACCAAAAAAAATTTTACTCACAAAAAAGTTATATTTGCGAAGAGTTAAATTTTTGGTCGCTAAATATATAATTACTACAACTAATCCATTTAGTAGCTAAAACACTTTAGTTGCGAAAAGTCATATTTTCCCGACCAAACATGTTAGTCGCCAATTCGCACATTCAACGACCAAATAGTTTGGTCGGCAATTGTCGCCCATTTCCACGACCAACTAATTTGGTCACCAATTGTCACATTCCGTGACCAAAAAATTTGGTTGGCAATATATTCCACGACCAAAAGATTGGTCGGCAATATTAATATTCAAGAAATTACACTTTTCCCGACTAAAAAATTGGTCGGCAAAAGTCTATTTTTAGTCAGCAAAAGTCATTTGCATTATGGTCGCCACTTTGGTCACCAATTGAGGGTCGGCAAAAGTAATTGGCGACCAAAACTTTTGTTAGTCGGGAAATAGTTAGATTTGACAACTAAATTTTTTGTCGCTAAATATATCATCATATTTAGTCGCTAAAATAATTTGGTCGCGAAAAATGATATTTTCTCGACCAAATATGTTTGTCGCCAAAAGCAAAAAATAGGCAACCAACTATTTTCGTCGCCAAAAGTTGAGGAATCACCAACTAATAATTTAGTCACCAAAAGGTAAGGAATTGCCGACCAATGATTTTAGTCACAAAAGTGTAAAATTTGGCGACCAATTATTTAGTCGCCAAAACTTTTCTCAACCAAATATTTTGTCACCAAAAGACATTAAACAATCAACGACTAATTAGTTAGTCCCCAAATCTCTTTTTTTTTTTTTTTTTGAACATTCAATTTTTGTTTATAAACATTCAATCCAATATTGGACAAAATTCATTCAACCCAACCTAAATATAACATTAAAATTCATCATATTTTCCTGCCCAATCCCAAACTTTATAATCATTCCATTCAAAACATTAATTGAGACAAGTTTTAAACATCCATCCATTGAAAACCAGTAAGTAATTGAACAAAAATTAAAAGCAAAATCAATGAAGGAATCCAAAAAAAATTCTAAAACGGGAAGGAATATATATGGTTTTGCAGCATCAGCCTTGTGCTTGATCGTTTTTGGAAGTCACCTACAAATAAAATAAGAAAAGTTAGGATCTAGAAAAACATCCAAAATGAAGTATTCTCATAAAAAAAATTAACCATATGGAAAAAAATTATATGATTACATTACAAACATTTGATGATGACTACACCACAATTAAGTATTGGCATACCTAAACAATGAGACAAAGCAGCTCAGCAAGTCTCGCCAAGGTAGTCCTTCAGTAAGATTTTTAAAAAGTTGGAAGAGCCCATTTTTAAAAAATCTTATATAAAATTTTGTGATCGGTTTCTGTGTTTCTGGACTTGTTCCTGTGTTACAGAGAGAAATAAACACAAAATACATATAAATAGACAAGATTTTTAAAAAGTTAGTTTGTGAAAAAACTTGTCCATTCACATATATTGTGTTCGATTCAGTGATCGGTTTTTGTATTCTTAAACTTATTCGTATATCAATTGTTGACCCTACATCAACTAAAGAGTATCTGAAAAAGAACAGAGCTAACGTGTAGTGTGTTTATGTGTTCATGAGAGCATAGATGGCAACCAGGATCCATTAAATAATAAACTAATCAAAATCATCTCACCTGTAAGGAATGTGTTGGTGGGTCATAGTCTCTATATTTTTTAGCCAGACTAAAGTCAATGATGTAGACATAAAAAAAAAGAGAAATGGAAGGACTAATAAACACAGATATCGGGGGGGAAATTTTTAACCACCACAAAGATGGAAGTTTTGACGGGGAACCTGGGTTGCACGCCTTGCCAAGCCCATAAGAAAATTGTCTAGCTTGATATCCCGATGTAAAAAGGATTTAGAATGGACAGACTCAACTCGATTGATCTAAAATAAATACCAGGTATAAGTGTTGACAAACTTAGAATTATCTAAATGCAATAACAGTATGCATTAAATCAAATGCAGTTACCATTTGATCTGTAAGCATAAGAATAGCCTTTAAAGAAAGTTTCCTACTACAAAAATTGAACAAATCTTCAACACTGGGTCCAAGCAAATCCATCACTAGAACATTGTAGTCTCCCTCCACTCGAAACCATCTCACATGCGGAATTCCAGCTGTAATATTTTAGAAGTGTTATAAACAGAAAAGAGTATCAAATATATGAGCAAAAGAGCTCATAACAGATCAATTGTCCCACTAAAATAAAAAATTAATAAAAACAGTCATTACTTCCTCCCTGTAGAATTCTGTATAGCTTTGATTCGTAAAGTAACTGAGGATGTTTTGTCTTCACATTTTCCTGATGATTTGAAATAGTATTAGCAGCTTATCAACCATAAAAGGTTAAAAACCAAACCAGTATAGCAGAGAATCAAGCATGAAGTTAAGATAGGATATGCAAGGATAGGCATCTCAAAGAGACTGGCTAGTGGCTGATTTTATAGACAGCAAAAGTTTGGGCCTTGTATCAATTCCTTGCAATATAAAATCCATCCACATAAAGTGTATCACTCTTATTTGTAATTTGGCAGTGATTTCAGCATAGATGCAGTGTTGTCATTGCCAATTAAACCAGCTGATAAAGACTTTTCATTGTGCTGCCAATGCATATATGTCAGCACTCGCATAGATTACATGAAGTAACAAAAATTATACATAGAAATCTTGCCTAATCATTCCATCAAGTTATGAAAACTATAGTTAAATCCCTATTTATCTTTCATTTACTAAATTAACAAAACAGATGCACACTTTCTTGCATAGTACAAAATGATTCCAGGAGATGAATCAAGCAGATCAGGCATCAAAAGTTAACAGTCTCAAGAGGCTTACACCACGGTTCAGCCTCAAGTACATCTTTTGTGCGTCAGAGGAAGAATGTGCAAAGAAATGAAAATAACTTGAACAATGATGTTCATAGGGATGAGAGGTAACTATCTTGAGGATGATAACAGTAGCATAAAAAAACAATTTGATGAATGCGTTTGCAAGAGTTATGACACAACAATAAACAAAGATCAAATAAGAACAGTTCTCAAGGTTATGTGACACAACACAGAATACTCACTAATGACGAGTAGTTTGATTTGATGTGAAGACATTACTAGTTGAATGTGAACACAAGAATCGAGAGTGATGAAAATTTTATGGTCCAAAAGCATATGAACAAAAAGCATGAAACAGAGTTCGAGGATTATTTGCCTTGTATCATAAATTCAATTTTGGTAGTCTAGATTCAGGCAATTAGATTGCAAATTAAATACATAGAAGGCTTATCAGACAATTCATATGCAAGTTATAAATCTTGACATCATAAATCATAGTTTTACCCCAAAAGCCCCATTATAAAGAAACTTTTCTTGAAGCAAACCATCAAATCATGCACAAACAAAGATGAATTATGCCCAAAACAATACCTGAGCCTATCCAAGAAAAAGTAACAAAATAAGCCAAACAAGCATCTATGGTGAATCCATTCAACTAAACCAAAGAGTTCAAATGTACAATTGTGTAGCTACGATTGCAAGCTATGAAGAACATCTAAATAAGAGAATGAATCATTGAACCTGAGCCTACTCAATAAAAAGTACGTGACCGTCATCTAATCATACAAAGATAGGAAGCTTGACTTACATCCTTTTTGTCCATTGGCCTTAATGATTGTGCTAGCACCCAGATGTTTCGGAATAAAGCCCAAAAAACTGCTGCAGTTGCGGGAAAAATGGTGTTGCAGTCATCTATGACTATAGGAATTAGGCTTCTTTGGTGTTTCTGTGATTTCCTATGGTGTTTCAACCCAACTGAGTATTATTTGGGAAGCTAAAAATTTGGAAAATTTGGGAAGCAAAATTTTTAGGAAAAATAATTATTTAATAGAAAAATGATTTGGACCCCTATTTAATACATAAATGTCCACTGTGTTTGAACGTTTCAGAAAAAAAATCCAAAAAATCAAATCTGAAAATTTAATAACCAAATTTTGAATAGAAAATCAACTAGAAGCAGCTCAAGAGAGAATCCACACAACACTGATTACCTGTTTACCATCAGGGCTCCAGCTAACAACGTAAATGCTGCCTTTATGACCATCCTCTGAGGACAGCTCTCCAATTTTCTCTCCAGTTTTCACATCATATAGTATATCCTTCTTATCAGAGCTTACCGTAATGAACTTGCTACCATCTGTAGAAAACCGTACACAATTGACAAAATTTGAATGATCCCTGCATATCAATAACATCACCTTTTTGTAAAGCATAAACTTTTGAAATGCATATTCAATTTTAATTACTGCCATTTACTAGACAAGAAATATACTATATGATGAAAAGGGCAACAACTAGAAGTTCATCTAAATTTCACAAGGAGCTACTTTCCAAGGAAAATTTACTCAAATCAAAACCACAGAGTATTATTATTACTATGACCAAATCCTATTAAACCTTACAACCTACAATTTACAATATCAACTTGCAAGTCCTCAAATTCCTCTTTATTTAAGTTTTAACAACACAAGTGTCACTATTATGCTTAAAAATTAGCTTTCAGTCAAACTTTTGTGGAGTGTTTGCCCACAGTGTGTTTTCAACTTTACATTAACAAAGTTTGATTTAATGTAAAAATTGGTTGTATTAAAAGCATATTTTGAAGCATAATTTAGATTAGAATACAGTACCACCCCCAAGCCTGCATGATCTTAACCATAGCAGGTTAACAATAGTAGAGCAACATTATTGGGGACATACCTCCATTGCTTCATCTGCTGTTATATTTTGAAAACGAGGATGAACAATCATCCTCGGTTTGAAATGCTTCTTAGCAAGCTCCTTTTCTTTACGAGCTTTTTCTTTCTCAAACTGTGAGCTACTCTTGTCTTCATGGTAGTAGGGATCCAAGGCTCGATTATTCTGATAACGTTTACTGCTCATCTCATTTTCTCTACATGTTAGGAAAACCTGGTACCTATTCTTTTGAATCGATTTGATCCTGCAAGTAAGAATCTCACCTTCATGCAACTTCTTAGACAAATCAGAATTGTCCCTCCAATCATCAGAAAAGTCTTCCTTAGTAAGCACACCAGTCAATCCAAATTCAAGCCCACAGATTGCTCTTTGAGGTTGCACTCTACATACCGTTGCTTGCACAATTCTTCCTTCAGCAAGTGTATCCTCCGTCTCCCCAGAAATCATATAAAATTCGTCATCCTGGCTAGGTCTACATATTGTCTACGCCAATCCTGAAAGCCCTGTATCAACTTCAATCTTATTTTTTCAAGAGTTTCTCTCTTATTCTCCCGTTTCTTGGATTTAGCATATTCACCAACATCAAAATATTTTAATAAATCAGGTTTCTCTCAGACATGCTCTAAGAAATATACTATATGATGAAAAGAGCATGTCTCTCAACCCTGAAAGCCTTGTATGCTCTATCAAAATATTTTAATAAATCAGGTTTCTCGCGGACATGCTCTTAGAAATATACTATATGATGAAAAAGGCAACAACTAGAAGTTCATCTAGACAAGAAATTTCCTTATTTTTCTCATTGAATATTGGGAACAATCTTGCACAAGGCTGAATGACTGCAAAACTGATTCAACTTGAGATTAAAACAGTTATTCTTATCTATTTAGGGCTATATAGAGTCCTTCATTTATGTCTGTTACAAGTGCATTTGGATGAAAAATGCCTAATGAATGAACAAATTCTCCTAACCCCATTGCATTTCACATCAAACAAATCAAATATCTGCATAAACAAAATCGAATCAACATAGTTGAAGCACATCTTAGATAAATAACCATCTATCAACTGCACAGTCACAGAGTTGAAGCACAATTCAATAGTCATCCCCATTTATACTCATAACCTTCAACTGATTAGGGCAAAATAACAAGTTGCAGTACTAAGCGAAAATCAATTGAAAGTATCTTCCAAATATAGCCCACAAAGCTTGATTATTCATAAATTGAAACCCTATGGCCAGTCGGCTCTTCATTTTGACTGATTAGAAGGGGATTTAAGTGTTTTGGATCTGAGATCATTTGCATTGAGTTAGAGAGCCATGAATGAGAGTGCAAGGCTGTTCAAAAAAATAAAAATAAAAAAATAAAAGAATGAGAGCGCAGGGAAGATGGGTTTGACTCTGGCCATAGTGGAGACGAACCAAATGGCCATAGGGTTTAAGATCTGTTCGGATTGTAAAACTACATCATTGTTGTTCCAAGGATACACAGTCACATAGAGATATAGAGGAACCATTTCAACCCAGTCGATAGAGGAACCGACTGGAATGAGAGAGTCGAAAGAAGAGTCAAAAGAAGCGTACCGTCTCGCCGCTGAACTAGTCTCGCCGCTGACTGAAACCCTTCCCCTTCAACCCCAATCTCTCTTCAAACCCTCTATCTTCTCTCTCTCAGATTAAGGTTTGCTCACTGTTTTGAAACAGTGTTATGAAATTAAGGACTCTACAAACCTGAAAGGAAATTAAAAAAAAAATTAGGGGAAAAGGCAGAGGGAAAAAAATGGGGGAAATTAAGTTTGGGCGGGCAAAAAAATGGGGGCAAGTTAGTTTTATTTTTATTTTAATGAATTTTGTTTTTATTTGATAGAAGTAGGGGTAATATTTTAATGAAAAATATTTTTCGTTAAAATAAAGTTAATTTTTCATGTTCGATGAATAATTTTTTTTGTGGCCAATTTTTTTTTTGCTACTAAAAATCAAGAGCTAATTTTTGTGGTAGAGGAGAGGGAGCGGCAAGTGGTGAAGGTGGTGGTGGTGGTGGTGGTGGTGGTGGCGAAAGAGATTAGTGGTGAAGTTGTGGCCATGGTAGAAAAGATGGAGTGGCAGTGGTGGAGGAAAGGTAATAGTAGTAGCAGTAGTAGTAGTAGTAGTAGTAGTAGTGGTAGCAGTGGTGGTAGTAGTAGTGGTAGTGGAGTGGTAACGATGGTGGTAGTAATGGTAGTTGTAGAGATGGAGTGTCAACAGTGGTAATAATGGTGGTAGTGAAATGACATTTGCAGTAGTGGTGAAGGTGGTAGAGGAGAGATGTAGTGAGAGAGAGATGAGTGAGAGACAAATAGAGAAGAGAGAGAGACAAAGATAGAGAGACAGAGACAGAGAGAGAGAGAGAGACAAAATGGTCGCTAAAAGTGCATTTTCTTGTAATGAAGAGCTCGGTAAATAGAGAAGAGGGGAGGGAGAGAGTGAGCAAGATAAACACAATGGGGGAGAGAGACAGACAGACACAGAGAGAGAAAGAAAAAGAGAAGAGTGATGAGTAAGAGAGAGATAGATAGACACAGAGAGAGAAAGAGAGATAAAAAAGTGATAAGTGAGAGAGTGACAGAGAGAGAAAGAGGTATATATATAGAGACAGAGAGAGAGAGACAAACAGATAGACAAAAAAAGAGAGAGAAACAAGAGATAAGCGAGAGATAGACAAAGAGAGAAAGAGAGAGAGAGAGCAAAAAGAGATGATCGAGAGAAAGATATAGAAAAAGAGAGAGACAGAGAGAGAAGAAAGATGAGCGAGAGAGAGAGAGACAGAGACAGAGATAGAGAGAAGAGAGATGAGCTAGAGAGATAGAGATAGAAAAAGAAAAGAGATAGAGATGAGCAAGAGACAAATAGAGAAAGAGACAAAGACAGAGACAAAGACAGACAGAAAAGAGTGATGAGTGAGAGAGAGAAAGAGAAAAGAGAGAGAGAGATAGAGAGTGAGAGACAGAGAGAAAAGAGAGATGAACGAGAGAGACAAAGAGAGAGATAGAGAGAAGAGAGATTAGCGAGAGAGACGGAGAGAGAAGAGATATGAGAGAGATAGAGAGAAAAAAGATAAGTGAGATAGATAGAAAGAGAGGGATATTTATACCTCAAATAGTTTTTAGGGAGAGTTGAAGATGCTCTGGAAAATAGGGATAGTAAAGGCCCTGGTAGGTGAGACATTATAGAACAAAATTACTTTAGTCAAAAAGAAAACAAAGACAGAGAGAGTCACAGAGTGAAAAAGACAGATATTAGGGGAAAAGAGGTAGAGAGAGGGACAGAGAGAAGGAAAAATAGAGAGGATATATTGGGGTAATGCTCTAATAGTGGATCGACGGTGGTGCTCGATGGCAGTGATTCTCCTTACCTGACGGCGATGAAAACAAAGCGATAGAGATTCAATATCAAAAGGAAGGCAATCGGCGTGAGAGAGAAAAAGAGAGAGAGAGAGAGAGAGAGAGAGAGAGTAATGGAATGAGAGAGACAGAGGCGTGAGAGAATCGAAAGAGGTCAGATGCGAGAGAGAGAAAGAGAGTTACAGAGTGAGAGAGAGACGCGTTTAAGCCCTAACTCATTTTAGTGTGTTTGAAATCCCTCCAGAGTTCCTTACCAAATTAATTTAAAAATCCCTCCAAAATGATAATAAATAAAAAATAAAATTATAATAATGATAAAATTAAACATGAACTCAAATTGGGCAGTATGTTCCCACAAAAAAAATTGAGTTTTATTACTGACTAAATGTGTTTTAGTCACCAAAAATGTATATTTGCCGACCAAATGAGGTAGTTACGAAAGATTAAAAATAAAATTATACTAGATATTTGGCAACTAAATTTCTTTTAGTGAGCAAAAGTTGGTATATGACGACTAAAATTTATTTAGTTGCCGAAAATAAATTTTTGCCAACCAAACTTTTAGTCGCCAAAAATAAAAGTAAATTTTTGTTTTCCATTCAGCGACTAAATAAATTTAGTAGCCAAAAGCAACTATACAACGATTAAAATATTTATTAGTCGCTGAAAATAAATTTTTAGCGACCAAACTTCTTGTCGCCAAAGATAAAAGGTAAATTTTTATTTTTCATTCAACGACTAAATTATTTTAGTCGCCAAAACTATCTATACAACGACTAAAATATTTTTTAGTCGCTGAATTTCAATTTTTGTCAACCAAACTTTTGGTTGCCAAAGATAAAAAGTAAATTTTTAGTCGCTGTATAGATAGCTTTGGCAACTAAAATAATTTAGTCGTTGTGTATGCCCTCTGTTGACTTACTAGAACAGTTATTAACATATTTAGATTTCTGGCAAACCCAAAAACAGCATTATCTTAATACTCCTGTAGATGCTCCATCAGTATCAGGGAAAAAGTTGTTCCCCTCTTCCGCCAACTTTGAAGATAAGGAGATAGGTGTAATCTGTCGGTGCAATGAAAGACTTCCACCTGTCCTTATGTAATAATTATATCTTATCTTCTTTTATCTATTTAAGGGAAGGCCTTCACCCTTGTTGAGGCACTTAGAAATTTTCAGCTTTTCTTTGTTTTAAATTTTCCTTTGCTTGTAATCTCCCTTCCAACCCTCTCTTGTAAAATATATTACTTCTTCAATAAAAGTTTGCTAAGCGTATTTCAATATGTATGCCCTCTGTTGACTTACTAGAACAGTTATTAACATATTTAGATTTCTGGCAAACCCAAAAACAGCATTATCTTAAACCAGCATTTTATCATCAGAGTTGATTGCTCTGCTGCTAGACAGATATTTAAACAGGATGTTAAAAATCTTGTTTCTAAACAGATATTCGTAAGCTGGCAAGGTTATTTATCCAATTTTGATTTTGATATTGAATATATCAAAGGCGAAACTAACTCTTTGCCTGACTTTTTGACCCGTGAATATTTGCAGAAATCAGCAAATGACCAGTAGAGGCCACAGAGGTCGAGGTCGTGGCCGGGGTTCTAACCCTCGCTATGATCCATCAGAATATCCACCCCTCTCTCGAGGAGGTCAAACCAGTAATCCAACGGCAAGGGATGTTCTCCTAAGGCCGGAAGACCCGTACACTCCTAACAGTCTTTCTGATGAAACGGTCCTCTGGATTGAACCATCAGATGAACAATGGATGACAGATCCGTGGGAGATTAAACGCCGTTATCTCACCACCCAACAGTAATGCCAGTTTTCGAACTGCACCTAGAAGTTTTTCTAATAACAGTTTTAGATCTGTCCCTCCTTACCAAGTGGACTATCCAGAATCCAGCCGTCAATCTGTTGACAACCAACCAACCAGAAGACAAATAGAAAATATTCTTCAACAGATACCCTCTAGGCCACCTAGTAGACCACCTAGTGATCCACAAGAAGATCCTATGACATCAGAAATTCAAGGAATCCGTCTTTCTCAAAATCGTATTCCTCATGGTGTTTAGTAGCCAAAAGCAACTATACAACGATTAAAATATTTATTAGTCGCTGAAAATAAATTTTTAGCGACCAAACTTCTTGTCGCCAAAGATAAAAGGTAAATTTTTATTTTTCATTCAACGACTAAATTATTTTAGTCGCCAAAACTATCTATACAGCGACTAAAATATTTTTTAGTCGCTGAATTTCAATTTTTGTCAACCAAACTTTTGGTTGCCAAAGATAAAAAGTAAATTTTTATTTTTCATTCAGCGACTAAATTATTTTAGTTGCCAAAGCTATCTATACAGCGACTAAAACATTTTTTAGTCCCTGAAATGAAATTTTTGTTGACCAAAATTTTGGTCACCAAAGATAAAAAGTAAATTTTTATTTTTCATTAAGCGACTAAATTATTTTAGTTGCCAAAACTATATATACAGCGACCAAAATATTATTTAGTCGTTGAAATTAAATTTTTGCCGACCAAAATTTTGATCGCCAAAGATAAAAAATAAATTTTTATTTTTGCATTCAGCAACTAAATTATTTTAGTTGCCAAAACTACCTATACAACGACTAAAATATATTTTAGTCACTGAAATTACATTTTTCCCGACCAAAATTTTGGTCGCCAAAGATAAAAAATAAAGTTTTATTTTTCTTTCAGCGACTAAATTATTTTAGTTGCCAAAACTATATATACAGTGACTAAAATATTTTTTAGTCACTGAAATTAAATTTTTGCCGACCAAACTTTTGGTCGCCAAAGATAAAAAGTAAATTTTAATTTTTCATTCGGCAACTAAGTAATTTTAGTTGCCAAAGCTATCTATACAGCGACTAAAATATTTTTTTGTCGCTGAAATTAAATCTTTGCCGACCAATCTTTTGGTCGCCAAAGATAAAAAGTAAATTTTTATTTTTCAATCAGCGACTAAATTATTTTAGTTGCCAAAACTATCTATACAGGGACTAAAATATCTTTTAGTCGCTGAAATTAAATTTTTGCCAACCAAAATTTTGGTCACTAAAGATAAAAAACAAATTTTTATTTTTCTTTCAGCGACTGAATTATTTTAGTTGCCAAAACTATATATACAGC
>NW_021025261.1:928114-951836 GCF_004153795.1 Camellia sinensis
TTTTTTGGGCATTAGACCGAACCCGCCCTATGGGTTTAAGGACTGGCGGGTCGTGACGCTACAAGTCGTTGAGAATGTCCTAGACGTCAGGAGTGAGAAAGGTAGATACGGCTGCTAGATGTTTGCCGAAAAAATAGCATAATGAGAGAGGGGCAAACGGAAGTAATAAATAAAGAACTTTTGGTCCATAGAGCGCTTTGTAGCTTTATATGCACATGCACCAGACAGTCAAATCAGTACATCGTAATAACCCGAATCGAAAAGAGTACAGTTTCACCAAATTGCATTAGCATGAACAGAGTCATCCCAAAACGAGTCAACCACTATGGACAGGATTTAACTTTACAGAAATACTAAAGTCCTTTAGCCCACGGAGCAGACCCCAAAAATCTATAAGTACTCATTAGCAAAAGGGCCAAGAGGGAACCGAGTTTCAAAAAGAGGTTAGACGCTAAATGGACAAGACTAGAGCCTTCCCAAGAAAACTCCCGGGGCATTATTTTGATTTAACCTCTATAGAACGTGTCGCACTTCCACTGGGTAGCGGCCTCTGGTGGTGGTGGAATGTTTATCTCACCTTGGACCCTCCACTTGAAAATATAACAGAAAATGGACGGGGTCCACGGTGTACCCCCTTTTTTTTTTTATTGGAAAGTAAGCTTCAGGCGTTCCAATGATTCATAGATGCGTGAGTCCGATTAGACCTCAATACTCTCGTGGTTTACATAACAATGTAGAACAACATGTTCCAAACGGCCTTTGGCCCAATTCACATTTCTACTTAACATGTATATTATATATATACTTATACAAAATTTAGATCAGTGACTGTAGTTTCCAACATACTGGCCTTTGGCCCATTCGGTTTCCATTCTTGTCAAAACGGCCTTCGGCCCATTTATTTATGTCAAAACGGCCTTCGGCCTATCCATTTATGTCAAAACGGCCTTCGGCCCATTCATTTATGCCAAAATGGCCTTTAGCCCGTTCGTTTACGTCAAAATGGCCTTTAGCCCATTCATTTATGTCAAAACGACCTTCGGTCCATTCATATTCATCTAAACAACCTTCGGTCCGCTCATTTATATCAAAACGACCTTTGGTCCATTCATATACATCAAAACGACCTTTGGTCCATTCATATACATCAAAACAACCTTTGGTCCATTCATATACATCAAAACGACCTTCGGTCCATTCATTCTTATCAAAACGACCTTTGGTCCATTCATTGATTCCTGTCACACTTTTGTCCACAATCCCAATTAACAACTCATAAAGTTTATAAGGGAATAACAATTGGACATTGACAAGCTTTCAAATGTTGATATTACTCACAGTGATCGACTTGTGGATTCGCCCTGGAGCTTGACCCTACACATTCCATGCACACAAAAGGGTCATTAACAATTCAATCCGTCCCTTAATTCACATATTCCTCTTTAGGCTTTATTCTTATCTCATTAACTCATTTATAATGTTTAACACACGCCTAAGAGTGATTACAAGTGAAAGAGAATGGAAAACGAAACACAGAACGCATGAACAAAATTCCAGAAATTAGGGTCCCCGCTCGAGCGTCAATTTACCCGCTCGAGCGGACCCTCAAGGCCTGCAAAAGTACTGGTTGCATGAAAAATACGCTCGAGTGTTAAATAGGGCGCTCGAGCGGAAGGCTTGTCAAAATGGCTCCCATGCTCGAGCATCAACTTCCCCGCTCGAGCGGGAACCATGTCTGCAGAAAATGCTGGGAGCTCGATTTCTCCACTTGAGCGTCACTTCACCCGCTCGAGCGGACATCGAAAATCTGGGTTTTCCAGATTGAGTTCTTGAGCTTCATCTCGACATTCAAAGGCTCTAAATGCATGATTTCGGTCCAAACTTCACATAATCATATACTAACATGGTACAAACATAGAATTACAACATATTGAAGCTCAATTTCATAATTTATCTGCATACATGTCCCAAAATATGTCAAACTCAATCATTAACATAACAAATTCATGCATTCCAGCTCATAGCTTCTCAATTTGTACATGCATGTGATGGATTAGCCACCTTCTCAACTTAGATAACACAAATGGTGATCAAGACATGAGTTTCCTTTAATATTTCACATGGATTATACACATTTGTGCTCAAACATGCAATATCAAGGTGATTTCCTACATGCATGCACATAAAGCTTCAATTCAACAATTACAACCCAATTTCATTTCAATCTTACTTTTGATCACCCAATTAGCTTGAACACACAAAATTACAAACTATAATCCAAGAATTACTCACCTAGAAGCTTTGATCTTCTAAGCTCTAGTCAATTCTTGAGCTAAATCCCCAAGATTTCCAAGCTTTAAGCCAAATTGCACAATTCTCTCCTCTCTCCCTCTCTACAGCCGACCCTCCTCCTTCTCTCAAGGTTTGATCAGCCAAAATGAATACATAGGAGAGAATGGGAAGTGTAGTGACCTTCCCCACCAATTCCCACTAACTCATGATAATAATAGTAAATAATTGGGCACTAATTTACCAATTTAATCAACTTAATCTGGTCCGAATCAATTTTTCAATTAAATTTCACTGTAGGCTCTAAAAATTATGCCAATCACAATAGCGTAATCGATTTCGGGTTCTGTGGCCGATAAGGCCCTCAATTAAATTTCCGATGCTGATTATTCAAACAGATATTCCTACGGTGAACAGATAAAACTTCAAAATCACATATATTCACATAATGGCACATAAAATCATGGTAATCACATAATCATACTCAATTTAAGGACCAATTAGCATACTACGGAACAGGGGTATCACAGTCTTCCCCCCTTTAGGAAGTTTGGTCCTCCAAACTTAATTTACCTTCGTCGGGAAACAAATATGGATAGCGTAGACGCATTTCCTCCTCTTTTTCCCATGTAGCATTTGTCCCATAGTGTTCCTTCCATTCCACTTTCACCATCGGAATGGATTTGTTTCTCAATTCTTTCACTTGTCGGTCAACAATTCTTTCCGACCATTCAGCATATTCCATATTTTCATCAATAGTAACCCGGTGATAATCAATCACATGCAACGGGTCTCGGAGGTAACCCCTCAACATTGACACATGAAACACATTGTGGATTTGCTCAAATCCCGGTGGCAAAGCAACTCTATAAGCAACTGGACCAAGCCTCTCCGAAATTTGAAATGGCCCAATGTAACGGGGCGACAAATTGCCCTTTTTTCCAAACCTGACTTGGCCTTTCATCGGAGAAACTCGGATGAACACATGGTCGCCGACCTCATACTCAAGAGGTCTTCTCCGAACGTCTGCATAACTCTTCTGTCGGTCTTGAGCTGTTTTGAGCCTTTGCCGAATAGTTTTGATCTTTTCAGAGGTGTCTTGTACAATTTCAGGCCCAAGCAAAGCTCTGTCTTCGACCTCTGTCCAACAAATAGGTGATCTACACCTCCTACCATACAAAGCCTCGTATGGTGCCATACCGACGCTGGAGTGGAAGCTATTATTATAGGCAAATTCTGCAAGTGGCAAGTAATCTTCCCAACTCCCCTGAAAATCCAAAGCACACATGCGAAACATATCTTCCACCAAAGTCTGTATCGTTCGTTCTGACTGCCCATCTGTCTGTGGGTGGAATGCAGTGCTAAACCTTAGCTCTGTTCCCATAGCTTCCTGCAAACTCTTCCACAATCTAGATACAAATTTCGGATCTCTATCCGACACAATGGATACCAGAACTCCGTATAAACGGACAATTTCATCAACATAAATAGTAGCCAACCTGTAAGTAGTAAATGTAGTTTTGACAGGCAGAAAATGTGCAGATTTAGTCAGTCTATCAACTACAACCCAAACAGAATCCATACCTCGGGAAGTCCGAGGTAGGCCAACAACGAAATCCATAGTCACATGTTCCCACTTCCATTCAGGAATAGGGAGAGGTTGAAGTAGACCGCCTGGTTTCTGATGTTCAGCCTTAACTTGATGACACTGAAGACACTTGGACACATATTCTGGAATCTCTTTCTTCATTTTAGGCCACCAATAGGTTTGTTTCAAATCCCGATACATTTTATTGTTACCCGGATGCATAGCAAATACGGATCTGTGGGCTTCATCTAAGACCCTCTTCTTTAGTTCTGTGATATCTGGGATGCATATTCGGTTTTAAAATTTCAACATTCCATTCTCGACACTGAACTCCGCTTTTGGGCTTACTTCAAATTCATCAATTACCTTTCTGATGAACTCATCTTCTTTCTGTTTCTGCTTGATTTCATCAACAATTGCCGGTTCAGCTGTAATAGCGGCTATCAATCCGTCCTGTTCACATACCACCACTTCAATTTCAGAATTTTCAAAGTCTTGCAAAATCTCCCTTTGTTCAGTAAGCAAACAAGCCATATTCCCTGTTGATTTTCTGCTTAAGGCATCAGCCACTGTATTAGCTTTCCCGGAGTGATACTGAATTTCTAGGTCGTAATCTTTTATCAATTCCAGCCATCTTCTCTGACGCATATTCAACTCTTTCTGCGTGAAGAAGTATTTTAGGCTCTTATGATCTGTGTAGACTTCACATTTTGCCCGATACAAATAATGCCACCAGATTTTCAAAGCAAAAACAACTGCGGCCAGTTCTAGGTCATGTGTTGGATAATTCTTCTCGTGCGGCCTCAATTACCGGGAGGCGTAGGCAATAACCTTTCCGTTCTGCATTAACACACAACCCAGACCCTTATAAGATGCATCACTGAAAATCACAAAATTTTTCGTACCTGAAGGTAGTGTCAAAATTGGCGCAGTAGTCAATCTCGTCTTCAATTCGTGAAAGGCTGATTCTCTTTCACCATTCCACTCAAATGGTTGTCCTTTACGTGTCAATTGGGTAAGAGGCACAGCTAATTTCGAAAAGTCCTTTACAAACCTTCTGTAGTACCCAGCTAAGCCCATGAAACTGCGAACTTCTGTCACGTTAGTCGGTGTAGGCCAATTCACAATTGCTTCTATTTTCTGCGGGTCCACTGAAATTCCTTCCTTGTTAATCACATGCCCTAAGAAAATAACCTCATCCAACCAAAACTCACATTTCTTTAATTTAGCAAATAGTTTTCTTTCCCGAAGTATTTGTAAAACAGTCCTCAAATGATGTTCATGTTCAAGTCTATCTTTAGAGTATATCAAAATATCATCGATGAAGACGACAACAAACTCATCAAGGTAGGTTTTAAAAATTCTATTCATTAAGTCCATAAATGCTGCCGGAGCATTAGTCACTCCAAATGGCATAACAAGAAACTCAAAATGACCATACCTCGTTCTGAATGCGGTTTTCTCAACATCTTCTGCTTTAACCTTCAGCTGATGATACCGGATCTTAAATCAATCTTAGAAAACACCTGTGATCCCTGCAACTGGTCAAATAAGTCATCAATGCGGGGGAAGGGATATTTGTTCTTTATCGTTACCTTGTTCAGTTCCCGGTAATCAATGCACAGGCGCAAAGTGCCATCCTTCTTCTTTACAAATAACACTGGTGCACCCCAAGGCGAAATGCTAGGCCGGATAAACCCTTTATCAAGAAGGTCTTGCAACTGTTCCTTTAATTCTTTCATTTCGGCAGTAGCCATTCTGTAGGGAGTTTTAGAAATAGGCTGGGTGCCTGGCACAGTCTCAATAGTAAACTCTATCTTCCTGTCTACCAATTCCCCTGGTAATTCCATCGGAAACACATCCGGAAATTCTCTAACAATAGGAATATTATTCAATTCAACATTCACGGATTGTTCAGTCAATACATAACACAAATAACCCTGGCACCCCTTCCTGATCAATTTACATGCTTTCATTACAGATATCAAATATGGTGGAGGCACTACCCCATT
Source organism: Camellia sinensis (assembly GCF_004153795.1). Lineage (NCBI taxonomy): Eukaryota > Viridiplantae > Streptophyta > Magnoliopsida > Ericales > Theaceae > Camellia > Camellia sinensis. The sequence continues at coordinate 934,004 of NW_021025261.1, forward strand.
TCCCACAAACACAATCTCTTTCTGTTCTGGGGGTTTAAACACAACCCTCTTTGTCACACAATCTATAGTGGCACAGTATTTGGTCAACCAGTCCATGCCCAAAATTACATCAAAGTGTCTAAAGTTTAAGGGCAACAAATCTACATACAGGGTAGCATCCTCAATATGCATGTCACAAAACCGATATATATAGTCACATAACACAGATTCCCCCGATGGAGCAGACACACATAACAAATATGGCAACAATTCTAGGGGTCTTTTCAGTCTAGATGCAAATGCATGTCACAAATGAGTGCGTCGATCCAGAATCAATTAATACAAAGGCATCCTGATTACATATTGAAATAGTACTTGAGACAACGACATTGGCATTCCGTGTATCGCCCAGAACGAGTGCAAAAACTCTCCCTTGTCTCACTATATCCCCAGTAGTAGCAGATCTCAAAGTGTTTCCCGGCTTTGGGATCGATGCAGTGGAGCTAGCAGCTATCTTCCCACTATTCTGATTACAATCTCGAGCTATATGCCCTTGTTTCCCACACTTAAAACAGGCCCCCGATGCACGGTAACAAACTCCACGGTGCCTTTTGCTACAAGTGTTGCACATGGGAGTCGTGTCTCGGGAAGAACTTGAGGTAGTTGAGGAGCCCGTGTTTTGCTTTTTCAGAAATTTCTTCTTCGCTATCGAAGTGCCAAGTACGATCAAGTATGAATTCTGATTTCTGTTTATGCTTCAAGTATAATGCATATGTGTGAATTTGTTTCTGTTTATGGTATGACATGATATGTATGGTTTGGTCTGTAAGACCTATTAATTACTAGTATGGAACAAAGTGCTACTTGGAACTAAGTGTTACATTGTGAGCCACCTCTAGAGTCCATGTGAGACACCTCTTGAATTCATACATATATGAACTAGGCTTAAAGCCAATCTGGGCCTATGGCCATTCTGTATGATCTATTAGGCCAGAGGCCATTCTGTATTTTCGGTATGGAGCAAAGTGCTGTACAGAACTAAGTCCTGCAATACGAGTCACCTCTAGAATCCGTACGAGCCACCTCTTGAGCCCATACATATGTGCAAGTTATGAGGCCTATGGCCATTCCGTATAAGTTGTTATGACATGAAACAAAGTGCTACACGGAACTAAGTGCTACGATGTGTGTCATGACCCGAACCCGCCCCTATGGGTTAAGGACATAACCGGCCAGTAATCCTGGGATTACCTACGGCCTCAGACCAAAACAGACATATCTTGTCAGAGAAAAGGGGCCAAACGGAAGCAATAAATAAAAACTTTGTCCATAGAGCCGTGCTTATATGCACATTAACAGACCACATTTAGTTACGTTAATAACCCACAGTTCAAAAGTACAGTTTTCACAAAATTCATTACAGACAGGATCATCCAAAACAAGTCAACCTATGACAACTATTTACATAGATACATAAAGACCCCGCCGGCAAGACAAAATGTAATTACATAGCAAAGGCGAGGATAGGTTTCCAGAGTGAGACGCAAGGCTGACTTCCTCAAAACTCGGATTTTTCCTAGCAGACTTCACTGGGGCTGGGTTTGGACTTCCCTTGGCTCACCTACAAACACATGAATGAGCGTGAGCGATAGCCTAGTGAATAATATCAAATGCAGAAATTACATAACAGTGTAGAACAACATGTTCCAAACGGCCTTTGGCCCAATTCACATTTTTACTTAACATATATATATACTTATACAAAATTTAGATCAAGTAACTGTAGTTCCAACATACTGGCCTTTGGCCCATTCAGTTTCCATTCTTGTCAAAACGGCCTTCGGCCCATTCATTTATGTCAAAACGGCCTTCGGCCCATCCATTTATGTCAAAACGGCCTTTAGCCCATTCATTTACGTCAACATGGCCTTTAGCCCATTCATTTATGTCAAAATGACCTTCGGTCCATTCATATTCATCTAAATGACCTTCGGTCCGCTCATTTACATCAAAACGACCTTTGGTCCATTCATATACATCAAAACGACCTTCGGTCCATTCATTCTTATCAAAACGACCTTTGGTCCATTCATTGATTCCTGTCAGACTTTTGTCCACAATCCCAATTAACAACTCATAAAGTTTATAAGGGAATAACAATTGGACATTGACAAGCTTTCAAATATTGATATTACTCACAGTGATCGGCTTGTGGATGCGCCCTGGAGCTTGACCCTACACATTTCATGAATACAAAAGGGTCACTAACAGTTCAATCCGTTCTTTAATTCACATATTCCTCTTTAGGCTTTATTATTATCTCATTAACTCATTTACAATGCTTAACACATGCCTAAGAGTGCTTCATCTCTTTAACTCATTTACAATGCTTAACATGCGCCTAAGAGTGATTACAAGTGAAAGAGAATGGAAAACGAAACACAGAACGCATGAACAAAATTTCCAGAAATTAGGGTCCCCGCTCGAGCGTCAATTTACCCGCTCGAGCGGACCCTCAAGGCCTGCAAAAGTACTGGTTGCATGAAAATTACGCTCGAGCGTTAAATAGGGCGCTCGAGCGGAAGGCCTGTCAAAATAGCTCCCACGCTCGAGCGTCAACTTCCCCGCTCGAGCGGGAACCATGTCTACAGAAAATGCTGGGAGCTCGATTTCTCCGCTCGAGCGTCACTTCACCCGCTCGAGCGAACATCGAAAATCTGGGTTTTCCAGATTTAGTTCTTGAGCTTCAACTCGACATTCAAAGGCTCTAAATGCATGATTTCGGTCCAAACTTCACATAATCATATACTAACATGGTACAAACATAGAATTACAACATATTGAAGCTCAATTTCATAATTTATCTGCATGCATGTCCCAAAATATGTTAAACTCAATCATTAACATAACAAATTCATGCATTCCAGCTCATAGCTTCTCAATTTGTACATGCATGTGATGGATTAGCCACATTCTCAACTTAGATAACACAAATGGTGATCAAGACATGAGTTTCCTTTAATATTTCACATGGATTATACACATTTGTGCTCAAACATGCAATATCAAGGTGATTTCCTACATGCACGCACATATTAAGCTTCAATTCAGCAATTACAACCCAATTTCATTTCAATCTTACTTTTGATCACCCAATTAGCTTGAACACACAAAATTACAAACTATAATCCAAGAATTACTCACCTAGAAGCTTTGATCTTCTAAGCTCTAGTCAATTCTTGAGCTAAATCCCCAAGATTTCCAAGCTTTAAGCCAAATTGCACAATTCTCTCCTCTCTCCCTCTCTACAGCCGACCCTCCTCCTTCTCTCAAGGTTTGATCAGCCAAAATGAATACATAGGAGAGAATGGGAAGTGTAGTGACCTTTCCCACTAAGTCAATATAATATTAGTAAATAATTGGGCACCAATTTACCAATTTAATCAACTTAATCTGGTCCGAATCAATTTTTCAATTAAATTTCACCGTAGACTCTAAAAATTATGCAATCATCAATGGCGTAATCGATTTCGGTTCTGTGGCCGATAAGGCCTTCAATAAATTTCCGAAGCTGATTATTCAAAACAGATATTTCTACGGTGAACAGATAAAATTTCAAATCACATATATTCACATATATGGCACATAAAATCATGGTAAACACATAATCATACTCAATTTAAGGACCAATTTGCATACTACGGAATAGGGGTATCACATTTTAGTTGCTGAAATTAAATTTTTGCGACAAAAAAAAAAAATTTTCTTCACGTCTCATCAAGCTTCATTTTTTGAACTGTATTTTTTTTTTGGGTGAAAAAGGGGGGTAAAATATAAAAGAATAAAGCTTTGGACCCCCGGGGGGTACGGGGGTCCTTTCCCTTGTCCCAAAAAACAAATTTTTTTTTTCTTTTTTTTTTGAGTTTCCAGCCACCCCCAGGCCGACACGTGGCAACTGGGGTCACCCCAGCTGGGGTCTGTAGCATAAAAAAAAAAAAAAAAAAAAAACACAAAAGCACTGAAAAGTATAACATTTACATTACTAAGGGGGCGTTTTGACAAGTTCATAAAAGGTCAGCTTTTTGATTTTTTAATTTTTTTGAATCACATCACTTTTTTACTGTTTTACATCAAAAAAGTCAAAAAACTACAAAAATGTTAAAAATTCAACTTTTTACCATCTTTCTAAAACATCACTAACTATTGTTTTATACTACATCTTTTTTTTTTTCTTTTTTTTGTTGTAAAAGTCAAAAGTTATCTCATACATCTATCTTTTTTTATATACTTTTTTAATTAAAAAAAAGTCAAAAAGTATATTTAAGTTGAAAAATGTTGGGGATCCCTATAAAAGAGGACCCCCACGACCCTCACTAATGTATTGACCATTGATGTGTTTGATTTTTTTTTTGAGTGTTGTGTCTGACAGTGACATGTATGGTTCAGATCATTTTGGGATTGTAGAGGTTATGTTTTGTAGAGATCTCTATCATTACTAATTTAAGTTAGGTCAAATAACTAATTTTTAAATTTAAGTGATAATTAATTAGAATATTTAAGACAACTTTCTCTCTTGTATCTTCTTTAATTATTAGTCAATCAACTTTCTTTCACATCATTTAATTTAGAAAATGAGTCTAAAAAAAAACTTGTATATCATCACTTTCCCTTTTTCTAAGTTGTTTGGTAAATAAAAAATTTAGTGTCGCACAGAAATCTTAAGTTTTGTTTAAAAGAAATTTAGAATTGAAAATGTAATTGAAGAAAAAAAATTAGTTTATATTTTATTAACATATACCTCGTTTTTTTTTCCCCTCGCAAATACTAAACTAAACGAGTTGTGCGTCTGAGTATTTTCATATATTTACTCCTGTGTATGTCTTGATTTCATCTTTTCTTTGCTTGGTGTAAGTTTATCTGTTGGATGAATTCCTTTATGTATGTGTCGTTTGGCTTCATTAATGGAAATTTCTTTTTAATAATAATAATAAAAGTACAGTGTTAATACCAATCACGTAGTTTGAGTTTTTATATTTTTTTTGATTTTATAATGTAAATGAAAGTTTATTTATAAGAGCTTTTGAGTGTTTTATAAAATGAAGGGTGATCTTAGCCAAAAGAATTAGACTTACGTTTCAAAGCGAATGATGTGGCATTGCCTTAAAATATCGGAGGAATTATATATCAGTGGTAGTTAGAAAAAAAAATAAAAAATAAAAAAATTTACAAAAAAGTGATAAACATTGTAAATATTAATAATTAAAATTATAAACTTTTTCACCTTTGTGTAATAATTTTTCAAAATTCACTCTGAATAGTAATTTCCTGGAGAATATCTAAGGCAACTTCATCTCTCATATCTTTTTTAATTATCAACAAATCATTTTACTTACACATCATTGGGTCTAGTCTAAAAAATGGACTTGTAGGTGATGCTATTTAGACTAAAAACATTAAACTCGCCTTTTAAACCCAATAATATGGCATTGCCTTAGAATATCTAAGGCAATTCTCTCTTATATTATTTTTAATTGTCAACCAATCATGTTAATTACATGAAAAATGATATACAAACTCCCTTTTCAAATCCTAGCATTTGGGGAGATCATTTCCTCACAACCAAAAGCAAAAACATGGAATTATCTATTCATGCTTTACCTATTCCTGATTCAACCAAAAATATGGTACCGGAGGTCACTCGACGCTCAGCCAATTATCATCCTAGCATTTGGGGAGATCATTTCCTCACAACCAAAAGCAAAAACATGGAATTATCTATTCATGCTTTACCTATTCCTGATTCAACCAAAAATATGGTACCGGAGGTCACTCGACGCTCAGCCAATTATCATCCTAGCATTTGGGGAGATCATTTCCTCACAACCAAAAGCAAAAACATGGAATTATCTATTCATGCTTTACCTATTCCTGATTCAACCAAAAATATGGTACCGGAGGTCACTCGACGCTCAGCCAATTATCATCCTAGCATTTGGGGAGATCATTTCCTCACAACCAAAAGCAAAAACATGGAATTATCTATTCATGCTTTACCTATTCCTGATTCAACCAAAAATATGGTACCGGAGGTCACTCGACGCTCAGCCAATTATCATCCTAGCATTTGGGGAGATCATTTCCTCACAACCAAAAGCAAAAACATGGAATTATCTATTCATGCTTTACCTATTCCTGATTCAACCAAAAATATGGTACCGGAGGTCACTCGACGCTCAGCCAATTATCATCCTAGCATTTGGGGAGATCATTTCCTCACAACCAAAAGCAAAAACATGGAATTATCTATTCATGCTTTACCTATTCCTGATTCAACCAAAAATATGGTACCGGAGGTCACTCGACGCTCAGCCAATTATCATCCTAGCATTTGGGGAGATCATTTCCTCACAACCAAAAGCAAAAACATGGAATTATCTATTCATGCTTTACCTATTCCTGATTCAACCAAAAATATGGTACCGGAGGTCACTCGACGCTCAGCCAATTATCATCCTAGCATTTGGGGAGATCATTTCCTCACAACCAAAAGCAAAAACATGGAATTATCTATTCATGCTTTACCTATTCCTGATTCAACCAAAAATATGGTACCGGAGGTCACTCGACGCTCAGCCAATTATCATCCTAGCATTTGGGGAGATCATTTCCTCACAACCAAAAGCAAAAACATGGAATTATCTATTCATGCTTTACCTATTCCTGATTCAACCAAAAATATGGTACCGGAGGTCACTCGACGCTCAGCCAATTATCATCCTAGCATTTGGGGAGATCATTTCCTCACAACCAAAAGCAAAAACATGGAATTATCTATTCATGCTTTACCTATTCCTGATTCAACCAAAAATATGGTACCGGAGGTCACTCGACGCTCAGCCAATTATCATCCTAGCATTTGGGGAGATCATTTCCTCACTTACGCCTCTCATGCCATGGTAAAATTGCAATTGCTAGCATTGCACATATTTAATGTTGTCTTTAATTTTGTGCATGGTTTTAAATAATAGCATTAAAACAGGTATTAGCAAAGATACGGTTATATATCAATCGATATCAAACAATATCGAACAATATATCTATAAATATTAGTATCAGAAGTCTAAAATCTTATTACATATCAACTGATATTTAAAATCTGACAGCATGGACACAAAAGAAACTAGATGGAATTTTGTTGAACAACCATTTTTATTATCATGGAATTTTGTTGGACACATGAATATATATATATATATATGTATGTATATGTTTTCATGTTGCTGGAAGTGGACGTTAACATGGAGCAACAACTCTGTTTTCATATCTCTGTTTCATATAGAAAGACTTGATAATAACTAATTTGGTTATTATTTTTCAAATTCACAATATCCTTTTGAAAAATAACATTACTTATGAACAGTGAAGTTTGATTTCATTTACAAAAATAACATTATCAAATTATTCCTGCTTTCAAATTATTCTTGCTTTATTTTATGTATAAATTTTGAGTAAGAATATAATTTTCTTTGTATATATCCTATATTCTCATTGTTTATCTAGGAAGTGGATGTTAAAATGGGCCAACAGCTTCAGCAGCAGAAAGAAGAAGTGAGAAAGATGCTAGTGGCAGCTAATAATCAGCCTTCACAGAAACTGAATTTCATCGATGCAATCCAACACCTAGGCGTGTCTTACCATTTTGAAAGTGAGATTGAGACAGCTTTACAACATATATATGAAACCGATTATGATCATCATGATGACAAAGCCAACGATGATCTTTATACTGTTGCTCTCTCGTTTCGGTTACTTAGACAACAAGGATATCCCATCTCTTGTGGTAAGTCTCATTTGCCATGCATTTGATGTTTTGGTATCTGAACATGGCTAAAAGAAGTCAAACACAACCATACAAGTCCATATGTTATTTTGTGTCACACTAATATATCATGTGTCGGATGGGTTACGCAGATGTGTTCAACAAATTCAAGGACGACAATGGCAAAATTCGTGAATCCTTAATTGGTGATGTGAGAGGAATGTTAAGCTTGTATGAGGCTGCACATCTTAGGGTGCGAGGAGAAGATATACTAGATGAAGCACTGTCTTTTACCATCACTCACCTTGAGTCTGCGGTACCCAACTTGAGCAATCTTGTTCAAGAACAAGTAATTCATGCTCTGAATCAGCCCATACACAAGGGCTTGAAAAGGCTAGAGGCAACCCGTTACTTATTCTTCTATGAGCAAGATAATTCTCATAATAAAGTTCTACTGAATTTTGCAAAATTAGATTTCAACCTATTGCAAAAAAAGCACCAATGGGAGCTAAGCGAAATCACAAGGTGACTTACATAAATTTACGCCCAGAAAAAAAAATAATTGGAAAATTCTCAGAATTTAAATGTATAGTATAAATTTAAAGTGTGTACTTTTTTCATCTATATATTTTAAATTTTAAGCACTTTTTTCAATATTTTTTTATGGATATGTAAGGTTGTTAATTAAGTCAAACTTTTTCAGTCATATTGAGGTGGTTTAAAAATTGACTAACATAGATCCTATTACATATTTCAGGTGGTGGAAAGAATTGGACTTTGCAAAGAAAATGCCTTTTGCAAGAAACAGAATAGTGGAGTGCTATTTTTGGATATTGGGAGTTTATTTTGAGCCCGAATACCTACTTGCTAGAAGGATGCTAACAAAAGTGATTGCCTTGGCTTCCATTATTGATGACATCTATGATGTCTATGGTACTTTAGAAGAACTTGCGCTCTTCACTAATGCAATTGAGAGGTTCGAACCTATTCATTCCCCAATGAACTTTGCATTTGATCTTATAGAAGTATCAAAACCTCTTCAATTGTTCATTATCTATCTGTATTTCAGGTGGGAAATCAGTGCCATAGATCAACTTCCAGAGTACATGAAACCATGTTATCAAGCACTTCTAGATGTTTACAACATGATTGATGAAGAGATGGCGAGGAAAGGAACATCATATCGCGTCCACTACGCAAAATCTGCAGTAAGCCTCGTACTGATTGGTTACAAACAAACAATTTGTGATTAGCACTAAGATTATATGTGAAATTTGATCAAAAAGCAATAATACTGATCGATTTTGTTCAAATCTTAGATGAAAAATTTAGTTAGAGCATACTTTGAAGAAGCCAAATGGTTTCACCAAGGCTATGTTCCAAGTATCGAAGAGTATATGCCAGTTGCTCTAGAAACTGGTGGTTACACAATGCTAGCAACCACTTCCTTGGTGGGCATGGGAGAGGTGGTGTCCAAAGAGGCCTTCGATTGGGTGTCAAGTGATCCTTTAATTGTTCAAGCTTCATCAGTAGTTTGCAGACTCATGAATGACATAGTTAGCCACAAGGTAATAAGATAAATCAGAAGTTTTGCAAAATTGTTTATTATGTTGTAATCCCGATGATCACGCGGTATTGTTAATGTGGTGAACTTTGTTCATCTTTACTGAATTAAAAATAAATAAATAAATAAAAAGTATTAGACATTTAAATTTAGCTTGACGAGATGAATCGAAAATTTTAATTTTTTTTATAAAAAAATTCAAAATAAGTCCAAAAAAATAAAAATAAGCCAAAAATAGTGGGGTTTTTTGGCTTATTTTGGCTTTTTAATTTTTTTTTTAAAAAATTCAAAAAAATTTTACTTTTTAGATTTGTCTATGCAAGAAAACTAAAAACAATTTGACATAATTTTGAAAAAAAAAATTACTACAGACAAAATCAAATTCAAAAAAGATCTGACTTTTTGGTATTTTTTTTTCAAAAAATAGAAATTTTATAAAATAAAAAAAAATGAATGTGTAGAATAAATTTCATAAAATTTTAAAGATTTGCAAGTGAAATGTAAAAAAATAAAAATAAAAATTCTATGACAAGTAATTAATATTTTAACAGAACAAATGGTATTGTGGTAATTAGATGTCACGTGGTTAAAATCTTTTATAGCACTTAATTAATATATTGTAAGATATTATGGGACATCTAAAAATATTTTTTTAAATTAAATACAACACATTATTTATGAAATATGTAGATTCTAAATTTTATATCATATTCTCTAACCGTCATGTAACACTTATTGTAGTTTGAGCAAAAGAGAGGTCACGTAGCTTCAGCAGTGGCATGTTACATGAAACAGCATGATGCATCGGAGGAAGAAGTGCTTATTGAACTTCACAAACAAGTTACAAATGCATGGAAAGATATAAATGCAGAGTGCCTCCATCCAATCGAGGTCCCAATGCCTTTGTTATTGCGAGTTGTCAATCTTGCACGAGTGACAGATGTTTTATACAAGGATGAAGATAGTTACACTCATTCCAGAACTAGGCTTAAAGGTTTTGTAACCTCAGTACTTATTGATCCCGTGCCAATATCTAATGAAAAAACAAAACAAATCACAATCTAGATACAAAATATATCTGGACCAATAAGATCTTTTAAAGGGGGACTGCATACAGGTAGGAGAAAGAAAAAGAAATTACTAACACACGGGGTGGAAGTGTGTCAGTGGTGGGCGTGGGGTGTAAATGAAATATTTTGCACCCCTCATATGTTGATAATTATTTTCTCTTTTTTTTCGCCTAAATGTAGTTTCTCCTTTTTTAAAAGTGGGTCTATTAATAAATTTTATAAAATTTTATTTATATATGTGTATTGCGTGTGTTTCTATATTTAACTTTTGTATTTGTAGCAGAACTAATACAAATAATTCTCTGCTTCACAAAGTTATAGATTTCTTGGGAGGTCGGGATTAATCGATTTCCTGGAAACATTGTAATATGAAATGAAATCATTCAATGCATTTCAAGTGGAGAATTACTTTGTTCATAATTTTTTGTTTTTGTTTTTTGTGATGTGTATTATGAAATTTATGAATGACAAAATAAGGTATGCATAAAGTTATGTAATTTTGTAATAAAAATTATACTTTTTGTAATAAAATATATATATATATATATATATATATTACTTTATAACATCATGTTATATATACTTAGCGTTCTTGTTAACGTGGTGGCCGTAACAGTCCATCGAGAGCAGACCAACGACATTTGGGCGGAGCTAATAACGTGGTTGATGGAACAATTATTGAGGGGACCAAAAATATTTAGGGGTGGATTGAGATGTTTTAAATAAGTGTACTGTTTAATTTTTTATAATAAAAAAAATTGTAGAAAAGTAAAGAAAGTAGGTAGAAAAGTAGAGAGGGAATGTTGATACATGTTGATTGATAAGACCATGGTTTTGAAAATCGGACCAGACCGGCCGATTCAACCAGTTAAACCGTCAACCGGTCGGGGGTTCCAGTCCGGATGCACCCATTGAACCGGCCAAAACTAAAAATCAATGTATTTAGTGAGAACCGGAAAAACCAGCGGTTGGACCAGTGAACCGGTCGACTCGGAGCCGGTTCACCGGGCTATCTGACTCGAAATTTTTTTTTGTTTGTTTTTTTTATTTTCTTTCTTTCTTTTCTCTTTCTTTCTTACTTTATATATATATATATATATATATATAAAATATAAGAAAATTTTAATTTGAAACTCTTTTTCAAGGGTCTCCTCTTGTGAGGAATCCCATTAAGAGTTTGATAAGCTTGATGAAATTATTGTGAAAGTCTTCACCTATTTATAAGAAAAAAATTCTTTCAAAAAGACTCAAGAAATCCATGTGGGATTCAATCAAATGTATTGGAGGGAATATTGAAATTTTGATATCCCTCCAAAATTTTTGTTCTCCTTTCAATCAAATTATTTGAATTAAACATCATATGGAGGGAATATTAAATATTGATTTCATCTTCCAAAATTGAAATTAATAATATTTTAAAATATATTATTATATTTTTCAGTAAAAAAAAATATTAGGACAAATATTTAAGATAATTTAATATTTTTAATTATAATTTTATTATATATTTTTATTTAAATATAATTTTAATATATTTATTACGTCCGGTTCGATTCCGGTTCAACCCGGTGACCCGTCCATCCGATCCCTTTTCCGGTTCGCTCACTAGTCCGATTTTTAAAACATTGGATGTGACCTAAATAAGTGTATGTATGAAAAAAAAAAAAAAAAAAATTAACACGTAGGATATAAATGTGTGACTGTATTGTCTCTCCATTCCATATCCCACAAACAGAAAATATGTCATATTCGCACTTTTTAAAAAAAAAATAAAAAAAAAGTTTTCATTGGTTTAACAGTCATCGAGAGCACACCAAAGACATTCGGGCGGAGCTAACAACGTGGTTGATGGCCGTAACAGTCTATCAGAGCAGACCAAAGACATTTGGGCGGAGCTAATAACATGGTTGATGGAACAATTATTGAGGGGACCAAAAACATTTAGGGGTGGTTTAGGATATTTTAAATAATGTATTTTTTAATTTTTTATAAAAAAATAGTAAAAATAGAGAAAGTGTGTAGAAAAGTAAGGAGAAGATCTTGATAGATGTTAATGATATGACTAAACAAGTATATATACTATATATATAGTATATATATATTTTGTATGCATGTAAACACCTACTCAGGCTTCTTTAACACGAGGGTATAAATGTATATATCTCTCCATTCATATCCCACAAACGGAAAATATGATATATTCGTACTTTTTAAAAAATTAATAATAAAAGTTTTTCATTGGTTTAAAAACAAAAAGGGAAATAGTCGTACAATGGCCCCGTTTGGTGTACTGTTAAAACAACTTATAGATTATAGTTTAACAGATTTAGATTATGACTTTAATCAGAAGTTGTTAATCTGTTTGTGTAGCTGTTGGATTATAAATTTAAGTTGCTGAGTATGTTTGTTAAATAAGCTTGAAATAGCTTTTTCCAATTAATTTTTATTTTTTGTTTGTCTACATTTCTCATAAAAAATAATAATAATAATTATAGTCATTTGAGTCTTTTTCTATTTTTTAAAAAAAAAAAATAAAAAAATTTAAGAGTATAACCATAAATTAACATGTCCAGCAGAAGTGATAATAGAAGCAATGGGTGAGCAGCTTCTCAGATCAGCTTTTTTGAGTTAAAATAAGCTGTTAGAATCAGAAGCTGTTTGAAATAATTTAACCAAACAGTCCAAAAATACTTTTTCAAAGCTAAAAGCATAAGTTGCTTGAAAAGCTGAAACAAACACCCAAAATGAAACAAGAAAAAAAAATGAGATTTTTTTTTAGGGCCCGATTTTAAGATTTCATAGTATAAAGATATTTAATATTTTTATAATTCTAAGTCCCTCAACATTGATCCAGAGAAATTTCTTCTCAGAGAAATCTCTCTAGAAAATTTTGGGCTTCCCAAAGAATTTCTCTGAGTTTAAACCAAGAAAATTGACAACATAAAAAAATTAAACAGACAGAAAAAATTACTCAGAGAAAATTGAAATTTCTCTAAGTTCAAAGCAGAGAAATTCAAAGAAAATTGAATAACACAGAAAATTAATAGGTGTTTGGCTCAATGTTCGTACTAAGGCGAGCATTAGGATTTGGGATTAGCAGAGGCCTCAAAGTCATCCGAGATAAGATTCCAAATATTATTCCTAAAATTTAACTCAAATCTAAATGACTCAAAATGTATGAGGAAGTACTCACTCTGTAATTCATGGACTAAAATACGAATTCAAACGACAACTTGAGGTCCATAGCTTGATCAACAGTCGCGGGAAGCCGAGATGATTTGGCGATTACCGAAGAGAGAAAACGACGGAAGGACGTCTTTGGAGTGGCCACGAATGGTGAGTAGTGATGTCAGTGGAGAGGTCCCAGAGGCGGAGGCAGTTGCCAGAGAGAGAAAACTGGCCGTCAGAAAAGAGAACGACGTCTTCAAAGAGTAGCCGGTGAGGCGGGGCATGGGAGGTTGTAGACTCTGTCTTCCTTGGTGAGGTTCCAGACTATGAGGGATTTGTTGCGAGATGATGTGACAATCATGTCCGAGTTGTGATTGGGGTTGTGATTGCGGTCACCCAGTCTCACGGCATGGAGGCGGAGGCGGCGACCATTGAAAGGAGTGAAGTGAGGTTTGGATTTAGAGAGAGAGAGGGAGACGAAATAGAGAAAGATAGAGAGAGAATGAGGTTTGATTTTACAAGTCAAATTTCTCTGTAATATATGGGTTCGGGTTGAGGGACCTTAGACATCATAAAATAATATTGTAGATCTTTTCTATTACTAAAAATAGGAGAGGACTTAGACTAATGTTTCACAAAAAGAAAAAAGAATAATGTTTGAGGGCCGAAATTAGGGGCTCGAATTTGATTCGAACCCAAAACGACGTCGTTTTGGTTTCAATTTTTTTTCCTTCCTTTTCTTTCTCTTCTTTTCTTTTCTTGTTGAACATAGGAGAAAAGCAGAGACGAGAGAGAGAAACAAAGTCGTCTCGTCTCGTCGTCGCAGCTCGTCGGCCGATCGTCGCAGCTCTCGCTCGTCGCTCGTCGGCATCGCAGGCCCGCCTGCCCCTTTGCCTCCGCCGCCGCCGCCTCCGCCTGCACTCCGCCTCCCCCCGCTCTGCCCTATTTTGTTGGCCCCTCCAGTCCAGTTCTTCTTCTCCTTCTTCTCCTCCTCCTTCTTTCTTCTTCCCCTAATTTGACAAATTCGAGCTCCTATATTCGGGCTCTGTAGCGGGGTTCAAGAAAAAATTACAAAATCATAAAAAAAGTAAAACATTTTAATTATTAAGTGTATAAATTTTATCAATGATTTGTAAAAAAAAATTCTGTTACAACTAGACTGTTATTTTTTTCAAAAAAAAAAAAAAAATTACTTTTTTGAAAGTATAGATTAGATTATAAAACCTCGTTATTGACAATGACAGTATATAAGATAAATTAAATTTATATTTAGGGCATGGCATTATTTTATTTTATGTGACGTTAAAAATAAATAAATTAATTTTGATCTTCTTTGAAACTTAAAGAAATATTATAATTAGTCTTATATTTTTAAATAATTATAACTAATCTTTGTTATAATAACAATGAACTGGACAGTGCTAAGGGACATTATAAAATTACAATTTACCATTTTATATCATAACAAAATTCAATTTTAACATTACATAACTAAATCCTCTCTTTTTTTAAATATCGCCACCAAATCATCACACATCGTGCCGCCGTGAAAAGCAACACAAAAATCACAAACCACAATCGTCACACTTTGTCTCCACCAACATCATCTATTCCTCTCTCTTTTTGTAATTTTTTTTGCTTCATTTTGTTGTTTGTTGTGGCTGATTAGGCCAAGTAGCGACCCGTGACGAGGACGATGATGAGAGAGAGAAACCTGGGAGGAGAGAAGTATATGGCATTGATCAGTGAGATAGATGAGGATGTTTGGTTGGGTTTGGTAAATATGTTATGAAAATTAGGGATTATGAGTGGCCTTAAAGTCTCTCAAAATTACGTCATAATGGAAAATTATTTGATAATTTTAGAGTATTATGGGGTCTTAAACCACTAAAACATACAAGGTGAATTCTCCTTTATCTACCAATTACTTAAAAATGAAAAATAGTAAACATTTCTCTCTAACTTTATGTATTAGAAGAGATCTAAGATATTTTTTCTTTATTAATTAAGGTCTTTCAATATTTTCAAGAAAAATTTGACTCAAAATTTTGCCATACTCAGAGAAATTTCGACTCCAACTTAAAAAAATTTCAATTTTCACAGAGAAAAATTTCTCTAGTGTGATCATAGAGAAATTTCTCTGAGTCGGAAAATTTTTTCTGAATCAAATTTTCTGTGAAAATGTTTATGTCATTTATCTATAAAATCTTAACATCAGAGTCTTAAAAAAAAATTTCCCTTAAATATGTGAGTCAATATTATCTCATAATAATAATTTTTAGTTATTATTTATTTAAAAGTACCACATGAGTAATATTACGTGATATTTTGAAAGTACTAAATAATTTACTCCATACGATGTTATTGAGTTGTTAAGTTAGCTTCTTTTTTTTTCTCAATTAAAATGACATAACTTTTTTATACACATTAATTTTTATAATATATATATATATATATATATATATATATATATATATATATTACTACTCATTTAAATCTATAAATAATATCCATATTGTATATGGAAATGGTTTTTTTTTTTTTTTTTTTTTTTTTTTTTTTTTTTTTGCATTTGTAATTTCTAAAATTTGAAAAAGTTTTTTTTTCCCTTTAAATCGCAATTCTTTTAACAGAGTTTTGTCTGTTATTGATTTGTTTAAAAAATATAAATTTCACTAGAGAATGAAAGTCATAGAATTTAAACATTTAAAAAAATGAAAAACTCTTAGATGTGTATTAAAATACCATATAGATGCACTTTGATTATGTAAGTTACGAGCAATAACTCATGGTAAAGTTATGTAGAGTAACACATAATAGTATTCAATATAATTATGAGATTTTTTTGTTTAAAAAATCTTTTCACGGATATAATATAATGTAAGATTGCATTTGTGGAAAAAAAAAATTCCTAAATTAAATACAACACAATATTTATAAAATCAGTAAAAAATCTTAATTGAGAAATTTTATAGATACCATAATGCACAATTGGTATGCTTATGCATTTGATTATGATCTATTGTGATATCAGTTTATGACTCATTGTGATTTGGTTATGCAAGTTATGAATCCATAGAATTCTTTAATTATACCTTAAGTAATATTTGGTTTTATAACTCATTATTCTTAAAGTTATGACTCCGGTAATATTGAATTATGATATTTGTGGTAATCAAACCCACCAAATGTTATTAATTTTTGTAGAGTGTGTATCATAATATTAGCCTTTATAATTTTGTGTCATCTCTCTACCTTTTTTTTTTTCAAAAAAAAAAAAAAAAAAAAAAAAATTGTAGCAGTGATACACTCTATGTTCGAATACTATGATGCAACACGTTGCACTGGATTTTTCTATCACTGCTTACACATATCTCCATCTATTTCTCACATTTATTCACTTTAAAATAGTCATGAAGTCTGGATTACATCTGCCAAGAGATTTAACCTCCCTTTTCTAGTCCTCATATATCATCAGTTAAAACAAATTGTAAATTACTAGAAAAGATAGTCACAATGGAAGATATCTGAACAATTCAAAGGATAGCGATCAGCTTTGCTTTAGGTAATCTTCACCCTGTTGATGAGGAAGATCTTATTCTTCTGATTTTGAATTGTTTGCCTGATGAATACAATGCCTTGAAGACTACTGACGTGCTAGATCAGGTCCTATCTCTATAGGCAACTGTGCTCTCTACTTTGTTCTGAATCTATTCATGATAGAGACTTCTCCTAAGCACATGCACACTGTTAAAGCTCCAGGTCTTTTTGCTTACAACACACACAAGGCAATTTTTTCTAACCAGAGGAGGTCATAGAGGCTATTATGGAGGCTGAGGTAATTTCAGAGGCAAAGATGGAGGCAAGTTTCGAGAAGGTCCAACTAATCAAATCTGGTTATTCTCAGAGAGGTGGATAGACTTCAGCACTTTTTCAGAGGACAGACAAGGCGTATAACACTACACAGCTATAGCTCCTGCAAGCAGTTCATCTACTCTCAAGTGATCTGTCAAAATTGTGGCAAGTCCCAATCACATTGACCTAGACTGTTGGTCCATAGGATGGATACAACTATTTCAGAATATTAAGCCTCTGGTTTTCAGACCTCACAAAGTTTCCGGCCACTCTAAAGCTATGTAGCATCTTCTTCCAGCTCCAACTCTTCAAATGTCAATTGGTTTTAGACTCTAAGAGCTACTAATCATGTACTAATTGATCTTATCATGTCTCTTT
>NW_021025261.1:959437-974605 GCF_004153795.1 Camellia sinensis
GAGAGATTAACATGTCCATAGCAGAAGTGATAATCAGAAGCAATGGGTGAGCAGCTTCTCAGAATCAGCTTTTTTGTGAGTTAAATAAAAGCTGTTAGAATCAGAAGCTGTTTGAAATAATTTAACACAAACAGTCCAAAATAACTTTTTCAAAGCTAAAGTCAATAAGTTGACTTTGAAAAGCTGAAACAAACACTCCAAATGAAACAAGAAAAAAAATGAGATTTTTTTTAGGGCCCCGATTTTAAGATTTCATAGTATAAATGATATTTAATATTTTTATAATTCTAAGGTCCTCAACATTGATCCAGAGAAATTTCTTCTCAGAGAAATACTCTCTAGAAAAATTTTGGGCTTCCAAGAATTTCTCTGAGTTTAAACCAGAGAAAATTGAACAACATAGAAAAATTAAACAGGACAGAAAAATTACTCAGAGAAAATTGAAATTCTCTAAGTTCAAAGCAGAGAAATTCAAAGAAAATTGATACACAACAGAAAAATTAATAGGTGTTGGCTCAATGTTCGTACTAAGGAGGCGAGCATTAGGAATTTGGGATTAGCAGAGGCCTCAAAGTCATCCGAGATACAGATTCCAATATTATTCCTAAAATTTTAACTCAAATCTAAATGACTCAAAATGTTATGAGGAGTACTGCACTCTGTAATTCATGGACTAAAATACGGATTCAAACGACACCTTGAGGTCCATGAGCTTGATCGAACAGCTCGCGGGAAGCCGAGATGATTTGGCGATTACCGAAGGAGAAAACGACGGAGAGGACGTCTTTGGAGTGGCCGACGAATGGTGAGTAGTGATGCCAGTGGAGAAGTCCCAGAGCGGAGCAGTTGCCAGAGAGAGAAAACTGGCCGTCAGAAAGAGAACGACGTCTTCAAAGAGTTGCCGGTGAGGCGGCGGCATGGGAGGTGTAGATCCTGTCTTCCTTGGTGAGGTTCCAGACTATGAGGGATTTGTTGCGAGATGATGTGACAATCATGTCCGAGTTGTTGATTGGGGTTGTGGATTGCGGTCACCCAGTCTCACGGCAATGGAGGCGGAGGCGGCGACCATTGAAAGGAGTGAAGTGAGGTTTGGATTTAGAGAGAGAGAGGGAGACGAAATAGAGAAGATAGAGAGAGAAAGAGGTTTTGATTTTACAAGTCAAATTTCTCTGTAATATATGGGTGATCGGGTTGAGGGACCTTAGACATCATAAATAATATTGTGAATCTTTTCTATTACTAAAAATAGGAGAGAGACTTTAAGACTAATGTTTCACAAAAAAAAAAAGAATAATGTTTGAGGGCCTGAAATTAGGGGCTCGAATTTGATTCGAAACCGCAAAACGACGTCGTTTTAGGTTTCAATTTTTTTTTTCCTTCTTTTCTTTCTCTTCCTTTTCTTATTCTTCGTTGAACATAGGAGAAAAGCAGAGCGAGAGAGAAAAACAAAGTCGTCGTCGTCATCGTCGTCGAGCTCGTCGGCGATCGTCGCAGCTCGTCGCTCGTCGCTCGTCGGCATCGCAGGCCCGCCTGCACCTTTGCCTCCGCCGCGCCGCCTCCGCTGCACCTCCGCCTCCACCTCCGCCTCTGCCCTATTTTGTTGGCCTCTCAGTCCAGTTCTTCTTCTCCTTCTTCTCCTCCTCCTTCTTCTTCTTCCCCCTAATTTTGATCTAAATTCGAGCTCCTATATTCGGGTCTGTAGCGGGGTTCAAGAAAAATTACAAAATCATAAAAAAAGTAAAACATTTTTAATTATTAGAGTGTATAAATTTTTATCAATGATTTGTAAAAAAAAATTCTGTTACAACTAGACTGTTATTTTTTCAAAAAAAAAAAAAAAAAATTACTTTTTGAAAGTATAGATTAGATTATAAACCTCGTTATTGACAATGACAATATATAAGATAAATTAAATTTAATATTTAGGGCATGGCATTATTTTATTTTTATGTGACGTTAAAAAATAAATAAATTGAATTTTGATCTTCTTTGAAACTTAAAGAAATATTATAATTAGTCTTATATTTTTAAATAATTATACTAATCTTTGTTATAATAACAATGAACTGGACAGTGCTAAGGGACATTATAAAATTACAATATTACCATTTTATATCATAACAAAATTACAATTTTACATTACATAACTAAATCCTCTCTTTTTTTAAATTCGCCACCAAATCATCACACATCGTGCCGCCGTGAAAAGCAACACAAAAATCACAAACCACAATCGGTCACCACTTTGTTCTCACCAACATCATCTATTCCTCTCTCTTTTTTCGTAATTTTTTTTGCTTCATTTTGTTGTTTGTTTGTGGCTGATTAGGCCAAGTAGCGACCCGTGACGAGGACGATGATGAGAGAGAGAACCTGGGAGGAGAGAAGTATATGGCATTGATCAGTTGAGATAGATGAGGATGTTTGGTTGGGTTTGGTAAATATGTTATGAAATTAGGGATTATGAGTGGCCTTAAAGTCCTCCCAAAATTACGTCATAATGGAAAATTATTTGATAATTTTAGAGTATTATGGGGTCTTAAAACCACTAAAACATACAAGGTGAATTCTCCTTTATATCTACCAATTATCTTAAAAAAATGAAAAATAGTGAAACATTTCTCTCTAACTTTATGTATTAGAAGAGTCTAAGATTTTTTTTCTTTATTAATTAAGGTCTTTCAATATTTTCAACAGAGAAAATTTGACTCAAAAATTTTGCCATACTCAGGAAATTTCGACTCCAACTTAGAAAAATTTCAATTTCACAGAGAAAAATTTCTCTAGTGTGATCATAGAGAAATTTCTCTGAGTCGGAAAATTTTTTTCTGAATCGAATTTCTCTGTGAAAATGTTTATGTCATTTATCTTATAAAATCTTAACATCAGAGATCTTAAAAAAAAATTTCCCTTAAATATGTGAGTCAATATTATCTCTAATTAATAATTTTTTACGTTATTATTATTTAAAGTACCACATGAGTAATATTACGTGATATTTTGAAAGTACTAAATAATTTACTCCGTCAACGATGTTATTGAGTTGTTAAGTTAGCTTCTTTTTTTTTCTCAATTAAAATGACATAACTTTTGTTATACACATTAATTTTTATAATATTATATATATATATAATTATAATATATATATCTACTCATTTAAATCTATTAAATAATATCCATATTGTATATGGAAATGGTTTTTTTTTTTTTTTTTTTTTTTTTTGCATTTGTAATTTCTAAAATTTGAAAAAGTTTTTTTTTTCCCTTTAAATCGCAATTCTTTTAACAGAGTTTTGTCTTAGTTATTGATCTTGTTTTAAAAAATATAAATTTCACATAAGAGAATGAAAGTCATAGAATTTAAACATTTAAAAAAAATGAAAAACTCTTAGATGTGTATTAAATACCATATAGATGCACTTTGATTATGTAAGTTACGAGCAATAACTCATGGTAAAGTTTATGTAGAGTAACACATAATAGTATTCATATAATTATGAGATTTTTTTTGTTTAAAAAATCTTTTCACGGATATAATATAATGTAAGATTGCATTATGTGGAAAAAAAAAATTCCTAAATTAAATACAACACAATATTTATAAAAATCAGTAAAAAAATCTTAATTGAGAAATTTTATAGTACCATAATGCACAATTGGGTATGCCTTTTATGGTCATTGATTATGATCTATTGTGATATCAGTTATGACTCATTGTGATATTGGTTTATGAGTTATGATCCAAGAATTCTTTAATTATACCTTAAGTAATATTTGGTTATAACTCATTATTTTTTAAAGTTATGACTCCGGTAATATTGAATTATGATATTTGTGGTAATCAAAACCACAAATGTTATAATTTTGTAGAGTGTGTATCATAATATTAGCCTTTATAATTTTGTGTCATCTCCTCTTACTTTTTTTTTTTCAAAAAAAAAAAAAAAAAAAAAATTGTAGCAGTGATACACTCTATGGAATACTTTGATGCACACGTGCTGATTTCTATCACTGCTACACTATCTCCATCTATTTTCACATCTGTGATTCATTGTTAATCAAGTCATGAAGTCTGGATTACTCTGGCCAAGAGATTTTACCCTCCTTTCTAGGTCTCATATACATCAGTTAAAGACTAAATTAAGTAAATTACTAAGAAAGAAGTCACAATGGAAGAGTATCTGAAACAATTCAAAGTGATAGCTGATCAGCTTGCTTTAGTATCTTCACCTGTTGATGAGGAAGATCTTATTCTTCTGATTTTGAATTGTTGCCTGATGATTACAATGCCTTGAAGACTACTGTACGTGCTAGATCAGGTCCTATCTCTATAGAGCAACTGTGCTCTCTACTTTGTTCTGAATCTATTCATGTAGAGACTTCTCCTAAGCAAATGCACACTGTTAAAGCTCCAGGTCTTTTTGCTTACAACACACACAGGCAATTTTTCTAACAGAGGAGGTCATAGAGGCTATTATGGAGGCTGAGGTAATTTCAGAGGCAAAGATGGAGGCAGGTTTCGAGAAGGTCCAACTAATCAATCTGGTTATTCTCAGAGAGGTGATAGCTTCAGCACTTTTCAGATGGACAGACAAGGCTATAACACTACAACAGCTATGCTCCTGCAAGCAGTTCCATCTACTCTCTTAGTGATCTGTCAAATATGTGGCAAGTCCAATCACATTGACCTAGACTGTTGGCATAGGATGGATACAACTTTTCAGAAATAATTAGCCTACTGGTTTTCAGACCTCACAAAGTTCCGGCCACTCTAAAGCCTATGTAGCATCTTCTCCAGCCTCCACTTCAAATGTCAATTGGTTTTTAGACTCTAGAGCTACTAATCATGTGACTAATGATCTTAATCATGTCTCTTTCTATCAACCTTATCAAGGACATGAGCAAGTAGCCATGGTGATGGATCGACTCTTCCTATTGCTCATACTGGTAAAGGTCTTCTTCTCACCTTCATTTCCCTTTTCATCTTACAAACATGCGCCATGTTCCTACTCTTTCTTCCAATTTCTTTCAGTTCATCAATTGACTAAAGATAACCATTGTACTGTTACATTTTGATGAGCATTCATTTCCTATTCAGGACAAGGCTACACAGCAGATTCTGTATAAAAGGCTTCTATTCTCAAGGACTTTATCCCTCTCATCTCATCTTCAAACTGCTATTGTGAAATCCCCTTTAAAATGGCATTGAATGGCATTTGCATCTAATATTGGAAATCTTGCATAAATGTATATACTTTGTTAAGGATTCTCTACTGGCTCTATGCTCACCCTACGAGATTTTGATGCAAGAAAGGATGTGGTGATCCCGCCGAGTTGAAGGTGTGGACATATTTTGTGAAGAGTAAATTACTCTGTTTTGTTTGTGATTTATTTTGCTAGCCAAGGGCTTTCATGTATGGGTCTGAGAGCCATTTTTGTGTAACCGGGCTTAAGCCTTGGAAATTGTAAGCCCATTAGGTCATTTCGTTATTTTTGGAATATGATGCTCTACATGTTATAGATTCATATATCTCAATAATCATCGAATGTATATATTCGCATGTGGAACTTTTGTATAAACCTTGTTGTTAATGGTGTAAAGGTTTGAGTATTGTATTATTATTTAGTGGACGTGGGTTGATGTATTTAATTTATGTTGGATTATTTTCAAGACGTTACAATAAACTTTTTCTGAGTTATTTAGTTTGACCTATTTTTCTTATTATGGATATTGGGAAAAAGTTTTAAGTTTACTTTCGGATTGTAATATGACATTTTTAATTTCCACTTTTATAATTGATGGATGAAGATAAACAATTTGGGAACAACGATTAGAAACTCTTTATTAAATTATCAGAGGTGTTATCTACTGTCACGCCCCGAATTTTAATTACTCGGAAACATTATAAAAGCCTTTAATTTAGGTTCATTATATATATATATATATCTATTTACCTTTGAGTAATAGAAACATAACAACCCATGTTCCCTCTCTCAAGGAATACAACAATAATAATAATAATACATGCCAAGCTTCCGCTACGGAGTTACAAATAAATAATTATAAACGTCAATATACAAAATTCATCTCTTTCAATATCCACTATGAAATTACACAAAACAGATACATGAACTTCTTAATTCTCCAATGAATCAATCTGAATTCTCTTCTTGTAAGAAAAATGAAAAAAATTCTCTTCTTGTAAGAAAAATGAAAAAACAAGGGATGAGCACAATTGCCCAGTTAGAATCTCATAGTCTGAAACATTAACCATCCTATAGATAGAAATGATCAGCATGCAGGGTGATATCATATAATAGGTGACGTTTTTGTAATTTCAAAATATCATACGTAGAGTACTTTTTCTCAAAATTTATTTGAACATTTAAGGAAAACTTTCAGCCATAAAAATTATCCCTTATCATCAGAAAGCCATAAATCCTTTTTTTTTTTTTTTTTTTTGTGTGAAAACAAATATGTTTAGGAACAACATCATTTTAAATTTATTAACCAATTCCAAAATATTCTTTATTTAATTTCCATCTTAACATTCCTTTTTTATTTCTATTTTTCCTTTTTACGAATTACATTAATTATAACACCATAACCAAGTTCAAGTTCCCTTAATACTAAAAAACCCTCACACACTCCATTCCCACCAGTCTATTCATATTTACTGTAACTCTTTATCTAGAAATCCAAATCTCCTTTACATTCAATAATAATTATCCTGCACTCCACTCCTACTTGTCTAACAGCTACTTCACATCTTACATCCACATTTGCATTATCAATTATAATCCAACATATCACAACTACATCTGATCCACATTTGCATTATCAATTAGAGTTCAAACATAACACAAGAATAGCAAACCCTTTTTAACACAATTTCTCAATTATTTACAAAACAAAACTAATAATTTTCCCTTATAATCACAAGCAATCCAGTGAGTCCATCATCACCAACCTCTAATCTAATTACCATTTCATTTTCCATTCTTTCAAATAATGTCATATCAAACACCGGATCCATTAAAAAGTCATCTCTATGAGTCACACGCTTTACCGGTCACAAGATGGAAGAAATGCGGAACCTCACGCTTTATCGGTCACAAGCTGAAAGGAACGCAAAACCTTTACATATCCTAACATACCACACTCTTTACCAGGCACTACTTTGGAAGGAAGGCGGAACTTATTTTAAGCGTCATGCTTTGCCAGCTCAAAATAAGACGGGAAACGGACCTTGAACAACATTACATTCCATGAATTTTCTCGAGTCATCCATCATTGTGATTAGTGGGCAAAGCCAACACATCATCCATTATTCCCGTAACATATTAGCTGAAAATGCTTCCATAGAGGCATAAAGGTTCATCTTTAAAGTGTTCACGATTTTTGGTTCAAACTATTTCTTTACTCTTCTGTATTATTATTAAGTCTTCAAATTCAATTTTCACAACACATTGATTATCAATTACTACGTGAGACTATAAATTAAATCTCTAACATTAATTTCTTTGATACAACTCCTTCATGTAACACCATCATATTTCACAATCTTCCATTTATTATTGCTCACACTCATCTTAACCTAACCTAGACTTAACACAATTTAACATTACTCAATGCAATTCAACATAACATAATGGGATTCTTAAATACTCACTTCATCATTTTATCACCATTCTCATATCATCCATACCATTAGTAATTTCTTTCCCCCCAAGTTTGGTTTCATATCATAACATAATTTAAAATATCAACATTAAGAGTTCGATCACAACTTTTAAGCGTTAATCCGAGCACAAGAAATGAGGGACGTTTCATACTTGAAGTGATGAAATGTGCCTTAATTCTTGGTCGCCGACGATCTTGATCAAGCATGATAGAGTTCAAGGCTTTATGTGTTTATGTGTGCATTCATTTCATATTGAATTGTGCAATTTGGCTTCTCGGCCATCATGCATTAAAATGCGTGATTGGTGGCCCGAGGGTCGAAAACTGCACTCCCTTGAGCTTATGAAATGATAGGAAGGGTGGTTGTGCACACATACCTTTCCTCTCTGTTGCAGCAAACTAGAGTCTGGCAACAACAACTGGTCGACCAACCAGTAAAAGTGGCTGGCCGACCACTTTTTCTGGTTTTCAGCAAAGATAGGTGGTCAGCAGGTGGTCTCCCACATCAACAATTGGTCGGCCACCCTCCTGGAGGTTCCCATGGTGGAGCAAAAGCTATCTGGAGCTTGGTACAAGGTTCTGAGAACAGTTGCAAACAAAGGCAAATCGGGGCATCGCGTTGGATTTCCGAACGAGGCGACCGAGCATGCGTGCATTCCTCTCCCTCTGAGGACATGGCTTTACTGCTTTACTTAGCTTCCTTTCCTTAGCTAGTTTATGCTTTGGTTCTGTACTTAATTAGTTAATGCGTTTAGTTATTTAATTTGTATTGTAATAGCTTAATTAGTTAGTTTGTTAGTTAATTAGTTTTGTGATGTAATAATTAGTTTAATTAGCTTAGATTAGCTAGTTAGCTTATTATTCGGACCCTCCTTCGAGAGGGCCAGCTGTTGTAATAAGCGTGCATGTGTGTGATGCATGTCTTCCAACCCCCATTTCTTTCTCCTTTTTACTTGATTGCTTACGATGGTTAGTTTTAGGGCATATTTTGTTTAACATACCTTATGCTTCACATGCGTGCATCATTCATCTGTATTGCATGCACCGGGCTCGGCGCATCATACTAACTGCATTGTATTTCAATACCAATTTGAATACATGTATCAAGTTGCATTTCACATGACATCTTAGGATAGCCAAGCCTATCTTACTTGCATTTTTTCATGTGTTGCATTAGCCATCTTAACATGAACTAGGATAATGCATGATTTCTAACTAGTTCTCTGTTTTGGCTCAGAGTACACTGTGAGTGTTTACGCTTTAGCGTCCTTGCATGAAATGTGTATGTTGCCATGTTAGCATGTTTGCCATGAGGCTAACTGCTTAAGTAATTAACTGCTTGAATGCCTGTGGGTGAAGGTTGGATTGCTTGAATTGGAACGATTCATCGAAATGCAAGTTTTAAGCCCACTTGAGGGTGGCAAAATCTACGACTTAGCCTACTTGCGAGTAGCAAACTTCAAATCATTTTCACAAACGAACATGCAATGTTTTGTTCCAACTTAGGCGATCTAGTATATACTTGTATGCTGTACGCATCACATAGTAACTCTAGGTTAATAACCGGAATAAGAACACATGTGTTTTCAAAAATAACAAATCATGTTAGTAAAGGCCGATCTTTGATCGGGTGAGCGGGGGTGCTCATTGCATGACCTTCCCCTCTCGTACCCAAGTTCCCAAGCCGAGGCAATTTTGGTGATGACGGACACATGGCCTTAGGCAAGAGTCAGGGTTTCCTAAATTTCCCCCAAAACAAAATATTTAGGTGGCGACTCTGTATCTAGCAAAGCAGTCCATGTTTAACACTTCTTTATTAAAATCAATTTTCCAAAACGATTTGCCGGATTTGGACTTTTTGGTGATTTATCAGTCTTGCATTGCACTTTGCGAGATTAGATTCAGAACCGTGACATTGAGTCTGAAATGTAGTAGCTAAGAACAAAACGAATTCGTGCCCTCACGCACGGAACCAGGGAGTTCTCGGGCGGTCTACACTATCTATAAATGAGGGTATTGAAGGAGAACTAGAAACCCCTATCTCTTGAAGTAAGGAGATGACAACCCAAAAATCACTAGCGACGAAACCACGAACTATTCGGACCAGAGGAAGCCCTTGACGAGATCTATAATCTTTCTCAAAGGACCAAGGTGAAAAGATATCTCTAGGTGAGTTGATCTAAAGATCTTGGGTGAAAAAGTTTGAGTTTAGAGAGAGAGAAGAAAACTCACGATTTGAGAGGAAAAATGAGAGGAAAAAAATAATGAGAGAGAAGTGGTTTGGGTCTATTTATACTAGTAAAAAATAGCCCTAAGATCAATGAAAAGAATAAGTCAAAAACCCCAAAAAGGAGAGCCCAAACCAGCCCAAAAATCTAAAAATTACACGCAAGTGTCGACCATTCGGGCAGTGGTGTCGACCCTTTAGGAAAAAAAGCAATGTGTGCAACAAGCAAGGTGTTGACACCTCCCAGGCTGGTGTCGACACCAAATTTAAGCAAGCAACTTCCAGATTCAGCAACATACAAGGGTCGAACTTTTCTAGACTGGTGTCGACCCTTGAGGCCAACAACAAAAGGCAAGTGTCAACACCACCAAGATTGGTGTCGACCCCAGAACAAGATTTCCATATTCTCAAATAACTTTTCAACATAAACAAGCGTGAAAGAACAATCCCAACATGATTAAACCGAATTGTCTTCCAAAACCAAAATACAATAATTCCAAAGACTCCCAAAATGAAAATAAGGGAATTAAATACACTCTCCAATGGATTAAAGGATGCGAGTGTTACAAACTCCCCACCTTAGGAAATTTTGTCTCCAAAATTGAAGAAGGCCAAACAAAAGGTAGCATGAACACAATTGGAAACATAACCTCTAACCTAAAATCAGATCCACACTTGGGATAGATTCCCCGATTTTGATTCAATATCGCAGTGCCCCGAGAACACTCGAACAAGAAGAATTACAATGAGGAGATCATGATAACTCTTTCGACCAACATACTCATCGAAGTCCAAGAGACAAGGAACAACGTCAATTACTAGTATGCCCAAGGAAAATCAACAACTCCTCAACCGGCAACAACGTGAACCGTTACCACCGGATAACCAATACCCAATTTGGAAGAGAAGGAAAACCCTCATTAAACCAAAAACTCGTCCGACACTAGCAGAAGCCAATGGCACACTACAATGTATGGTCTATCCCAACAATTTCAATTCGCACCAAGCTTAGCAACATTTCCAATTATTTATACAACCCAGCATTCAAAGATAAGACAATAAAAGGTCGTTCGTGTAGATGTATAAATATATATAATTTTCTTTCTCAAATGGTGTTCCAACTTACATCGTTTACCATCAAAGTACATTCACAAATCTAAAATTTTCATAACAATTACATTTTTCATCAAAAGTGTTATTGAGAACATTAAACCAATTACATCCACATGACTTGTCCATATTTAGTTTCCACTAAATCAATAAGCTATTCATTAACACAACTTTGATTATGTCCTTAGCATTTGGCTTCACCGTTCCATCCCAGGTCACAACATAAAGAAACGAAACGTTTATTTCTCAAATTATTCTCAACATTTACCCGATGAATTTCAACCATCACCCAATAATTTCTGCCACCCATCTGGTGACATCATAGCACCTTTACCATACACATATGTAATACCAACAAACAAAACAATCTGTACCTCCGAGGAGTAATAAAACACATATGACTCCCCAAAATTTGGGAGTTCTCATCCATTACAAACATCCGCACAAATAATCATTAATACACATTAACACAAGTGTGCTCACAATGTTTTACATTCAAACACTTTAATTCCATTAATGTAATTTCACAAATTCACATCAACAACATATATGCACAAACAAACTCTATGTCTGCTAGTACCTCTTAAAGTAATATTCGACCGTACTACTATTTATTCGAACCATAGCAATTGCCAAATTGACTAAGTGTCAATTCATTTCAAATAGCATTTATTTAAAACTGGCCGCAGATCGAACCAAAACAGACCAAACTACCTCAATCAATCCTTAAGGCCCATCAAAGAAAGCCACTACAAGGGTTCATCTCCCCTACGCTACTTAATGCAATTCACCAATTTTCTACTCTCACAAATCAAACATTGGCATACTAACCAACACCAATTGTCCCTATCTGTGTTCATCACACACCCATTCACATCTCACAATTCATACTCATCGTTACCACCTTTCATTCACATGCGGACTAGACCAAGAAATTTTCGATATTTCACCATAAACTCGAGGAATTTCCATCAACTTGAGACAAGCTTCATCCAAGCCTCGTGATTACATATGGCTCAAACTTGCTACTCTACTCGTACCTAAGCATTCCAACGTGACTATTTGTCACCCAAACTCCAATATCAACCAATTCGGTTAACCATTCAATAAAACTTAAATTTTGACACTCAAACATCCATACGCTACCCTAAATCAAATACTCCGAGATGGAGTTTCACACACCATTTCCCATACTTCTAGAATTTCACCATACTCCTCAAATACACGTTGGACTAGCACTATTCCCAACAATCCCATCACTCTTGTGCCGATATGGCAACACTAACTCCAAATCACACTAAAGAATCATTACCCGAATAACACCCTTTACAAAGATTACAACCCATATTCCTTCTCAAGAACCACTTCTTGCTTTTAACTATCAAGTTTCGTTCATACCCATGAACTCTATACAAGCCTTAATAATATCACTCAATACTTAAATACCACAAACCACATTTTTCACCCCCATCATTATGAAACACAATTCTCCCACTCCCTTTCCAAACCTTTCACCATATTCTACATAACTTAAACTAACCTCACACCATCCTAAGATTTCTCCTCATCTCAACTATACTCCCTTATAGCTCTTATTATCTCAATAACATCTAACATCAACTGACCGAACTCTAACCCTTCCCTGAGACACTTATTCCTCCTGCCAAAACAAGAAAGCAACCTAAAATATAATCACACAGCACATAAACAAATTTTAAGCAACAAACCACATGATCGAGTCAAGTCTATAAAGATAACCACTTGTCCCGAAACTTCCAAGGAACTCCCAGTGGAAACCACGTTGATCAGACGCGTTTCCAATGAGATCTCAAAGCAAGTTAGTTGGCCACAAGCACTATCCAAGAAGCTCAACCATGCTGACACAGTGCAACACATAATGTCCTACACCTTCTACTTCTACATGCAAACATCCTCACCAAGCGAAGCCAACCCATTGTGGTAAAAACCACTTCCCACGAGCTCCAGGTTTTCAAACTCGGTTAGCTTTGATACCAAGTTGTCACGTCCCGAATTTTAATTACTCGGAAACATTACCAAAAGCCTTTAATTTAGGTCCATTCTATATATATATATATATTATCCTTGAGTAATAGAAACATAATAACACTTGTTCCCTCTCTTAAAGAATACAACAATAATAATAATACATGCCAAGCTTATGCTATAGATTTACAAATAAATAATTACAAACATCAATATACAAAATGCAACTCTCTCACATCCACTATAAAATTATACATAACAGATACATGAACTTCTTAACTCTCCAACCAATCAATCTGAATTCTCTTCCTGTAAGAAAAATGAAACAACAAGGGATGAGCACAATTTCCCAGTAGGAATCTCATAGTTCTAAAACAATAACCATCCTATAGATATAAATGAGCATGCATGTAGGGTGATACCGTATAGTAGGTGACGTTTTGTAATTTCAAAATATCATACGTAGAGTACCTTTTTCTCAAAATTTATTTGAACATTTAAGGAAAACCTTCAACCATAAAAATTATCCCTTATCATCAGAAAGCCATAAATCCTTTTTATTTTTATTTTTTTGAAAACAAACATGTTTAAGGAACAACATCATTTTGAATTTATTAACCAATTCCAAAATATTCTTCATTTAATTTCCATAGTAACATTCCTCTTTTTATTTCCATTTTTCCTTTTTACTAATTACATTAATTACAACACCATGACCTCAAGTTCAAGTTCCCTTAATACTCAAAACAACCCTCACACACTCCATTCCCACCAGTCTATTCATATTTACTATAACTCCTTAATGTAGAAATCCAAATCTCCTTTATATTCAATAACAATTATCTCACACTCCACTTCTACTTGTTTAATAGCTACTTCACATCCACATTTGTGTTATCAATTATAATCCAACATATCACAACTACATCACATCCATATTTGCATTATCAATTACAGTTCAAACATAACACAAGCATAACAAACCCTTTTTAATACAAGTTCTCAATTATTTACAAAACAAAACTAATAATTTTCCCTTATAGTCACAAGTAATCTAGTGAGTCCATCATCACCAACCTCTAATCCAATTACCATTTAATTTTCCATTCTTTCAAATAATGTCATATCAAACACCGGATCCATTAAAAGGTCATCTCCATAAGTCACACGCTTTATCGGTCATAAGCCGGAAGAAATGCGGGACCCCACACTTTACCGGTCACAAGCCGGAAGGAACACAGAACCCCATGCTTTACTGGTCACAAGTCGGAAGAAAGGAAGAACCTTTACATATCCCAACATACCATACGCTTTACGGAGCGCTATTGTGGAAGGAAGATGGAACCTATTTTAAGTGCCACGCTTTGCCAGCTCAAAATACGGTGGGAAATAGACCCCAAACAACATTACATTCCATGAATTTTCTCGAGTCATCCATCATTGTGATTAGTGGGCAAAGCCAACACATCATCCATTATTCCCGTAACACATTAGTTCAAAACGCATCCACCATAAGTTAAAATTCCACTTACATAACGAGTACACATTATGTTCCACCACCTTTTTCTATTACCCACCAAGTCATTCACGTGTTCATAATTCTTAGGTTCAAACTATTTCTTCACTCTTCCATATTATTATCAAGTCTTCCAAATCAATTTTCACAACACATTGATTATCAATTACTACGTGAGGCTATAAATTAAATCTCTAACATTAATTTCTTTGATACAACTCCTTCATGCAACATCCTCATATTTCATAATCTCCCATTTATCATCGCTCACACTCATCTTAACCCAACCTAGACTTAACACAATTTAACGTTACTTAATGCAATTCAACATAACACAATCGGATTCTTAAATACTCACCTCATCATTTTATCACCATTCTCATATCATCCATACCATTAGTAATTTATTTCCCCTAAGTTTGGTTTCATATCATAACATAATTTAAAATATCAAGATTAAGAGTTCGATCGCAACTTTTACATAAATTTTCAAACTCTTTAAAATTTCAATTAAACTTGTACATGCGTAATTTAACACCTCAATTCATGATACTACTTTGAATTTAAGCAAAACTATCCTCTATCTTCATGAACCAAACTAGGGTTTTTAAGAGAAATTAAAGTTTT
>NW_021025261.1:987603-1030752 GCF_004153795.1 Camellia sinensis
AAGGGTGGGTTTTTTTTTTTTTTTTTAAATCAAAAAATTAGGAAATTAAGATTGAGGTATGGGCGCTCCCATAAGGCTTGTGAGTTGGAAACCCCTTTTTCCTTATATAATATATAGATGTAGTTTCTTTTTTTTTTTTTTTTTTGGGTGTCTTGTTCTAGAATTGACAGTAGCGTGTTCAGAATAACATGTTACTATAAATCAGAGTAACATGTTATTTTTTATGTCAATTTTGACAATAATTTTTAAAAAAAAATATAGTCAACATGAATCTTATTTAATTTTGATTATGTAAGTGACCACTTTAGTTACGAGCAATAACTCATGGTCAAGTTATGTAGAGTAACACATAATAGTATTCATATAATTATGTGATTTTTTTTGTTTAAAACATCTTTTCACGGATATAATATAATGTAAGATTGCATTATGTGGAAAAAAAAATTCCTAAATTAAATACATCACAATATTTATAAAATCGGTAAAAAATTCTTAATTGAGAAATTTTATAGTACCATATGCACAATCGGGTATGCCTTTTATGGTCATTGATTATGATCTATTGTGATATCAGTTATGACTCATTGTGATATTGGTTATGAGTTATGATCCAAGAATTCTTTAATTATACCTTAAGTAATATTTGGTTATAACTCATTATTTTTTAAAGTTATGACTCCTGTAATATTGAATTATGATATTTGTGGTAATCAAACCCACAAATGTTATAATTTTGTAGAGTGTGTATCATAATATTAGCCTTTATAATTTTGTGTCATCTCCTCTTACCTTTTTTTTTTTCAAAAAAAAAAAAAAAAAAAAAATTGTAGCAGTGATACACTCTATGGAATACTATTGATGCACACGTGCTGATTTCTATCACTGCTACACTATCTCCATCTATTTTCACATCTGTGATTCATTGTTAATCAAGTCATGAAGTCTGGATTACTCTGGCCAAGAGATTTACCTCCCTTTCTAGGTCTCATATACATCAGTTAAAGACTAAATTAAGTAAAATTACTAAGAAAGAAGTCACAATGGAAGAGTATCTGAAACAATTCAAAGTGATAGCTGATCAGCTTGCTTTAGTATCTTCACCTGTTGATGAGGAAGATCTTATTCTTCTGATTTTGAATTGTTTGCCTGATGAATACAATGCCTTGAAGACTACTGTACGTGCTAGATCAGGTCCTATCTCTATAGAGCAACTGTGCTCTCTACTTTGTTCTGAATCTATTCATGTAGAGACTTCTCCTAAGCACATGCACACTGTTAAAGCTCCAGGTCTTTTTGCTTACAACACACACAGGCAATTTTTCTAACAGAGGAGGTCATAGAGGCTATTATGGAGGCTGAGGTAATTTCAGAGGCAAAGATGGAGGCAGGTTTCGAGAAGGTCCAACTAATCAATCTGGTTATTCTCAGAGAGGTGATAGCTTCAGCACTTTTCAGATGGACAGACAAGGCTATAACAACTACAACAGCTATGCTCCTGCAAGCAGTTCATCTACTCTCTTAGTGATCTGTCAAATATGTGGCAAGTCCAATCACATTGACCTAGACTGTTGGCATAGGATGGATACAACTTTTCAGAATAATTAGCCTACTGGTTTTCAGACCTCACAAAGTTCCGGCCACTCTAAAGCCTATGTAGCATCTTCTCCAGCCTCCACTTCAAATGTCAATTGGTTTTTAGACTCTAGAGCTACTAATCATGTGACTAATGATCTTAATCATGTCTCTTTCTATCAACCTTATCAAGGACATGAGCAAGTAGCCATTGGTGATGGATCGACTCTTCCTATTGCTCATACTGGTAAAGGTCTTCTTCCTACACCTTCATTTCCCTTTTCATCTTACCAACATGCTCCATGTTCCTACTCTTTCTTCCAATTTGCTTTCAGTTCATCAATTGACTAAAGATAACCATTGTACTGTTACATTTGATGAGCATTCATTTCCTATTCAGGACAAGGCTACATAGCAGATTCTGTATAAAGGCTTCTATTCTCAAGGACTTTATCCTCTCATCTCATCTTCAACTGCTATTGTGAAATCCCCTTTAAAATGGCATTGCATGGCATTTGCATCTAATATTGGAAATCTTGCATAAATGTATATACTTTGTTAAGGATTCTCTACTGGGCTCTATGCTCACCCTACGGGATTTTGGTGCAGGAAAGGATGTGGTGATCCCGCCGAGTTGAAGGTGTGGACATATTTTGTGAAGAGTAAATAACTTTGTTTTGTTGTGATTTATTTTGCTAGCCAAGGGCTATTCATGTATGGGTCTGAGAGGCCATTTTTGTGTAACTGGGCTTAAGCCCTGGAAATTGTAAGCCCATTAGGTCATTTTGTTATTTTTGGAATATGATGCTCTACATGTTATAGATTCATATATCTCAATATCATCGAATGTATAATTCGCATGTGGAACTTTTGTATAAACCTTGTTGGTTAATGGTGTAAAGGTTTGAGTATTGTATTATTATTTAGTGGACGTGGGTTGATGTATTTAATTTATGTTGGATTATTTTCAAGACGTTACAATAAACTTTTTCTGAGTTATTTAGTTTGACCTATTTTTCTTATTATGGATATTGGGAAAAAGTTTTAAGTTTACTTTCGGATTGTAATATGACAATTTTTAATTTCCACTTTTATAATTGATGGATGAAGATAAACAATTTGGGAACAACGATTAGAAACTCTTTATTAAATTATCAGAGGTGTTATCTACTGTCACGCCCCGAATTTTAATTACTCGGAAACATTATCAAAAGCCTTTAATTTAGGTTCATTATATATATATATATATCTATTACCTTTGAGTAATAGAAACATAACAACCCATGTTCCCTCTCTCAAGGAATACAACAATAATAATAATAATACATGCCAAGCTTCCGCTACGGAGTTACAAATAAATAATTATAAACGTCAATATACAAAATTCATCTCTTTCATATCCACTATGAAATTACACAAAACAGATACATGAACTTCTTAATTCTCCAATGAATCAATCTGAATTCTCTTCTTGTAAGAAAAATGAAAAAAATTCTCTTCTTGTAAGAAAAATGAAAAAACAAGGGATGAGCACAATTGCCCAGTTAGAATCTCATAGTTCTGAAACATTAACCATCCTATAGATAGAAATGATCATGCATGCAGGGTGATATCATATAATAGGTGACGTTTTGTAATTTCAAAATATCATACGTAGAGTACCTTTTTCTCAAAATTTATTTGAACATTTAAGGAAAACTTTCAGCCATAAAAATTATCCCTTATCATCAGAAAGCCATAAATCCTTTTTTTTTTTTTTTGAAAACAAATATGTTTAAGGAGCAACATCATTTTAAATTTATTAACCAATTCCAAAATATTCTTTATTTAATTTCCATCTTAACATTCCTCTTTTTATTTCTATTTTTCTTTTTTACGAATTACATTAATTATAACACCATAACCTCAAGTTCAAGTTCCCTTAATACTAAAAACAACCCTCATACACTCCATTCCCACCAGTCTATTCATATTTACTGTAACTCTTTAATCTAGAAATCCAAATCTCCTTTATATTCAATAATAATTATCCTACACTCCACTCCTACTTGTCTAACAGCTACTTCACATCCACATTTGCATTATCAATTATAATCCAACATATCACAACTACATCTGATCCACATTTGCATTATCAATTAGAGTTCAAACATAACACAAGAATAACAAACCCTTTTTAATAAAATTTCTCAATTATTTACAAAGCAAAACTAATAATTTTCCCTTATGAAGCAAGTAATCCAGTGAGTCCATCATCACCAACCTCTAATCTAATTACCATTTCATTTTCCATTCTTTCAAATAATGTCATATCAAACACCGGATCCATTAAAAAGTCATCTCTATGAGTCACACGCTTTACCGGTCACAAGATGGAAGAAATGCGGAACCTCACGCTTTATCGGTCACAAGCTGAAAGGAACGCAAAACCTTTACATATCCCAACATACCACACTCTTTACCAGGCACTACTTTGGAAGGAAGGCGGAACTTATTTTAAGCGTCATGCTTTGCCAGCTCAAAATAAGTCGGGAAACGGACCTTGAACAACATTACACTCCATGAATTTTCTCGAGTCATCCATCATTGTGATTAGTGGGCAAAGCCAACACATCATCCATTATTCCCGTAACATATTAGCTAAAAACGCTTCCATAGAGGCATAAAGATTCATCTTTAAAGTGTTCACAATTTTGGGTTCAAACTATTTCTTTACTCTTCTGTATTATTATTAAGTCTTCAAATTCAATTTTCACAACACATTGATTATCAATTACTACGTGAGACTATAAATTAAATCTCTAACATTAATTTCTTTGATACAAATCCTTCATGTAACACTGTCATATTTCACAATCTTCCATTTATCATTGCTCACACTATCTTAACCTAACCTAGACTTAACACAATTTAACGTTACTCAATGCAATTTAACATAACATAATGGGATTCTTAAATACTCACTTCATCATTTTATCACCATTCTCATATCATCCATACCATTAGTAATTTCTTTCCCCTCAAGTTTGGTTTCATATCATAACATGATTTAAAATATCAACATTAAGAGTTCAATCACAACTTTTACAAAAATTTTCAAACTGTTTAAAATTTCAATTAAACTTGTACATGTGTAATTTAACACTTCAATTTCATGATACTACTTTCAATTTAAGCAAAACCATCCGCTATCTTCATGAATCAAACTAGGGTAAGAGAAATTAAAGCTTTTCACACAACACCTTTTTATTCCAACTCTTCTATTAATTATACATCCAAATTCATGACCTAAAATCATAACCCAACAAGTAAACCCCCAACTCTTTAAGCCCTAAATCCCCAATCTCATGATTTATTCATGATATCCTTAAAAATATAAACTTTATATTTATATGAAGAAAATACCACAAATCTATCTGTAGACACCCCATTTTTGACCGACCTTAAGACTCAGACGTCATCGATCGAGCGCTCGGTGATCGTGCATGTTTGAGCTCGTTTCGTGTTTCTGGAGTTTTTAGCTGAGAGTCTTGCCTCCGGGCCTCTGAACTCTTTGTGCTTTGACTCGGTTTGCGGACCGAACCTTGTTTTCTCTTCCCTGGAGGGAGGGAGAGGTCTTGTAGACCATCTTTTTGTGGTCGTAGACCACTTTTTGCAGTCGTAGACCACTTTTCCCGCTTGGAGACTAGTTTCCGATTTTCGAAGCCTTCGACTGTGCGCCTTGTCTTGGGACCGCTTAACGTTCTCCATTTGGCTTGGTTTTCGAACCATGCCCTGTTGTCTTGGCCTA
This sequence comes from Camellia sinensis, assembly GCF_004153795.1. Taxonomy (NCBI): domain Eukaryota; kingdom Viridiplantae; phylum Streptophyta; class Magnoliopsida; order Ericales; family Theaceae; genus Camellia; species Camellia sinensis. Next base: position 992,966 of record NW_021025261.1, read on the forward strand.
GAGGGCCATTGTGGTCTGGGAGACCACTTTTGGTGCCCGTAGACTAGTTTTTGAAGCTCCCGGCTGCGCACCTTGCCTCCCGGACTCTTGTCTTGCATCCTTTTTTGTTTGTTTTTGGTACGAACCTTGTTTTCCTTGTTCGGAAGGTGGTATAAGGGTGGGAGACCAGTTCTTCCCCTTGGTCTTTGGATCACCTTTTCTGGTCGGCCACCACACCACTGCCTTGCTTTTATGCTGCAGACCATCTCCCCCCCCATGGCCGACCACTTTCTTCTCTGGCCGACCACTTCCACTGGTCAGCCGACCAGTGTAAGTAGCTGGTCGACCACTTCCATTACCTTTTTGGAGATAGTTTTTAGCCAGCTGTTACAGTTGGAGGGCACAGAAGTCATCCTCCATACACGTGTATGGAGGGATGGCTTTAGGCCTAAAACTTGTCTAATAAGCTTGTTGCATGTTTTTCTATATAAGGGAGCCTCCTCCCTCATGCCTTAGGTTCAGAATTTTGGCATTGAGCTATAGATACACACTTGTCTCTATATCTCCTTCTTTGCTCTTGTTTTGTGCTTGAAAGTGCATATTCATCATACTATTGCACACAAACACACACTCAAACACCATACTCTTGTTACTAAGGCTCTTTGAGGTTGGTTTTGGAGTTTTTGGATTGGTTTTGGCTCAAAAAAAATGCTGGAGTTGCAGCTTTGAAGGTGTTCTTCAAGGGTGAGCTTCTAATCCTTAAAACCTTTGTTTTGGTTTAAGCTTTTGAACCTACTTGCATGCTGTTTTTGGCTTGACTTTCTACTAAAAAAAAGTTCTAATTTTTAAGGCTTAACATGTTTGTTTAAGGTCCCTTTTGTGTTAGGGGTGGTCCACCCCCTTTTGTGCCTTGTTAGGCCTTGTTTTGAACCTTCCTTTTAAGCTATTGGGATCACCTTGTTTTGGCCTTCTCACCACTAAAACTCAGAGGAATTTTAGTGGTGGAAATGGTGTTTTGAGGTCCCAAATAGGAGAGGGTCATCCCCTCTCCTTGTGTTCTTGAATGCTTGCTTCATTTGCCTCATGTTTGAGCATGTTGTTAAGCTTATGTTGGTCATATCTTAGCATGTATTTGGGGTTATTTTGACATGGCATACCACTATTTTAACTTGGTTTGGTCATCCCTTGCATGCCTTATACACTTGTAGTGCAATCCCACAAATTAGCCTAATGTGTATCATGTTTTAGACCATCATTCTAGCATGCTTTTGTCTTAAATCTAAGAAGCTTTTGTCCATGTTTTACCATGCTCTAGCTCTGATTTGTGTTGTTTTGGTCATGCATGCCATGCTTTGTATAGTTATAATGCATTTTAGCTTGTTAGCTTTGTGTATCGAGTCCACGAGCATGCATTGCTTAACCTATTTGAATGATTTGGTATCATTTGTTATGAGATTTTAGTGCATGTTTCATGGTCATACACTCACTCTTTCACTTATTCCATGCTTTGAAGGGTTGGTCCTTTATGCCTTAAACATGAGCCATTGTGTATCCCTTCATCCCTAAGCTTGCGAGCTATCATTTTAATGTGTTTTTGGGGTTATTTTGCCATGATATAACTCTGATTTTTGTTGGCGAAGCCATCCCATGCTTGGTCTTGGTAGGTGTAGTGTAACCCTCCCTTTTGGCCTTACATATTCCATGCTTCATGCCCTTCATGCTAGCTTGTTTTGGCTTCCTTCCATACATGTTTTAGCATCATTTTGACATGTTCTAGGATTGTTTTGGGTTGCCTTGACTATATGCTTCATGTTTTGCATAGTTGTAGTACAAATGCCTATGCTAGCTTCAAGCTTTGGGTATCATAGCATGCTTCATTTGCATCATGTACATGATTTGGCCTCATTTCACATGATATTTCAGTGCATATAGTATTGCCATATTCCCATTTCCTCCACCCTTTGAGTGCCTCCAAGGGTTGTGCATTGTTGCCTCGTTTGTGGCCTAGCATGTATGCCATCTTGCCTAGGTCCTTGAGCTCCCATCTTACCAATTTTTTGGTCTTTGTTTAGACCTATTTGAGCTCTGTCCATGATTGGTTCATGCATTTGTGCCATGTATTGCATGCCCCCTTTGTAGTCCTTTGTACTAGCTTCATGCTTTAAGAACCCTAGCATGCCACGCTTATGTTGATTGAATGATTTGGCATCATTTCTTGCCTAATTTCAGTGTATTTAGTGTTGTTACACTTCCACATTTGTCACTCCTTGAGCACTCTTGAGAGTTTTGCTCTTATGCCTAGTCAATGGGTTGTTGCATTAAACATGCTTGTCTTGATCTTCATGCCTTAATTTCATCACCATGGCCACTGATTTGGGCATGGCTGAGGTTTGTCCATATTCGGTTTAAGTCCAATGAGCATGTTTGTTTGCATGTTGTTTGCATCCTTATGTTGCATTGCATTCTGTATGCATGCCATTAGGTTGATCATGTCACATTGCATTGAGTATGCCATGTTGTTGTTTGCATTGTGCATGCCATCTTACATCGCATTGTGTATTGCTATGTTGTTGTTTGCATTGCATATGCCATGTTATTCTTTGCATTGTGTATGCCATGTGATTCTTTGCATTGTGATGCCATGTTGTTAATTGCATTGTGCTGAGTATGCTTGAGTTGCATTGCATTTAATTGGATTAAGCGTTAATTCGAGCACAAGAAATGAGGGACGTTTCATACTTGAAGTGATGAAACGTGCCTTAATTCTCGGTCACCGACGATCTTGATCAAGCATGATAGAGTTCAAGGCTTTATGTGTTTATGTGTGCATTCATTTCATATTGAATTGTGCAATTTGGCTTCTCGGCCATCATGCATTGAAAGGCGCAATTGGTGGCCTGAGGGTCGAAAACCGCACTCCCTTGAGCTTATGAAATGATAGGAAGGGTGGTTGTGCACACATACCTTTGCTCTCTGTTGTAGCAAACTGGAGTCTGGCAACAACAACTGGTCGGCCAACCAGTAAAAGTGGCTGGCCGACCACTTTTTTTGGTTTTCAGCAAAGATAGGTGGTCGGCAGGTGGTCTCCCACATCAACAACTGGTCGGCCACCCTCCTGGAGGTTCCCATGGTGGAGCAAAAGCTATCTGGAGCTTGTTACAAGGTTGTGATACCCCTGTCCCGTAATATGCTAATTGGTCCTTAATTTGAGTATGATTATGTGTTTAGCATGATTTTATGTGCCATTATGTGAATGTTTGTGATTTTGAAGTCTTATCTGTTCACCGTAGGAATACCTGTCTGAATAATCTGTTTTGGAAATTAAATTGAGGGCCTTATCGGCCACAGAACCCGAAATTGATTACGCCATCGTGATTGGCATAATTTTTAGAGCCTACGGTGAAATTTAATTAGAAACTGATTCGGGTTAGATTAAATCGATTAAATTGATGAATAATGCCAAATTACTTTATTATTATTATTATATTGTGAGTGGGGATTTATGTAAAGGCATGTTACACTCAATTCCCTTCCTTTAACTTCATTTGGGCTGATCAACTCTTTAGAGAGAGGCAAGGCTGGCTGTTAGAGTGAGAGAGGAGAGAATTGTGCAAATTTGGCCTAAAGCTTGGGAATCTTGGAGATTTAGCTCAAGAATTGACTAGAGCTTAGGAGATCAAAGCTTCTAGGTGAGTAATTCTTGGAGTATAGTTTGTTATTTTGTGTGTTCAAGCTAATTTGGTGATCAAGAGTAAGGTTAAATTGAAATTGGGTTGTATTTGTTGAATTGAAGCTTAATATGTGCATGCATGTAGGAAATCACCTTGATATTGCATGTTTGAGCACAAATGTGTATAATCCATGTGAAATGTTAAAGGAAACTCATGTCTTGATCACCATTTGTGTTACCTAAGTTGAGAGTGTGGCTAATTCATCACATGCATGTACAATTTGAGAAGATATGAGCTTGGATGCATGAATTTGTTATGTTGGTGTTGAGTTTGACATATTTTGGGACATGCATGTAGATAAATCAAGAAATCGAGCTCTATAATGTTATAATCTTGCATTAGTACCATGTTGATATGATTATATTGAGATTTGAGCCATTGCGAGCAAGTATTGTGGCTTGAAAACCGAATTGGAGCTCAAGAACACATTCTGGGTTTTCCAGAATTTTGAAGTCCGCTCGAGCAGGGTAATGGACGCTCGAGCGGGAAATACGTGCTCCCAGTATTTTTTTTCTCTGCAGACCTTGATGTCCGCTCGAGCGAGTAAGTCCACGCTCGAGCGGGGAGCTACGTAGGATGGACTTCCGCTCGAGCGTCTGAGGTCACACTCGAGCGTAAAAATGATACATCCAGAACTTTTTGCAGACATGGCTTACGCTCGAGCGCCGGATTGAACGCTCGAGCGTAAATTTCCCATATCCAGTACTTTTGCAGGCCTCAGGGGTCCGCTCGAGCGGGTAAGTCCACGCTCGAGCGGGGACCCTGTTTTCTGAAATTTTGTTCATGCATTCTGTGATTCGTCTTCCGTTCTCTTTCACTTGTAAGCACTCTTAGGCATATGTTAAGCATTGTAAACGAGTTAATGAGATGAGAACAAAGCCTAAAGAGGAATATGTGAATTAAGGAACGGATTGAATTGCTAGTAACCCTTTTGTGTTCATGAAATGTGTAGGGTCAAGCTCCAGGACAAATCCACAAGTCGATCACTGCGAGTAATATCAATATTTGAAAGCTTGTCAATGTCCAATTGTTTATTCCCTTATAAACTTTATGAATTGTTAGTTGGGATTGTGGACAAAAGTCTGACATGAATGAATGAATGGACCGAAGGTCGTTTTGATGTAAATGAATGGACCGAAGGTCGTTTTGATATAAATGAACAGACCGAAGGTCGTTTTGACCTATATGAATGGATTGAAGGTCGTTCTGACATGAATGAACGGGCCGAAGGCCGTTTTGACACGAATGAATGGGCCAAAGGCCGTTTTGACGTAAATGAATGGGCCAAAGGCCATTTTAACAGAAATGAATGGGCCAAAGGCCATTTTGACAGAAATGAATGGGCCGAAGGCTATTTTGACATAAACGAGTGGGCCGAAGGCTGTTTTGACAGGAATGGAAACCTGAATGGGCCAAAGGCCAGTATGTTGGAACTACAGTCACTTGATCTAAATTTTGTATAGGTATATATATATATGTTAAGTAGAAATGTGAATTGGGCCCAAGGCCATTTGAAACATGTTGTTCTATATTGTTATGTAATTTCTGTATTTGATATTATTCACTGGGCTGTTGCTCACACTCATTCATGTGTTTGTAGGTGAGCCAAGAGAAGTCCAAACCCAGCCCCAGTGAAGTCTGCCAGGAACAACATGAGTTTTGGAGAGTCAGCCTTGTGTCTCACGCACGAGACCCATCCTTGCCATTTTGCTATATATTTATATTTTGTCTTGTTGGCTAGGACTTTATGGATATCTGTATATAGTTTTGATATGGGTTGACTCAGTTTGGATGATCCTGTCTGTAAAGGATTTTATGGTACTATATTTTGTAGTGGGTTATTAACATATATGTGTATAGTTTGTTTGATGTGCATATAAGCACGGCTCTATGGACAAAGTTTTAAATTTTTGCTTCCGTATGGCCCCTTTACTCTGATGAGTTATGTCTGTTTTGGTTTGAGGTCGTAGGTAATCTCAGGATTACTGGCTGGTTATGTCCTTAACCCATTAGGGCGGGTTCGGGCCATGACAATGGTTCTGAAAACAGTTGCAAACAAAGGCAAATCGGGGCATCGCGTTGGATTTCCGAACGAGGCGACCGAGCATGCGTGCATTCTTCTCCCTCTGAGGACATTGCTTTACTGCTTTACTTAGCTTCCTTTCCTTAGCTAGTTTATGCTTTGGTTCTGTACTTAATTAGTTAATGCGTTTAGCTATTTAATTTGTGTTGTAATAGCTTAATTAGTTAGTTTGTTAGTTAATTAGTTTTGTAATGTAATAATTAGTTTAATTAGCTTAGATTAGTTAGTTAGCTTATTATTCGGACCCTCCTTCGAGAGGGTCAGCTGTTGTAATAAGCGTGCATATGTGTGATGCATGTCTTCCAACCCCCATTTCTTTCTCCCTTTTACTTGATCGCTTACGATGGTTAGTTTTAGGACATATTTTGTTTAGCATACCTTATGCTTCACATGTGTGCATCATTCATCTGTATTGCATGCACCGGGCTCGGCGTATCATACTAACTGCATTGTATTTCAATACCAATTTGAATACATGTATCAAGTTGCATTTCAAATGACATCTTAGGATAGCCAAGCCTATCTTAGTTGCATTTTTTCATGTGTTGCATTAGCCATCTTAACATGAACCAGGATAATGCATGATTTCTAACTAGTTCCCTGTTTTGGCTCAGAGTACACTGTGAGTGTTTACGCTTTAGCGTCCTTGCATGAAATGTGTATGTTGCCATGTTAGCATGTTTGCCATGAGGCTAACTGCTTAAGTGATTAACTGCTTGAATGCCAGTGGGTGAAGGTTGGATTGCTTGAATTGGAACGATTCATCGAAATGCGAGTTTTAAGCCCACTTGAGGGCGGCAAAATCTACGACTTAGCCTACTTGCGAGTAGCAAACTTCAAATCATTTTCACAAACGAACATGCAATGTTTTGTTCCAACTTAGGCGATCTAGTATATACTTGTGCTGTACGCATCACATAGTAACTCTAGGTTAATAACCGGAATAAGAACACGTGTTTTCAAAAATAACAAATCATGTTAGTAAAGGCCGATCTTTGATCGGGTGAGCGGGGGTGCTCATTGCATGACCTTTCCCTCTCGTACCCAAGTTCCCGAGCTGAGGCAACTTTGGTGATGACGGACACATGGCCTTAGGCAAGAGTCAGGGTTTCCTAAATTTCCCCCAAAACAAAATATTTAGGTGGCGACTCTATATCTAGCAAAGCAGTCCATGTTTAGCACTTCTTTATTAAAATCAATTTTCCAAAACGATTTGCCGGAGTTGGACTCTTTGGTGATTTATCAGTCTTGCATTGCACTTTGCGAGATTAGATTCAGAACCGTGACATTGAGTCCGAACTGTAGTAGCTAAGAACAAAACGAATTTGCGCCCTTATGCACGGAACCGAGGAGTTCTCGGGCGGTCTACACTATCTATAAATGAGGGTATTGAAGGAGAACTAGAAACCCCTATCTCTTGAAGTAAGGAGACGACAACCCAAAAATCATTGGCGACGAAACCACGAACTATTCGGACCAGAGGAAGCCCTTGACGATATCTATAATCTTTCTTAAAAGACCAAGGTGAAAAGATCTCTCTAGGTGAGTTGATCTAAAGATCTTGGGTGAAAAAGTTTGAGTTTAGAGAGAGAGAAGAGAACTCACAATTTGAGAGGAAAAAGGAGAGGAAAAAAATAATGAGAGAGAAGTGGTTTGGGTCTATTTATAGTAATAGAAAATAGCCCTAAGATCAATGAAAAGAATAAGTCAAAAACCCCAAAAAGGAGAGCCCAAACCAGCCCAAAAATCTAAAAATTACACACAGGTGTCGACCATTCGGGCAGTGGTGTCGACCCTTTAGGAAAAAAAGCAATGTGTGCAACAAGCAAGGTGTCGACACCTCCCAGGCTGGTGTCGACACCAAATTTAAGCAAGCAACTTCCAGATTCAGCAACATACAAGGGTTGACCCTTTCCAGATTGGTGTTGGCCTTTGAGGCCAACAACAAAAGGCAAGTGTCAACACCACCAAGATTAGTATCGACCCCAGAACAAGATTTCCATATTCCCAAATAACTTTTCAACATAAACAAGCGTGAAAGAACAATCCCAACAAGATTAAACCAAATTGTCTTCCAAAACCAAAATACAACAATTCCAAAGACTCCCAAAATGAAAATAAGGGAATTAAATACACTCTCCAATGGATTAAAGGATGCGAGTGTTACAAACTCCCCACCTTAGGAAATTTCGTCTCCAAAATTGAAGAAGGCCAAACAAAAGGTAGCATGAACACAATTGGAAACATAACCTCTAACCTAAAATTAGATCCACACTTGGGATAGATTCCCCGATTTTGATTCAATATCGCAGTGCCCCGAGAACACTCGAACAAGAAGAATTACAATGAGGAGATCATGATAACTCTTTCGACCAACATACTCATCGAAGTCCAAGAGACAAGGAACAACGTCAATTACTAGTATGCCCAAGGAAAATCAACAACTCCTCAACCGGCAACAACGTGAACCGTTACCACCGGATAACCAATACCCAATTTGGAAGAGAAGGAAAACCCTCATTAAACCAAAAACTCGTCCGACACTAGCAGAAGCCAATGGCACACTACAATGTATGGTCTATCCCAACAATTTCAATTCGCACCAAGCTTAGCAACATTTCCAATTATTTATACAACCCAGCATTCAAAGATAAGACAATAAAAGGTCGTTCGTGTAGATGTATAAATATATATAATTTTCTTTCTCAAATGGTGTTCCAACTTACATCGTTTACCATCAAAGTACATTCACAAATCTAAAATTTTCATAACAATTACATTTTTCATCAAAAGTGTTATTGAGAACATTAAACCAATTACATCCGCCGGCCAAAAATGCCATTTTGGCAAAAAAGAGTGCCGGCCGGCACTAAAAAGTGCTGACCGGCAATAAATAGTGCCGGCCGGCAATATATATTACCGGTGTCAGCAAAAACCAGCCGGTGGCCTCTAGCCACTGCCGGTGGTGGGTGCGGATGGTGTACAAGCCCTACCCTGCCTCTCCATGGCAAAACACAAGTGTTTGGTGTAAAACCAGACACTAAACAGTCAAGTTCGGAGATCCTGAGGCAAGGCGCGCGAGCCGAGACCTCCGGGAACTCCAAACGAACACAAACATGGATGATCACCGAGTGTTCAAACGGTGACGTCCAAGTCTTGAGGACGGTCAAAAATGGGGTGTCTACACTTACATCGTTTACCATCAAAGTACATTCACAAATCTAAAATTTTCATAACAATTACATTTTTCATCAAAAGTGTTATTGAGAACATTAAACCAATTACATCCACATGACTTGTCCATATTTAGTTTCCACTAAATCAATAAGCTATTCATTAACACAACTTTGATTATGTCCTTAGCATTTGGCTTCACCGTTCCATCCCAGGTCACAACATAAAGAAACGAAACGTTTATTTCTCAAATTATTCTCAACATTTACCCGATGAATTTCAACCATCACCCAATAATTTCTGCCACCCATCTGGTGACATCATAGCACCTTTACCATACACATATGTAATACCAACAAACAAAACAATCTGTACCTCCGAGGAGTAATAAAACACATATGACTCCCCAAAATTTGGGAGTTCTCATCCATTACAAACATCCGCACAAATAATCATTAATACACATTAACACAAGTGTGCTCACAATGTTTTACATTCAAACACTTTAATTCCATTAATGTAATTTCACAAATTCACATCAACAACATATATGCACAAACAAACTCTATGTCTGCTAGTACCTCTTAAAGTAATATTCGACCGTACTACTATTTATTCGAACCATAGCAATTGCCAAATTGACTAAGTGTCAATTCATTTCAAATAGCATTTATTTAAAACTGGCCGCAGATCGAACCAAAACAGACCAAACTACCTCAATCAATCCTTAAGGCCCATCAAAGAAAGCCACTACAAGGGTTCATCTCCCCTACGCTACTTAATGCAATTCACCAATTTTCTACTCTCACAAATCAAACATTGGCATACTAACCAACACCAATTGTCCCTATCTGTGTTCATCACACACCCATTCACATCTCACAATTCATACTCATCGTTACCACCTTTCATTCACATGCGGACTAGACCAAGAAATTTTCGATATTTCACCATAAACTCGAGGAATTTCCATCAACTTGAGACAAGCTTCATCCAAGCCTCGTGATTACATATGGCTCAAACTTGCTACTCTACTCGTACCTAAGCATTCCAACGTGACTATTTGTCACCCAAACTCCAATATCAACCAATTCGGTTAACCATTCAATAAAACTTAAATTTTGACACTCAAACATCCACAAGCTGCCCTAAATCAAATACTCCGAGATGGAGTTCCACACACCATTTCCCATACTTCTAGAATTTAACCATACTCCTCAAATACATGTTGCACTAGCACTATTCCCAACAATCCCATCACTCTTGTGCTGATATGGCAACACTAACTCCAAATCACACTAAAGAATCATTACCCGAACAACACCCTTTACAAAGATTACAACCCATATTCCTTCTCAAGAACCACTTCTTGCTTTTAACTATCAAGTTTCGTTCATACCCATGAACTCTATACAAGCCTTAATAATATCACTCAATACTTAAATACCACAAACCACATTTTTCACCCCCATCATTATGAAACACAATTCTCCCACTCCCTTTCCAAACCTTTCACCATATTCTACATAACTTAAACTAACCTCACACCATCCTAAGATTTCTCCTCATCTCAACTATACTCCCTTATAGCTCTTATTATCTCAATAACATCTAACATCAACTGACCGAACTCTAACCCTTCCCTGAGACACTTATTCCTCCTGCCAAAACAAGAAAGCAACCTAAAATATAATCACACAGCACATAAACAAATTTTAAGCAACAAACCACATGATCGAGTCAAGTCTATAAAGATAACCACTTGTCCCGAAACTTCCAAGGAACTCCCAGTGGAAACCACGTTGATCAGACGCGTTTCCAATGAGATCTCAAAACAAGTTAGTTGGCCACAAGCACTATCCAAGAAGCTCAACCATGCTGACACAGTGCAACACATAATGTCCTACACCTTCTACTTCTACATGCAAACGTCCTCACAAAGCGAAGCCAACCCATTGTGGTAAAAACCACTTCCCACGAGCTCCAGGTTTTCAAACTCGGTTAGCTTTGATACCAAGTTGTCACGTCCCGAATTTTAATTACTCGGAAACATTACCAAAAGCCTTTAATTTAGGTCCATTCTATATATATATATATATTATCCTTGAGTAATAGAAACATAATAACACTTGTTCCCTCTCTTAAAGAATACAACAATAATAATAATACATGCCAAGCTTATGCTATAGATTTACAAATAAATAATTACAAACATCAATATACAAAATGCAACTCTCTCACATCCACTATAAAATTATACATAACAGATACATGAACTTCTTAACTCTCCAACCAATCAATCTGAATTCTCTTCCTGTAAGAAAAATGAAACAACAAGGGATGAGCACAATTTCCCAGTAGGAATCTCATAGTTCTAAAACAATAACCATCAATACATGCCAAGCTTCTGCTATAGAGTTATAAATAAATAATTACAAACATCAATATACAAAATGCATCTCTCTCACATCCACTATAAAATTATACATAACAGATACATGAACTTCTTAACTCTCCAACCAATCAATCTGAATTCTCTTCCTGTAAGAAAAATGAAACAACAAGGGATGAGCACAATTTCCCAGTAGGAATCTCATAGTTCTAAAACAATAACCATCCTATAGATATAAATGAGCATGCATGTAGGGTGATACCGTATAGTAGGTGACGTTTTGTAATTTCAAAATATCATACGTAGAGTACCTTTTTCTCAAAATTTATTTGAACATTTAAGGAAAACCTTCAACCATAAAAATTATCCCTTATCATCAGAAAGCCATAAATCCTTTTTATTTTTATTTTTTTGAAAACAAACATGTTTAAGGAACAACATCATTTTGAATTTATTAACCAATTCCAAAATATTCTTCATTTAATTTCCATAGTAACATTCCTCTTTTTATTTCCATTTTTCCTTTTTACTAATTACATTAATTACAACACCATGACCTCAAGTTCAAGTTCCCTTAATACTCAAAACAACCCTCGCACACTCCATTCCCACCAGTCTATTCATATTTACTGTAACTCCTTAATGTAGAAATCCAAATCTCCTTAATATTCAATAACAATTATCTCACACTCCACTTTTACTTGTTTAATAGCTACTTCACATCCACATTTGCATTATCAATTATAATCCAACATATCACAACTACATCACATCCATATTTGCATTATCAATTACAGTTCAAACATAACACAAGCATAACAAACCCTTTTTAATACAAGTTCTCAATTATTTACAAAACAAAACTAATAATTTTCCCTCATAGTCACAACCTCTAATCCAATTACCATTTAATTTTCCATTCTTTCAAATAATGTCATATCAAACACCGGATCCATTAAAAGGTCATCTCCATAAGTCACACGCTTTATCGGTCATAAGCCGGAAGAAATGCGGGACCCCACACTTTACCGGTCACAAGCCGGAAGGAACACAGAACCCCATGCTTTACTGGTCACAAGTCGGAAGAAAGGAAGAACCTTTACATATCCCAACATACCATACGCTTTACTGAGCGCTATTGTGGAAGGAAGATGGAACCTATTTTAAGTGCCACGCTTTGCCAGCTCAAAATACGGTGGGAAATAGACCCCAAACAACATTACATTCCATGAATTTTCTCGAGTCATCCATCATTGTGATTAGTGGGCAAAGCCAACACATCATCCAATATTCCCGTAACACATTAATTCAAAACACTTCTATAGAGGCATAAAGATTCATATTTAAAGTGTTCACGATTTTAGGTTCAAACTATTTCTTACTCTTCCATATTATTATCAAGTCTTCAAATTCAATTTTCACAACACATTGATTATCAATTACTACGTGAGGCTATAAATTAAATCTCTAACATTAATTTCTTTGATACAACTCCTTCATGTAACATCCTCATATTTCATAATCTCCCATTTATCATCGCTCACACTCATCTTAACCCAACCTAGACTTAACACAATTTAACGTTACTTAATGCAATTCAACATAAAACAATGGGATTCTTAAATACTCACCTCATCATTTTATCACCATTCTCATATCATCCATACCATTAGTAATTTATTTCCCCTAAGTTTGGTTTCATATCATAACATAATTTAAAATATCAAGATTAAGAGTTCGATCGCAACTTTTACATAAATTTTCAAACTCTTTAAAATTTCAATTAAACTTGTACATGCGTAATTTAACACCTCAATTCATGATACTACTTTGAATTTAAGCAAAAGCATCCTCTATCTTCATGAACCAAACTAGGGTTTTTAAGAGAAATTAAAGTTTTCACACAACACCTTTTTATTCCAACTCTTTTATTAATTATACACTCAAATTCATGACCCAAAATCATAACCTAACAAGTAAACCCCCAACTCTTGAAATCCTAAACCCCTAATCTCATGATTTATTCATGATATGCTTAAAAATACAAACTTCGTATTTATATAAAGACAATACCACAAATCTATCTATAAATGACGGTATTGAAGGAGAACTAGAAACCCCTACCTCTTGAAGCAAAAAGATGACAATCCAAAAATCACCGGCAACGAAACCACGAACTATTTGGACCAAGATAAAGCCTTTGATGAGATCTACAATCTTTCTCAAAGGACCAAGGTGAAAAGATCTCTCTAGGTGAGTAGATATAAAGATCTTGGGTGAAATGGTTTGAGTTTAGAGAGAGAGAAGAGAACTCACGATTTGAGAGGAAAAAGAAGAGAAAAAATAATGAGAGAGAAGTGGTTTGGTTCTATTTATAGTAGTAGAAAATAGCCCTAAGGTTAATGAAAAGAATAAGTCAAAACCCCCCCAAAAATAGGGTCCAAACTAGCCCAAAAATCTAAAACTTACACGTAGGTGTTGACCTTTCGAGCAGCGGTGTCGACCCTTCCGGAAGAAAATCAATGTGTGCAACAGGCAAGGTGTCGACACCTTCCACACTGGTGTCGACACTAAATTTCAGCAAGCAATTTCCAGACTCAGCAGCATACAAGGGTCGACCCTTCCCAGACTAGTGTCGACCCTTGAGGCCAACAACAAAAGGCAAGTGTCGACACCACCAAGATTGGTGTCGACCCCAGAACAAGATTTGTATGTTCCCAAACAACTTTTCAATGTAAACAAGCGTGAAGGAACAATCCCTACAAGATTAAATCGAATTGTCTTCCAAAACCAAAATACAACAACTCCAAAGACTCCCAAAATGAAAATGAGGAAATTAAATACACTCTCCAATGGATTAAAGGATGCGAGTGTTACATCTACTATACATGAAACTGGTGGTGGGGTTGTGGAAGAATGTGTAAGTGGGTGGTGAGAAGTTGTGGAAGGTGGGTGAGAGTAATGGTGGTAGTGCGTTTGTGCGATGTAGGTAGTGAGGTTAGTGATGGCAAGCTTATGGTGGCCTTGTTTTTGACTTCGAGAGAGATGAGAAATGGCTCTAGAAAGAAGAAGAAGAAGAAGAAGAAGAAGAAGAGAGAGAGAGAGAGAGAGAGAGAGAGACAGGAATGATTAAAGATGAAGAGGTAAAAAGATAATTTCACCTTTTTAATTTAGGGTACGAGTATAGTACTCATGTTATGCATGGATATAAATAAATAATCAAAATTTTAAAATTAAAATTAATTAATAATTGTAGACACTACATTTTTTACAGCCTTTTAAGACTTGGATATTCTTGCAGGTACATTCGATGACGAGTCTGATTACTCGCCGAGCGCTCGAAGTTCGTGGTGCAATGTCACAGGTTTGAGCATTTCAAACCCTGCATCCATTTTGTCTCATATTTGGACCATAACTGGTTCTTTTCAGCCTGGAGTTCCAGATGGCCTTCTGGCCATCCTTGGAGGATGCCGGCCACCACTTCTCCTTTTTCAGCCATCGATGTGTCTTGCCGGCCATCAATGAAGCCTTTCCGGCCACCACTAATAGCCGGTCGGCCATCATTGTTTGTTGTAGATATTTTGTGATATTTTGTGCCAACAGTTTGCACACATTCATGCATCTTTCTACACGTGTGTGGCTGGATGTTTGGGAAAGAAATTTGTGTTTTCTATATATAGGACCCCTCTCTGTCATGTGAGGGGGTTAGAAAAATTTGAGACATAAAATTTTTCTCTCTCTCTAGATTTCTCTCTCTCTCTCTCTCTTACAATTTTGTGCCTAAGTGCTTATTTTCTCAACACTTTTACATACACTACCTTAACCAAAGTTACTAGTCTTTGAGCTGAGGTAACTTGGGACCATCTTTGAGCTCTAGAAAGTGGTTTTCGGCTTGGATTGTTGGCCAACTTGTGCTTTGCTTCAAAGGTATAACAATTGCCTTGTTTATACTTGTTTTGTATACTTGTTTTGCCATTATTTTCAACTGTTTTGGGGTTGGTTTTGAACTGTAAAAAGCTCTTTTTTTGTGGCTTAAAAATGGTGGTTTGAGCCTTTTTTTAGTTAGGGAGTGGTTCACCCTTCTTATTTATTTGTATTTAAAGCTTTTGTGCCTTTATTCATCACTTTAAAACCAACTTTTGTGTGTCTTTTAACCACTGAATTTCAGAGGCTTTTCAGTGGTAAAAAACTCAGTTTGAAGTCCAAAATTGGAGAGGTTAGCCTCCCCTTCTTGTGTCTTGTTTGCATGCCTAATTAGCCACATGTATTAGCTTAATGTTTTAGCTTTTTCTGGCTCAAGTCTAGCATGTTTTAAGCTTTGTTTTGACCTATTTTAGCTCTGTTTTGGGCTGGTTAAGTCTTTTGAGTCATGTTTTGCATAATTTTAGTGTAAAATTCTTGCACTGGCTTGGTGTTTTAAGACTTTAATCATCATT
Source organism: Camellia sinensis (assembly GCF_004153795.1). Taxonomy (NCBI): domain Eukaryota; kingdom Viridiplantae; phylum Streptophyta; class Magnoliopsida; order Ericales; family Theaceae; genus Camellia; species Camellia sinensis. Next base: position 1,008,761 of record NW_021025261.1, read on the forward strand.
GGTTGAGTTGGTTACATGTTTTAGTGCTTTTACCACTCATTTCCAGCATTTAATCATCTCTGCAACCTCCCTCCTTTCTTGATTTTATTTTTGCTTTGAAAGTGGCTTCAAACTACTTGTTTGCCTAAATGTGAAATAGAGGTGCTACACCTAATGGTTTAATCCCTTAGAGGGTTCATTACCAACAGTGTAATACCTCTTTCATGCCCAAAGCAACTTGTGGTTTGAACCCTCCTTCCATTAGAGGATACTCACCAATGGACTTGATGAATTAAAGGATGATTTGGTAGTTAAAGTGAGTGAACAAAATTAAAAAGTAAAAGAGGCAAGATAAGCATTCTTTGTGTTGCATTGCATTGCATGTGTTCAAATCAGACGTTAATTTGAACACAAGGCAAATGGGACATTTCATACGCAACAGTGATGAAATGTGCCATTTTCCTAGGTCTCTATTGCCCTTAATCATGCATGATAGGGTGATAGTCATTTTGAGTCTTGTTTTTGCATTTATTGAACTTGCACAATTGGTTTCACTAGCCATCATGCAATGAAATTTCTTGATTGGTGGTTTTGTGAACCAAATCTTGTCCTTCCTTTGATTTTCCTATGAAAATGAGAGACAAGGTGTGCAGACAACCCTTGGAAAAACTCCTTTTTTGCTCTGTTTGTGCTTTGTTGTAGCAGGATGACCCAATGCATTAGTGGCCAGCAGTGCACCATCCATGGTCGGCAGTGCCTTATTTCTGGCCGGCAGGTCACCTCCATGGCCAGCAGATGGCCGGCAGCATCCCTCTATGGCCGACAGGTCACTGGTGTAAAGCTCAACAAAGATTTGGTAAGGTGGAGCATAAAGGGTCTGAAGTGTGCTAAACCCTACAAACAGAGCCTTTCAAGAGCAAAACGGAGGTCTTTTCGAGGCCAAAACCGAGCATGTGCATCTTCCATTTCCCGAGGCGGAGCACTGGCAACATAGTTTAATGTCTTTAATGCTTGGTTTGTATGTATTTGTGTTGTAATTTAATTAAGTAGTTTACTAGTTAGTTAAAAGTGTTGTAATAATTAGTAATTAGTTTGTTAGTTATTCATTTGGTTTGTAATATTTAGTGTAATTAGCTTAATTAGATTAGCTTAGCTTAGATTAGATTAGCTTAGCTCTTATTCATTCGGACCCTCCTTCGCGAGGGCATAATGTGGTAATAAGTGTGCGTGTGTGCGTGTATGTTTTCCAACCCCACGTCTTTCTCCCTTTTATTTAACTGCTTTCGATGGTTAGATTAGGGATCATATTTCAATTAACATATCGCATGCTTGCATCTATTCATCTTGTCTTGCATGCACCGAGGCTCGACGCATCATTCAAACTACATTGTCATTTCAATACTTCGTTGAATACGTGTTTAATTGCATGTTGTTCACATCAATCCATATGCCATATTAGTAGCTGAGCCTATTAATTGCATTATTGCATGTGTTGCATTAGACATCTTGTATAGTTAGGCTCATACATCTTTCTAACTAGTTTCTATTTTGGCTTGGAGTACTCAGTGAGTTTTTACGCTTTAGCATGCTTGCATAAGTGTGAATGTTGTCATGTCTCGCATACTTGCCATGAGGCTATGTGCTTAAATGCCAAATTGCATGAATGCATATGGATGAATGCTTGTTGTTTGAATTGAAACGATTCAACAAATGTAAGTTTTAAGCCCACTTTGTTCAGTGGAAAATCATGTTTTAAGCCCACTATGTTTGGTGGCAAATCTGCATCTTTAAGCTCACTTGAGGTGGCAAATTCAAACCATTTTCACAAACAAACATGAGTTGAGTTGTTTCAAATTGAGCAAACTAGTCTATACTTACTTGTGCGCATCACATAGTAAAGTTAGCTTAATAACCGGAATAAGAACACATAATGTTTATAAAAAATCATATCATGATCAGTAGAGGCCGATCTTTGAACGGGCGAGCGAGGGTGGTCAATTCATGACCTTCCCCCTTTGTACCCAAGTTCCTAAACTGAGACAACTTTGGTGATGACGGACACGTGGCCTTCGGCACGAGTCAGGATTTCCTAAATTTTCTCAAAATAAAATATTTAGGTGGCAACTTTGTATCTGGTAAAATAGTACAATTTTGGCATTATTTGATTTAAAGTCGATTTTCCAAAAAAATTCGCCGAATTTGGACTCTTTAGTGTTTATCAATTTCGCATTACACTTGTGAGACCAGATTCAGAACTGCGAGAGCCCGAACTGTGAGGTATTCTTTTCAAACCTTTCAAAAAGGAGGGCGGGAAAAAAGGCGAGTCCACAATAATAAAATAAAATTATATATATTATATCATTATTTTTCAGGTTGTAACTAACCTAAGTTTCAATATTGAATTAAAATACTAAAAGTAGCTTAGAAATTAAGTTCGAGTCAATTTGTATACCAATATTTCTTAGTTAAAGTCTAATCATTGGAGAATTATCTTGATTCATATCTAATTCATAAGCTACTTAGTACATTTACCTGTTTAATTTTTAATCGATAAATACATTCGAAAATATTTTTATAACATAAATAAAAAATATGTACGTATATATTAACATTTTTTGAACTTTAATTAAGAATATATATATTTATTTATTTTTAAAATATGTCTAATATATCTATTGTACCAATATCAAAGTATATTTACATTTGAAAAATTATTTAAGACCAGATCCAGATCAAGCTAGTCTTCTTTTTTTTTCTTTTTCTTTTTTTTTTTAAATCTTAGAACATGAACAAAAAGTGATGGCTTAGTTTAAAAAATATTTTATAATTATAAATTTAAATTGTATCATTTTATTATTTAATCTTTTTCTCAATAGAATTAGATCGTTTGATAATTATAATTTATAGCCTAAAATTTTATTTTTTATTGTCATTTTCATTTAAATATTTTTAAATTATATATAATTAAACATTCATTTGGATTTTTCTTTTAAATCTCAAATGAGATGTAACTTAGATGTGGTTAAAATTTATTTTTGACTTTTCATTTACAAATTTTTAATTTAATAAAATAGTTAAGCCAATAGTTTAATACATATATATTTTATGCTACATTTTAAAATTTTAAAATAAAAAATAAATAGAAGACTTAAATATGATTAAAAAATGACATAATTAAAAATATAAGTATTTTTAAGCACGGCATATGTATTTTTGGACATGGCATAAAAATATGCACTTCACATGTATGTTTTTAATTTTTTTATATGTGCTATATGAAATTTCCATTTTTATTAATAAATATTTTCATAAATATTTTGATGCTTAAATAAGTCTTATATTTTTGGACATGTTCTTTAAACGTAACATTTATTGTTTAGGCGCTTTTTTATAATAAAATAAAAAATTTAATTTAAATATTTTAAAATTTTAAAATTATATGAGACTACAATTATATTTGGAATTTTCTTTTAATGATTTTTAAATTTCAAATTAGATATAGTTCAAATATGATGGGCTGCAATGCATATGGCTAAATTTTTATTTTTATTTTCTATATTCAGATTTAAAATTTTGAAATCATGGATGTGGTTAGATAAACTAAAATTTCTATGTTGTAACACCCCGATAATCATGTCACAACATTTATTACCAATCCGTGATTATAATCCAATATCATAACACGCATGTGAACAATAAATAAAAGTGAATAAATTTATAAAATGAAATCCGCCACTTCTGATCGTAGATTTCTCTTTAGTTTCTTTACAATGATTTACAAACACTGCAACACAAATCAGAAAATTTTGATACATCCAAATTGTCATAAAGCCAACTACTGAGAGCTGAAGATCACCGCTCGAGCAAACAAATGACCGCTTGAGCGGTCCGAAAAACTCAACTGTCACATATGCTATATGTATTTCTTAATACTTGAAATTTAAAAAAAAAAATTAAAAAAACTTTTAGATTAATGTTTTGAAGCTCATAGAATTTTTTAGACAAAAATTTAACTTCACTTAATATATGGTGTAGATATAGATATATATCGAATAATATCGGAAATGGAAATGTTGCTGCGCGGGCTACGTAGCAATAATTGCTGTGTTGCGAAATGGGTCTATTTTGATAATCCGAACCGTTTACATTTTAGAATATATCAAGTAGAACATGCTTGTAAAAAATTAAATTAATCGGATATCGTTTGCTCATTCATTCACTCACATTTGTATCTACAAAATAAATAATAATTGTGATTTAAAGTATTGAAATGAATACAAATATGAGCGGATGAGTAGATAAATGATATCCGATTAACTTGATTTTTTGCGGACATGTTTTACTTGATACATTCTAAAATGTGAATGGTTCATATTATTAAAATGGGCCTATTTCATTGCACAGCAGTTGCTACTGCGCGGGCTGCGCAACAGCATTCCCAATTTCGATAATACCATGGCAAGTGTACCCTAAATCATAGGATGTACCATAGCAATTGTTTTCTTTTTGATTGAATTTTGAAATTTATTATATACTTTCTTTTTCAAAAGCATACTAATTAGTCAATAGAAAAAAAATTTATTGTTTAAAATTTTAAAAATCTAAAAAATTGGTGTAAGATTTTGGAGTTTAAAAGTCTTCTTATTAAAACATCACTTTACTATAATATATAGTAGTATAGATAGATAGATAAATAGTACAACAATGCGTACTAAAATTTTTCCTAATCATTTTGTTTCGTATACTCTTATATATAAAGATTTCTGCGCTATAAATTTATCCCATATTCCATCCGACCTTATAGTTGAAATTAGTCTGTCTATCACCTGTTCTATTTTACTAAGAGCAATCATGCTTAGTTTTTTTGTTTTGATCAACAAAAAAAATTTTATTGATGAAAAGGCATACAAATATCACTTGTCATATTTTTATCCAATAATTTCTTAATTCTTATTCCAAAAATACTCCCTAATCAAAAATTTGCTAAAATTTCTACCCAATAACTAGAATCGGTGTTATAAAATTTCTCCCAAGTCTTTTTCTCACAAAAAAATTATAAAAGCTCTCTCTAATGTGAATTAAAAAAAAACTGTGAATCTAATAAATAAATAACTAAAAAAAATTTCTCTTCAACCAAACCTTATGATATAAATATTACTGTTCAAATTGTGAAATTAAATAAATAGATTTATGAAGAAATCAAAATTATATACCAAGAATATATGCTGATAATTACAACTAAATTTCAACAGAAATACACAAGACAATAAATGGTAAAGAAACCAAACCGAAGCCTGCACGGTAGCAGTTTCCTTAAAACAGATTTCGCCGCTTCACGGTTCGAGTGCTTGAGGAATTCCGGCGTCTGTCTTCCAGGATACGACGGTCAAAAACTAGCTACGGCAGAAGCACTCTCTGTCTAGCTTAGCGAACAAAAACAGTGGCAGCACTATCTCACAGTAGGAACTTTCTGGCAAACTATCTTGTAAAATGAAAGCAAAAATTTCTATATAGAGACTTGGCAGGAGGGTTTCAATTTATACATATATAGGGGAGAGAGGAAGAGCCACCAGCCTTTATGGCTGGTCATTAAAGCCCCATTAACCAGGACTCATAACCCTTTCCAGAAAGATGAAAAGTTTGGATGCCCAATGGGTTTACACCCTTTAGCCAAGAAAAAGGATTTAAATACCCTTTAAAATCCCATTCATGAATCTAACATCATGAGGCAATTTCTTATTCAATTCTCCCTTTAGCCAAGGAAAAGGATTTAAATACCCTTTAAAATCCCATTCATGAATCTAACATCATGAGGCAATTTCTTATTCAATTCTCAATGGTTTTGGCCCACTTGGACCCAACACAATAAATGATTAGGACCCACTTTAATATTAAATTAAAGTCACCAAAAATCATTTTTTCCAACAATCCTCCACATGAATAAAAATTGACCGAATGACTTAACAAACGGACATTGTTCAACAATAAAGACTCGGAGAGAGAGTACAACGGACTAACCCCGACATTAGAGAAGGTAGCTTTTGGCTTTGAACCTCTCCCAGTGAAAACCTATCGAGTTTACTGACTGATCAGTGAATATGACATCTTGAACTGCTCTGCCGTTTATGTAAACTGAGACAATAGATCTCACACGGGAATTACTCCTACCACCATTCTGTTCTCACTGGTGTGCCCTGTATGGCCCTGGGCACTAGCCTGGTTCAACGAGTGATTTCAAAGAATCTTGGCCTACCCAATTCTTCTAGAAGTGGCCCCACTTCACACTCACATAGGTGACTCTACTTGAGTGTCCTGCTATACTTAGCTCAATAGCTTAACACACTAGAGTCATTAAAAGCTCAGCTTAATCTCTACACTTGCAAGTATCACTGATAGAAGGAATGGCTGGAGGTTTAACCTCCTCAGTGACATACTACCGTTACACGCTATTAGGTTGTCCCATTGAACCTAGATCTTGGGATCTCCAGTCAACTAGGTTGGGTTTCCATTCCAGTAACTTCCAAAGGCCTTAACCCCATTCCTTTTGACGACGTTTCGACTAACACTCTATTTAACCCTTTGGTTAGCGGATCTGCAATGTTGTCCTTAGACTTTACAAAGTCTAAAGAGACAACTCCATTCGAGAGTAGTTGTCGTGTAGAATTATGTCTACGACGGATATGTCTAGACTTTCCATTATACATATTGCTCTGTGTCCTACCAATTGCAGATTGACTATTACAATGAATACAAATAGCTAGCACATGTTTAGACCAACGTGGCAAATCTTCAATGAAAATGGCAAAACCATTCAGCTTTTCCCGCTGCTTTATCAAAAGCAATAAACTCTGATTCTATTGTTGATCTAGATATACACGGGATTTCCAAGACACGACTGCCTCACCAAGAGTGAACACATATCCACTAGTGGACTTTGAGTCCTTTATGTCTGATATCCAATTTGCGTCACTATAGTCTTCAAGCACCACTGGATATCGAGTATAATGCAGTCCATAATCCCGAGTATAGCATAAATACCTTAACACCCGCACAATGCCTTTCCAATGAGAAGCATCGGGATTACTAGTGTATCTACTAAGCCTGCTAACCGAGTAAGCTATATCCGACCTAGTACAACTCATCAGATACATTAAACTTCTAATTACCCGAGAATATTCTAACTGAGAGATACATTCTTTATTATTCTTGGTAAAATGTAGACTTAAGTCTACATGGGTCGATGATACACTCGTATCTAATCCACTAAACTTCTTAAGTATCTTATCAACATAATAAGACTAAGAAAGTACAATTCCGCTAGATGTTCTGGTAATCTTAATTCGCAGAATAACATCTGCAATGCCCATATCCTTCATGTCAAACTTAAAGTTTAACAAATTCTTGGTAGTTTTGATCATTTCATCGTTACTACCTATAATGAGCATATCATCAACATATAGACACAGAATGACATAATCTCTGTTAGTGTCTTTGACATAAACACATTTATTACATTCGTTGATTCTAAACCCATTTGACAACATTACGTTGTCAAACTTCTCATGCCATTGTTTAGGCGCTTGCTTCAAACCATACAAAGATTTGACAAGTTTACAGACTTTCTTGCTTTGCCCTGGAGATGAAAACCCTTCAGGTTGCTCCATGTAGATTTCTTCATTCAAATCCCCATTTAAGAAAGCTGTCTTTGCATCCATTTGGTGTATCTCCAGATTGGGCAAAGCTGTTATCGCAATCACCATACGAATGGATGTTATCCTAGTTACAGGTGAGTACGTATCAAAGTAATCCAGGCCTTCTCGTTGCCTGTACCCTTTGATAACGAGCCTTGCCTTATACTTGTCAATTGACCCATCGGCCTTCATCTTTCTTTTAAAAATCCATTTGCTGCCTAAAGGCATACAAACTGGAGGTAAATCTACCAACTCCCAGGTGTGGTTTTGTAAGATGGAGTCAATCTCACTTTTGATCGCTTCTTTCCATAAAGGACTCTCAAGAGAAGTCACAGCTTCGTGAAAAGTTTGCGGTTCATTCTCACCCACATAAGTCAAGAAGTCTAGATCAAAAGACTTGGACATCCTAGCCCTTTTACACCTTCTAGGTTGATCATCACCTTGATTCTCAACTTAATCATCAAAATGATCATCATCACTAGCAAGCTCACCAAATTGCTCCAAAACCTCAGAACCCCTTCTTAGGTTCAGCAAGAAAAAATGTCTTTAAAGAAACATGCATTCCTTGACTCCATGATGGTATTTTCTGTGAATGTCTGAAGTTTCAGACTTATGTACAAGAAACCGATATGCACTACTATTATGTGCATAACCAATGAATATACAATCCACGGATTTCGGGCCTATCCTAACCTGTTAAGGTGTAGGAATCGCCACTATTACAAGACACCCCCACATTAGTAAGAATTTATAAGAAGGCTTAATGCCTTTCCATAACTCATACGGGATTTTGTCCACTTTGCTTCAACACAAGTTTCACACTTGTGTTTCATCAGAACGACCTTGTCGGACTCAAAAACCATGCGAAAACATGTTTACTAAGAAGAGACCTTGAGACAAGATTCTAACGAATGTCCGGAACATACAGGACTTCGTTCAAGGTTAGCTCTTTTCCTGAGGTTAACCTTAGGACCACATGTCCCTCAACAAATGAGGTAGTAGAGTTTCCCATAAACAACTTCTCACCATTTGTAACCGGTTCGAAAGTTGTAAACAGCTCATTCTCGGAGCAGATGTGGCGTGTAGCCCTAGTAAAACTAAAAGCTAGAAACTAAATAACATGTCAAAACTTGCATAATTTACAAATATTGAATTTCCAGGAAAAAACCAGTGGACTAAAAACCATAAAATTAAAAGTCTATGAGGATGCGTAAATTTATAAAAAAATAAAATAAAAAATACAACAGTGGGCACGGTTGTAATAGGCAGCAAGCACATCTGTTCTATTGTTTATTTATTATTATAATACCAAACATACAACTAAAATCAGAACATGACAAACTCAAAAGTCATGCAAATCATATTTAAAAAAACTGGAAGCAATCAACCATAAATTATCTAATAAACGTAAACTAATTATCTAATAAATTGGATTGCAACCATAGACAATGAGAAGTAAAACAGTAGCATGCAATCTTATGAATCTAATTATATAATTTATGAAAACATCAAAAATCGGTTTTAAGCTTGTTGTTCAAATTGTGAAATTAAATAAATAGATTTATGAAAAAATCAAAATTATATACTAAAAACATATGCTGATAATTACAACTAAATTTCAACAGAAATACACAAAATAATAAATGGTAAAGAAACCAAACCGAAGCCTGCACGGTAGCAGTTTCCTTAAAACAGATTTCGCCGCCTCACGGCTCGAGTGCTTGTGGAATCCCGACGTCTGTCTCCTAGGATACGAAGGTCAAAAACCAGCTACGGCAGAAGCACTCTCTGTCTAGCTTAGCGAACAAAAATAGTGGCAGCACTTTCTCACAGTAGAAACTTTCTGGTAAACTGACTTGTAAAATAGAAGCAAAAATTTCTATATAGAGACTTGATAGGAGGGTCTCAATTTATACATGTATAGGGGAGAGAGGAAGAGCCACCAGCCTTTATGGTTGGTCATTAAAGCCCCATTAACTAGGATCCATAACCCCATTTCAGAAAGATGAAAAGTTTGGATGCCCAATGGGTTCACACTCTTTAGCCAAGAAAAAAGATTTAAATACCCTTTAAAATCCCATTTATGAATCTAATATCATGAGGCAATTTCTTGGTAATTTCTTATTCAATTCTCAATGATTTTTGGCCCATTTGGACCCAACACAATAAATGGTTGGGACCCACTTTAATATTTAATTAAAGTCACCACACTTTAATATTAAATTAAAGTCATCAAAAATCATCTTTTCTAACAAATATGTGGTACACATATCCCGAATCTAATAAATAAATAACTCAAAAAATTTCTCTTCAACCAAACCTTATAATCCAAATATGTGGTACAATTATCCTCTCTGTCCCCTCAAAATTGATTCCATAACTTGTAAAACATCTTCAAATTTCTAGAGATAATTTTAAATCGGACCCAAAGCCCTTATTCAAACAACTCCATTGGGATAAAAGTTGAAAAAATCAATATTAAATAAAAAAATGAGATTTTTTCGGCACACATCAACAGTTACATAATTTTTCAATAATATATTGGAAGTATTTTTGTAAGTTCCAATAAAGGTCAAAATTTTAGATATGATTTATGATAAAAATCATAAAATACCAACACCAAAAAAAAAAAAAAAGTTTTAAGAATAATTGCTAGCAACAGCTTTTCTATGGTACGAATAACAATCAAAAAATTCAGCTTTGAGTACACACTGTATGTCTTGTCACAAAATATTAAGAGGAGAGAAAATTAAATAGATTATTAATCAAAACAAATAAAATATCCGAAAAAAAATGTTAAAAACTGCTTAATAACTGCATTATTTGTTTGATTTTTCATGACTTTTATTGAAAATAATAAAACTAAATCCATGATTTCCTTCTATAAAATTCAATTTTATTGAAAATAATAAAACTAAATCCATGATTTCCTTCTATAAAATTCAACATCATGGGAAACAGAACTAAATGGACATGAAGGTTATTGCCAATAGAGCCCCTAACAATCACCAATTCACAATACAAATGACTATGAGTTTTATCAAGGAAATTCACTAATCTAATTAATATACTTTCCATTTGAAATTCATTAATTATGAAATATTTACAGTTTTCCTACTTATTAAACAACAGTTGGCCAATAAAATTTTTTCAATAGTTTCAAATAAAATAAAAATTAAGAAATTTAGATTAAAGTTTTGAAATTCTCATAATACTTCTCGTATAAAATCCAAATCTCATGAGGTACTATAGGTGTGATTTACTAAAACTTTTAGAAGATAATGACAAAATATTTATGGAGATGAAAACAAATATTTATTAAAAACTTCAGTGGTTACAAGAAGGGAGCAGCTCGTCTCTAGTTGGGTTTTTAAACTGAAGCGTACTGTTGGGCCTTCGTGGCACCACAGTGCCCAAATTAATAATCCAAATCGTTCAATATTTAGAATTCATCAAATACTTTTTCTTTATAAAAAATCAAGTTGATCGAATACTGATAGTCACTTAATCATATCACATTTATGTCAATAATTTATTTTTAAAATTATAGTTACTATTAACACAAATTTGATCTAATCAAGTGGCTATCGATATTTAATCAACGTGATATTTTTACAGGATTAAAATCGATGTAGATTCTGTAGTTAGCTCACATAGCCTAACAATACGCTTCAGTCCAATTTTGGACTAGAGACAAGTCTGGGCCTTACAAGAAAGATCAATTATGCTTCTTGACTCTAATTTTACAGGACACAATCATATCCTTTAACATTACACAAATTTTCATCGAAGCATTTTTGAACCATAAATATTGTAATATTGTTATAAAAATACATAGTTTTATTTTTTAATCACAGCTTTACTAAAAAATTTATGTAACATTTATTATAAAAATACATAATATATGTCACAAAAAGTTATAATATGGTTGCATATATGTTGGCTACATATTTTGTACAAGCCAATTATAATTCGACTCGTGGAAGAATAAGGGTAATACAGGAAGGCTAGTCAAGTCTTCGATCTTGATCGTACACGTGACAGTTAGTATTGGTTATTACGAGATCTGAGTAGCAGTGGATCAACAAAGATAGGCAAGGTGATGTGGCTTCAATGGTTACTCACATTTAAATTCAAATTTAGGAGGGGAGTCTAACTGCAAGTGATGGCATAGTGGGCTAATTACAAGGCAACATGATCAGCGATCATGGAGGAGTAGTTCGACGGTTGGAAACACAGTTCGATGGTCATCCTTGAGAAGTATAAATAGCAGAGAAGGCCCCAGAAAAAAGCCCAGACTTAGATCCAAAAAACCAGTCTTATTCTACGTATTTTACCTTTCCAGTTTTACATTTCCAGTCTTACATTTCCTGTTCTTTACATACATGTACTTTAAATTCCTGTACTGCACTTCGTTCATAGGAGTAGTTTCAAGTAATAGATTGTTGCTGTAAACCTCTACGAGACTGAGTTTGGATCATTGTAAGTTTTTCATTCTTAATGAAATGCTTCAATAGTTCTTCATTTAATTGTTATCTTGTTTAATTCTCCTAAATCAAGCTACCAGTAAAAGTCCTCTTCATTGAGGCTGAAAGAACTAAAACATAATCGTCTGATAATTAGTTGGCAATTAATTCTCTGTAAGGACTGATTGATCCTTGCTGGCACGCTCGTAATTACAAAAATAACCTTCGAAAGCCAAAAAGTCAACATATATTTTTGGCACGCCCAGTGGGACTAATTGAAATGGCTAGACGTAGGAGACAAGGAGAAAATGAACGCTTGGAAGAAGGCGTGGAATGAGAGGTAGAGATACCTAATCCGGAGGATAATATGATAACACATCTTGTGGAAACTCCCATTTTATCAGAACCTATGGTCGAACAGACCAGCACTTCAGAACAAGTACCACATGTTCATAATATTGGACGAAACCAAGGAATTGGACCATCAACTATTCCATCTACTCAGCCAAGAAATCCATGGGGTGGCCTAGTAGATGCTATGGGACAGCAATTAATGAACACAATGGAAAGGTGGGCAACATCCTTTTTGGATCAAATGAATAACCACCAACTAACAAACATAAGACACATGGAGGAAGTTTCGAATGTCCCTCAGCAAAGATTGGCTAGAGATAAACAGCCAATGCAAGTTAATGGACATTCTAATGTGTAGACACCCCATTTTTGACCGACCTTAAGACTCAGACGTCACCGATTGAGCGCTCGGTGATGTTGCATCCTGTGCTCGTTCTGAGATTTTAGGGTCTCGGCTGCGAGCCTTGCCTCCGGACTTCGGAGCTCTTTTGTGCTTTGCCTCGGTTTGCGAACCAAGTCTTGTTTTCTCTTCCCAAAGGGAGGGAGAGGTCTTGTAGATCATCTCTCAGTGGCCGTAGGCTACGTTTCGTCGTTGTAGGCCATTTTTTCCATTTGGAGCCCGGTTTTCAGTTTTCGGAGCCGTCGGTCGTGTGCCTCGGTTCAGGACCGCTTAACTACCTCCGTTTGCACCGATTTTTGGCACACATTTTATTTCCTCCCTTTAGAGGGACACTGTGGCCCGGGAGACCACCTTCGTGGTCATACGCCACTTCCGGTGCCTAACAGCCTGTTTTCGGAGCCCCGAATCGCGCGTTTTGGCCCCCGAACCTTCATTTTACATCCGTTTTGGTCCGTTTTTGGTAGGGACCCTATTTTCACTATTAGGGAGGTGGTAGGATGGTGGCCAGCCACCTCTTCCCCTGAAAAACCAGTTTTCTCATTTTCTCTCTCCAAAAGCCGATTTTTTGACAGAAAGCTGATTTTTCTCACTTTTGAGCCACATTTTCTGGCTTTTCATACCACCATTGTGATCTACTCATCTGGGAGGCCACCAATATGGTAGGCCGACTAGTTTTCTCTTCTTGACCCTTTTGAACCTTGTTTAAAAGCTGGCTTTTCTCTCTTCTAGGTCATATTTTCTGGTTTTTCACCACGGGACTGTGTTCTACTCATCTCGGAGGCCACTTTTCTAGATAGGCCGACCAGTAATTTTGCTTGAACTTTTTGACCCCTGGTTGGCCGACCAAGGGGAGTGGCCAGCCGGCCACTTGAACTGGCCGACCTGCTTCTTGCTTTTTGCCCTCTTTGTTTACTTTACAGCTGTGCCAGCTGGGGGGCATTTGGTGCATCCTCCGTACACGTGTATGGAGGATCGTTGAAGCTTCCAAGAGAAGCTTTGGCCTCTCTTCTCTATAAGAGAGGCCCTCCTCTTCATAACTAAGGGTTGAACACTTTTGCTAAAGCTTATAACCTCCCTCCTCCATTATCACTATTCCAAGCTCCAAAACCCTAATTTTCTTGGTCCATTTGCACTACAACCCTTAGCACCACACCTCCATCATCCATTCCAGCACCTTGGAAGTCATTTGGAGAGGTTGAAAACTCACCAACTTGGTCCAAAAGCTGCTGGAGGTCGGCTCTTTAAGGGTAAGTGTCTAAATCCCTTAAACTTGCATTTTTTTGCTTCATTACTTAGCTTCACTTGAAAGTATTTCTAGGCTTTTTCATAAACTAGAAAGTGTCATATTTTGAGCTCCTCTTCAACTTTGTTTAAGGGCACTTTGCTGTTTGAGGTCATCTACTTTCCCTTACCCTCTCTCTCTTTTAGGGCTATTTTTTGCATCATACTTTAGCCTTACTTGTGAACATTTTCGAGATTTGTTATAAACTGTAAAAAGTCTTGTTTTGAGCTCCACTTCAAGTTTGGTTAAGGTCCCATTTCTGTTTGGGGTCATATTCCCCCTATGCATGCTTCATCTCTTCATGATTAAGGCTATGCATCAGAGCACTTGCATTGGCCATGGTTTGGCCTCTTAGCCACTGAAATCTAGTGGATTTTCAGTGGCTTAGATGCATTTTTGAGGGCCAAAATTAGAGGGGGGTGACCCCCTCTCTCCTTGTCTTGTTTGGGGGTCTTTTGGGCCTTCCAAAGGGACCCTATTTTGCATGCATCGAAGTCATGTTTGAGGCCTCATTCTGTGAGTTTTGGGGTCTGCCTTGGCTCTGTCCAAGGCCCTTTTGGCCATAATTTATACCTACAACGCATGCGTAGAGCAATCCCATTCAAGGCTCTTCAAAGGAGCCTTTCTTTGCATGTTGACTTCATGCATGCAAAATAGGGGTCCTTTGGAAGGCCAAAAAGACCCCCAATACAAGACAAGGAGAAGGGGGTCACCCCCTCTAATTTTGTCCCTTCCAAAAACGCAATATAAGGCCACTGAAAATCCACTGAATTTTAGTGGCTAAGAGGCCAAACCAATGGCCAATGCAAGTGCTCTGATGCATAGCCTTAATCATGAGAGATGAAGCATGCATAGGGTGAAAGACGACCCACAACAGAAATGGGACCTTTAATCCAAACTTCGAGAGGAGCCTCAAAACAAGACTTTTTCCATTTATATAACAAATTCGAAAAATATTCACAAGTAAGGCTAAGTATGACGCAAAAAATTAGGCCCTAAAAGAAGAGATAGAGGGTAAGGGGAAAGATGACCTCAAACAGAAAAGTGCCCTGAACCAAAAGTTGAAGAGGAAGCCTCAAAATATGACACTTCTCTATGTTATGAAAAAAGCCAAAAATACTTGCAAGTGAAGCTTATGTGATGAAGCCAAAAAAATGCAAGTTTAAGGGATTTAGACATCTACTCTTGAGAGAAAGCTGACCTCCAGCAGCTTTTGGACCAAGTTGGTGAGCTTTCAACCTCTGCTAAATGACTTCCAGGTGGCGTGGAATGGATGGATGGAGGTGTGGCTGGCTAAGGGTTGTAGTGCAAATGGACCAAGAAAATAGGGTTTTTGGAGCTTGGAATAGTGAGAATGGAGGAGGGAGGTTATAAGCTTCTAGCAAAATGTTCAACCCTCAGTTTATGAAAGAGGAGGGCCTCTCTGTATAGAGAAAAGAGGCCAAAGCTTCTCTTGGAAGCTCAAAAGATCCTCCATACGTGTATGGAGGATGCACCAAAATGCCCCCAGCTAGCACAGCTTGTAAAAGAAACAGAGAGGGCAAAAAGCAAGAAGCAGCGCTGGCCAGTTCAAGTTGGCTGGCCGGCCACCTCCCCCTGGTCTGCCGACCAGGGGTCAAGGTTCAAGCAAAATTGCTGGTCAGCCTACCAGAAAGTGGCCTCCCAGATGCAGTATAAACACAGCCTGTGTTTGAAAACTAGAAAATGTGACCCAAAGAGAGAAAACCAGCTTTTAAGCAAGGTTTCAAAAAGGGTAAGAAAGAGGAAAACTGTCGGCCTACCCATATTGGGTGCCTCCCAGATGATAGATTCATAATGGTG
Organism: Camellia sinensis; assembly: GCF_004153795.1. Lineage (NCBI taxonomy): Eukaryota > Viridiplantae > Streptophyta > Magnoliopsida > Ericales > Theaceae > Camellia > Camellia sinensis. The sequence continues at coordinate 1,024,754 of NW_021025261.1, forward strand.
GTATGAAAAAGCCAGAAAATGTGGGCTCAAAAGTGAGAAAAACCAGTTTTCTGTCAGAAAATCGACTTTGGAGAGAGAAAATGAGAAAACTGGCTATTCAGGGAAAAGGTGGCCGTGCCCCATCTCTACCACTCCCTAACAGTAAAATAAGGGTCCCTACCAAAAACGGCCAAAATAGATTGTAAAACGAAGGTTGGTCGGGGCCAAAACGCGCCGGTTTCGGGGCCCGAAAACAGGCTGTTAGGCACCGAGAGTGGCGTATGACTACGAAGGTGGTCTCCTGCGACCACAGTGTCCCTCTAAAGGCGAGGAAATAAAATGTGTGCCAAAAACCGGAGCAAACGGAGGGTAGGTAAGCGGTCCGAAACCGAGGCACAGCGGCCGACGGCTCCAAAAAACCAGAAACCGGGCTCAATGGGAAAAAATGGCCTATAACAACCTAAACGTAGCCTACGGCCACTGAGAGTGATCTACGAGATCCTCTCCCTTCCCTTTTGGGAAGAAAACAGGACCTGGTTTCACAAACCGAGGCAAAGCACAAAAGACCTCCGAAGTCCGAAGGCAAGGCTCGCAGCCGAGACTCTGAACCTCAGAACGAGCACAGTATGCACATCACTGAGCGCTCCAACGGTGACGTCTGAGTCTTAAGGTCGGTCAAAAATGGGGTGTCTATAGTGCTCTCTTTGACAGAACTCCCGGAAGTCACACGGAACGGGAGTGAATGTCAAAGACCCCCAGAGACGACCCCATTTTGACTGAGGCCAAAGACTTAGACAACAGGCAAGATAACAAAGATGCGCCCGCAGGCATGCCGCAGGCAGGGGCAAAATGCAAAATGGTATGCACAAAGCTGGATATAACTCATGATCATGCAAAGCAGCAGTTGTTAATGAAGCGCACACGCCAACAGTTTTAAGCAAGAATGCAAAGCAACAACTACATTTCAATGCAGTTTAGGAATGCGGAGAATTGTTTCGATTTTCGCACGTCTCAACGGAGAAGATATAATACCTACGCGATTTTCGTCTGGTCGCACCAGCTTCAAATGAACCGTACATACAATATCGTGCCTGAAAGAGCGAAGAAATCTCAACAAGTACACAATAGTTAGCACACATGTTCAACACTACATCGAATGCAGACAAAGTAGGGTGTTTGATGGCGAAACGCACATCGCCAATGCGAGAGACACGCGCGTAACAACGCAAGCTAAGCGGATGTATGCATACAATGGAAACGTGCACAAACAATGCCAAGTGGTATGCATGAGAATGCAAGTGACGTGCATAATATGCAGGATAAGTTGCAACTCGAATGCATGTTTGGACAGAAACAACAGTAAAGATGCGGTTTTAACGAGTGCGACTCAAATCGTGACCTCTGGTTTACCTCCCGGAAGGGTCACAACATACTCAAAAAGGATACAATCTTTCCTTGACGAGTGGACGATTGAGGCACGCATCGAAAAAGTTGGAGTTGGAGTTCTGTGGAGGGATTTTGCGACAAAAAGTGCAACTTTCCTTGTACTTTCTCGGGTCCCGGGACTCCAATCATCACAAAATTTACAGAGACGCGTTGTAGACCACTTTGAAACCACCACCCGACCAAGTTTTGGTCCGCAGGGGGAGGCCACCGACCAGGTTTAAGGGAGAGAGGTGGTCGGCCTACCAGAAAAGGTGGTCGGCCGACCACCTAGCCCAAATCCGGTGGCAATTTAGTCTTTTTGCTCTCATTTCTTATAAATATACAAGCCCAAACACCTTTTGCTCATAGCTTCAGCTCCGAAACTACCTACCCTCCTTCCTGACCATTTTTTTTTCTCAGATTTGCGCTTTATACGCGTTTTCAACGCCCCACGCCAAGTGGAGATGCGCACAATCATCCTTGAATTTGGTTCTTGTCGGTAGGCCTCAAGGGTCATCATCGAAGCCTTCACCCTCCATCGAGTTACAAAGTCCGAGAAGCTCTTCCTTAGGCTCCTCCCTTGTTGTTTCGAGATCTCGGGTCGTAATTCGATATTGGGTATTGTAAGAGTATTGCCACGACAAAGGCCTCGGCCATTCATCCCAACTCTGGCTAGACATCATCCTCGTAACTTCGCATACCAGATAGCGACCACACCTGAACAGGGTCCGGCCGAATAATGAACAGCTTTTGTGGTCTAGTGAAGCCCATTGGCCGTAGCTATATCTGAAAAAGCCGGAGATGCACCCAATGGGGTCCCCAAATCCGTCGAAGCGAGTCAATTTTGCGGCATTTGAACCTATCTGGCAGCGTAACAGCCACGTCGGTATATCCGTCCTCGATATCCGGGATAGCCTTTATCCCTTGGATTCTTGAACAACTTCTTCAAGCTTCGCTCAATTTCAATGCTGTATGGTCTACCTCGAATCGAAGGAGAGTCCAGCTGATTTGACAAGCGTAGGTGCCTTAGATAGCTGGGCAGAAATTAGGGGCAGAAGCTGGCCCTGTTGGTATGTCCGTATCTGCCTGGACATTTGGTGCCTCCTCCGTGTGCCGGGATTCTTGTGGGGGAAGGAATTGGTTTGTTGAAGCAGATGCCCCAGTTGTTGTTGCCAAAATTTGGCAATTAACCTCTGCCTGCTGGGCCATGCATCTCGACCTGTTGTTTGGCAAATTCGTCCCGGGAACCAGCATCCTGCGCATGGCCTCTCATGTGTCCTTGCATCTAACGCATCATTTCCTCAACTCCTATCGTTCGCCATTATAATTACCTTGATCTGTGTGAACACTGGCAGGCCTATCTCTTATAGCAACAATTGGGATCTCAATCCGACTGTCCACTGATGGGGTAATTCGTTGCCTCTGGCACCTCTGCTCAGATATACTGCGCCCTTTTCAACCTCCGTCTGCATAACGCAGGGGTAGAGAGTGAAACACTGGTTGGCCGTTGACCAGATCCTCAGGATACGATCTGAGTCGGACGACCTCTTGCCAGAGTGCTTGGGAATATCTGCTTGGTCTGGAGGCCAATTGTTCTAAACTACCTAGCAAAAAAGATAAATAAAAGCAATAATAAGGAAATAAACGAAGCAGACAAACGGACAGCATAAGCGGCGTAAATAAACCATAAACACATAGTTCGGGTATAATTAACACGCAATTGATACACTGTCCTCAAGACGATCATATATTCCAAATCACTGTCCCCGCAAGCTGAATCTTTGATACCCGCGCAGAATAGCTGATTCCGAAAAATACTGAACTGGTGCCCGTAGCCCTTGATACCAGAAATACTGAACTGGTGCCCGCAGGCTGATACCCCAGAAACACTGAACTGGTGCCCGCAGGCCTGAATGCCCAAACTTGGCAAACTGATACAGCATTCGCATAGAGGACGCACTCTAAAAAGCACATAGCAAACAAGTAAGGAGTCAAACACCCCTATGTTGGGGTAAGGTTTCCCTGTCGTATTTTGTCAGGAACTAGGTTTCACTACGCACGCAGCGGGTCAAACAACCTATTAAACGGGGTAAGCAACCTGTCCTAGTTTGGTATGCGTCACTTTGTAGGTTCCGAAATATGCCACTAGGTCGAATGGTCAAAAAGGGTGCCCCGGTAACCGGGGTTTGTGCTCCATATTGCAGAGCCCGTACCGGTCAGACCTTATGGCATGTTTCTTGAAACAAGCCTCCGGCCAAAACCATTCAAGAATAGCAGATGGCAAACACAACGTGTGGTCCTATGCGCACCAATGCCAAAATGACAATGCAAAGAAAACACAAGTGTAATCAAAACAGATATCATAGTTCGAGTCAAGTTCTTTAAACTCTCCAGCAGAGTCGCCAAAAAACTGTAAACGTCCCCCGAACGTCCGGGAGGAAATCCCCCCCCCCCCCCCCCTCCGCTCGCGTTTGTTCATTAGGCCACTACAATTCAGGACTCAATGTGACGGTCCGTATCTAATCTCGCAGAGTTGTAATACAAGACGCATGTATGCAAGACAGAATTGGAACAAAACATTTCATGTTTGTTTATTTGAAAATGGTTTGATGGTGCTACCCGCAAGTAGGCTAAGACGTAGATTTGCCACCCTCGAGTGGGCTTAGAAAAACATGATTTTGTCATATCTATGGGCTTTAAAACTGGCGTTTAGTGAATTGTTCCAATTTCGATAACCAACCTTCACCAACAGGCATTCAGGCAGGTATATCATATAAGCACATAGCCTCATGGTAAGCATGCTATCATGGCAGTCACTCATAAACATGCAAGGATGCTAAAGCATAAAAGCTTACCTAGTACTCCAAGTCAAAAAGAAACTATGTTAGAAATCAATGCATGATTCTAACTATGCTGAAATGCCTAATGCAACACATGCAAAAGCAACCAAGATAGGCTCGCTATTCTAAACATGGCATATGATGATGCTACAGCTAGCATATATTCAATTTGGAATTGAAATACAAATGCAATTAGTATGATGCGCCGAGCCCGGTGTATGCAAGACAGACGAATGAATGCAAACATGTTTATCACTGTATGCTAATTGAAACATGCCCTAATCTAACCATCATAAGCTGGTAAATAAAAGGGAGAAAGACGTGGGGTTGGAAGACATAATCACACGCACGCACACTTATTACAGTTGTGCCCTCGCTCGGAGGGTCCGAAAGAATAATACAGTCCGAAATGAATAATTAAATATTACAAAACCCTAATTAATTAACAAATTAATCTAGGAAAGCGAGTAATTGGCACGCAAATCCATGGACCGCCTCAGCTCTGTTCCAAATGATGAATGATGCATGCTCGAGTTGCCTTGCGTAGATATCCATTACGATGCCCGGTTTGCCTCTGTTTGCAATTGTTTTCGAAATATTGCGTAACACTCCAGAAGGCCGCTGATTTCTGATTTACTGTAACAGAGAGCAACAAAGGGTAGGTAAAGTATTTCACATGTATGCATGACTACTCTTCAAGGAGTGTAGCCCTCGATCCTCGTGCCACTAATCACGATATTCGATGCATGATGGCCGAGGAGCCGAATTGCACGACTCAATATGAGATGAATGTACATGAAAACACAACAAGACCTAGACTCCATCATGGGTAATCCGAGTGTCGGCGACGGGGAATTGAGACACGTTCCGTCACTCGGAGTACGAAACGTCCCTCGTTTCCGTGCTTGGGCTAACCTATCCTAAACACAAATGCGACTACATTACAACCTAGCATACGCAATGCTATGAAATGGCATACACAATGCTCATGTAACATGGCATACACCAATGCTCTAACATGCACCTAGCATACGCAATGCTATGAATTGAAAAGGCATACACAATGCTAATGGACTTACACCAACATGAGTGACCTCAGCCACACTCACATCAGTGCCATTAGATGAAAATGAGACAACCGAAATGCGTGCACATATGCACGCAATCTGAGGACCGAACCTAAGGCATAAAATACCACTCTACCAAGGCATGACAAAGGATGCAAGATGGCATTCAAACATGTAAATTTCAGCACTGAAACATGATGCTAAATGGTCCCGAAACATGGAAATATGGCACCCGATGCATGGAATAAGCCCCGAAACTCAAAACTAGTCCAATGCATTGAATCACAAGTATACAAAGAAAGCATTATTTGATCATGAAGTCTAAAGAAGAGCCAAGGCAGTCCCAAAACATACACATTTCTAGTTTAAAGCATGGCCTAAAGATGCTAACATGATGGACTAACATAGCATGCAACATTGGCTAGCAAGCATGGTTTACATGGCATGTATATGAAGCAAATGAGAACTCATCAAACCAGCCAAAATAGTGAATAAAACATGCCAAAATATGCCCAAATAATCACTGAAATGCAGCCAATGCATGCAAAAATGAGGGGCTTCTTTGGAGGTCCTTGTAAGGAGTTGTTAAGCACATACAAGATAGACACTTAGCATGGAAAAACAACTCTGGAAATGGATTATGACAGCCCTAAAACTCACCAATAGGCCTTGAAATTAGCCAGGGAAT
>NW_021025261.1:1044822-1086006 GCF_004153795.1 Camellia sinensis
TGCAGAGTGGAATGGGAATCCCCTGAGTTAACCCAAATTGCCTGGCAAATTGAGAAGGACAGTACACCTCAACTATACACTTATAAGTTCGAGGGTTTAAAGTGCCAATAAACAGCTCTCTCGGCAGCAAAATAGAAGCCCACATGCCTTTGTGGGGTGGGGTAGAGCATTCTTTATCAGCTAAGAATGTTCGTAGCCAAGTAGGTCCTTTGTTGGCATCAAAGAGGCAGAAGAAGGTAGCAGATGGAGAAATAGGAAGTTGGTGAAAAAAGGTGAAGTAGTAGGCAAAGGAAGCATGATAAAGAACAACTCTGGCATATTTTTCCCCATAAGTGTTAGGGTCCTGAACAAGGAATCTTAAGCATTTGGGATGCAAATCAGTGATGTAAGCAAAAAGTCAGAGTTGAAGCACCCAAAGGGGACCCCCTTGGTTCACATCAAGAGGTTTCTCACAGAATTGGGACCAAGCTCTATAAACATGGCCTAAGAGATAAGGAGCCGGGGCTATGTGTTTTTCCAAAACAAGTGCCTTCGCAAGTGGAGCGAACTCAGGCATAATCCTCTGAGATTTTGTACAAAAGAGAAATTTGCACAACCAGTACAAAATGAAAGAAAAAAGTTCTCTATCTCTCATGGGACCTACCCTTTTATTTTCGGCCTTTACAAAATCACTGTAAGAGGAGTTTAAGGGTGGAAGGAAGAACTTAACAGGAAGGTCTAGATAGTCGGGAGTGAAAGGAGAGCCAAGGGGTGAAAGCCCTAAAAGATGGCAAATATCAAAAACGGTGGGAGCCATCATGCCACACCGAAACTGGAAAAAATTAAAAGCCATGTTCCAAACACAAAGAGCAGCGGGAATCAAGAAAGGATCTTCAGGAATGATAAACCTGGAAAGACGAAGGGCATCGAGAATACAGAGCTCTTGCAGGTCGTCTTCTCGCGCAGGTACAACTCTGCCATACCATTCTTCCCATTCAACTCTCAATATCGGCTAGTAGCGATGAGGTCGGGTCACCTTCCAATTTCCCCAATCGAGCCATCCTTCGTAGAGAAGAAAATGGTCCTCCAGACGAGGGTATAAAGATGGAAATTGAGCAGGAGCCTCTCGAAAGATGGAACCCAAGACGTATTCTTGTTTGTTGCTGTGACGAGGAATGAAGAGGCGACCGTCTATGGCGCTTGACTCATCAGATGTTAACTTGGCGATCTCTTCACCAATACATCTTTTCAAAGCCATAGTTGGGCTTATACGATCACCAGCAAGCACTTTCAAAGAAGAAGAGTCCATTGGTAGCAAGCAGCAAGGAAGAAGGGGTTAACAGAGGTAAAGGGTTTGTGTTTTGAGCGAGCGAGTGATTTCAGAGCACAAAATAAAAAGGGCTTTAAAAAAAAACCTTTGTGTCCGGAAGATATATCGTGTAATTCGTTAAGTACTAAAAGCACAAATATGAAGAGCTTCCTTCAATATTGATACTTTTGGAGGGAAAAACACATCCCAGATGTTGAAGTCAGCTTCAAAGTATAGTATTTGGCTTCGAAACCAGATTTTGGCGCCAAAAGTCAAATAATAAACGGCTTCGAAACTAATAAGCCAGCTTCGAAGCACATTTCATACTTGGATGTAAGAATGCTCAAGTATTCGTTTACTTCGAAGGGATTAAAGACCTGTTTTAGGTTTCTCAATGAAAGTAATGTCCTTCGAAGCAAGACTTGAGATCCCTTAAACATCAAAACCAATAATTGGTTTATATATATTTAGGAAAGATTCTCTTTCTAGACTAAAACAGTGCAGCCCTAAAAAGGAGCTTTTATATTTTTGAAAGTATGGACTGTTGTTCTAAGAAAAAATGGTCAATTTAAAACTGATTGATCATACTGACCATGACCGTATGTTGGTTATGATCGAGATAAACTTTAAGGGGTAGGACTGTCGAATTCGAAGCACTGATTCTAAATGAAAATCAGCAAAAATTGTCAACTATTATTCCATAAATTGGAAAAGTTTATGTTGGTTTTTAGTGTTTCATTTTAAACAATTGAGCCTAGATTCAAAGGATAAGATTGTTTAGTTTGAAGCCCTGAATTTGCTTTTAAAGACAAATGGAGACAAGATCAAACAATGCCAAATAAAGAGAAAAGTCTTAGTTGTATTAAAGCAAAAGCAATTACATTGAATGGCCCTCTTTGGGTACAAATTCAAGTTCATAAAAGTAAGGAATAGAATAAATAATAAGATCATGAAATTTGGTCCAACTATGATCAATGAATTTCTGTTCTTTCTTTATTCTATCCTCTATTTCTTCTAACATTAGTTGCATGAGTTGATGTGTTCTCACTTCGTAAAAGAGCTCTTCAGCCTTTATTTTGAATGCTGTTTCTCTCAATCCTTGTTCCAATTCGTCTATATCCAAGTCATCCCAGTACGCAGAATCTATATTCTTGAAATGTTCGAATTCTTCAATGAAGTTCTTTGCTTCGTACTGGGCAAAAACTCGAAGGGACGAGAGTTGGTCTAAAGATTGTGTGGTGGCCATAGAGGTCCGATGCTAGTGGAGAAGCAATGGAAGTTGGTCCAAAAACATGTGAAGTTCTGTTTGCGAGGGGATTGAGGACATGACCCCGAGTCAGAATATCACAAGCCCATCGAAGGTTCTTAAGAGAGACTTCGACCTCAAGAACATTGAAGGGTAGGTGAGAGAAAGCCACGAGCAGAAGTTGAGCTTGCTTCCGCTCAACTGGATTAGGGGAAGATAGAGGCTTGTAAGGTGGAAAGACCTTATTCGCAAAAGGGCAAGCCTTAGTCTCTCTGCCCAGCAAGGTGTAGACACCCCATTTTTGACCGTTTTCAAGACTTGGACGTCACCGTTTGAACACTCGGTGATCATCCATGTTTGTGTTCATCCTGAGTTCTCGGAGGTCTCGGCCACGCGCCTTGCCTCAAGACCTCTCGACTTGCCTGTTTTGTGTTTGGTTTTGCACCAAACACTTGTTGTTTTGCTTCTGAGGGTAGGGGATGGCTTGTTGGCCATCCCCACACCTCACCGGCCATGGCTTGAGGCCACCGGCCATGTTTTGTTTCCACCGGCCATTGGTAATGGCCAGCTGGCACTCTTTATGGTCGGCCGACCATTGTTTTGGTCAATTTGTCATTTTTGGCTGGCCGATCACTGTTCATCTGCTTTTGCCAAATATTTTATGTCAGCTGTGATAGCTGGCATTCACAATGCACCTCTTCCATACACGTGTATGAAGGGATTTCCCTCTTGCTTAGCTTGTTTTGTAAGCTTTGCAAGAGTGAATCTCTATAAAGGGAGGGCTTCTCCTCTCTCCTCAAGAGTTCCAAAAAAGTTCCAGAGAGGGTCTGAGATTAGGGTTTAGGATTTGTATCTCTCTAGCTCTATATCTCCCTCTATTTCACTCTTGTGTGTGTATAAGGTGTATTTGTTCTTAGTTTTGCACTAGGACACCTAGTATCACACCTTACCTTGGTTGCTGAGGTGCCAAAGGGCTGTTCTTGAATTTTTTGAGTGGATTTAAGATTGGAAAGGCTGCTGGAGCCTTGTTCTTGAAGGTGGTCTACAAGGGTGAGATTTTTGCTCTTTATTTTCCATTTTTGCATAAGCCTTTTACCTATCTTGTATCTATTTTTGAGCTTAGTCTATAACTGATAAAAGTTCTAATTTTACTTGCTTAAAATAGCTATTTAAGGTCTCTTTGGTGTTTGGGGTTGTTTACCCCCATCTTAGGCCTTGTTTGGTGTCATTTTGTGCTATTTTTGGTGAGCTCCGGGACCACCTTGTATTGGCCTCCTCACCACTGAAATCCAGAGAGATTTCAGTGGTGAGGATGGTGTTTTGAAGTCCTAAGAAGGAGAGGGCTATCCTCTCTTCTTGTTGTCTTCAAAACTTGTCATTTTAGCCTCATGTGTGAGCACCTTTTTAAGTTCATGTTGGCCATGTCTTAGCTGGTATTTGTGGTTGTTTTGCCATGTTATAGCACTATTTCAAGTTAGTTTAGACACACCATGCATGGTTTGCATACGCGTCTTGTAATGCCATGAAATTGCCCTAACATGTTTTGTGCTTTGAGCCTTGTTTCTAGCATGATTTTGGCTTAGCTTTGTGAAGCTTTTATGCATGTTTTAGTGTGCTTGAGGTCTGACTTTAGTTATTTGGGTCGTCTATGACTTGCTTTGTATAGTTACCATGCAATCTCCCTTATAGGCCTTGAGTGTTGGCTCCTCTAGCATGCTTTACTTGCACTATTTCAGTGGTTTGGAACCACTTATCATGTCATTTCAGTCCATATAGCATACTTGTATACTTGCATTTATGGCTCCTTTGATGCTTCAAAAGGTTTATGTTTTATGCTCCATGTTTGGACTTTTATGCATGCCTTTAGACTTAGGCCATTTAGATGCCATCTAGGTGTGTCTTTGACCTTGTTTTGGTCTGCTTTAGGACTGTTTTGAGTCCTTTTGTCCCTTTGAGGCTGGCCTTGTACGGCCATGGATTAAGCCCCTTTGATGGCTTTGAGCCTTGAACCTTGCTTGCATGCTTTGATTGTTTTGTTTAGTTGGTTTGGCACCATCCTCAACATGATTTTCAGAGTTTATCATGCTTGCCATTTGTCCATGTTTGTCCCCTTTTAAGTGTTTCTTAAAAGTCCCCTCTTTGTGCTTAAGTGTTGGACCATGTTCCCATGCATGTTTGTATGTAAATTTGCCTTCATTTCCATAGCATTTTTGGCTACTTATTTAGACATGGCTGAGGCTTGTCCATATAGTTTAAGTCCACCGTTTGCATGCTCATATTGCATACTTAGCTCGCATGCTTAGGTTCATTTGGCATGCATGCCTTGCCTCTTGAATCACATGACAGAGGTTGGGTCCCTTGTTTGTTTAGGTTGCATTTCATTTGACATTGAAATGACACACTTGGCCTCTTTGGCCATCATGCATTGAAATGCGGATTGGTGGCTCGAGGTCGAGGGCCACACTCCCTTGAGTTCATAACATGATGGGAGGTTGGTTGTGCAAACATTTGCTTTTAAAATACATTGCCATGCCTAGTTTGCCCTCTGTGCTGTCAAAACAGGATTCTGCAGAAGATATGGTCGATTGACCATATTGAGTGCCGGTCGACTAAATATTTTTGGTCGAGAGCCATACCAATGGTCGATGACCAGTTTACCCTGGCGGTGTGTGTTCCTCTTGGTCGGTGAGCCTTCCACAGTGATCAGGAAATGATTCTGGAGCATCATTAAGACTTTTACAATTTTCAGAGGAGCAGAGCAGGGTAAACAGAGGCAGCTTATGCATGGTGGTGTTCCGAGCGAAGCCGAGCACGCATGCATTGGACCCTCTTCCCGAGGCTGTTTTACTACTTTATTAGCTTAGTTAATTTGCTTAACTAGTTATAGTGGTCTGTAACTATTTAATTAGCTTGTTGGTTAGTTTAAATTTGTATTATTCTTTTGTCCCTCAGAAGGAGGGTGAATTGTGTAATAAGTGTGCGTTGTGATGCATGTTTTCCAACCCCCACTTATTTTCTCCTTTTACTTACCTGTTTTTGATGATTAGTATTAGGACATTGTTTTTGATAGCATATCTATCGTATAGCATGTTTGCTATCCATTCATTTGTATTGCATGCACTGGGCTCGGCGCATTCATACTTAATTGCATAGTATGTCAAATCTAACTTGAATACATGTTATTTATTGCATTTCACATGCCATCCATAGATTAACCGAGCCTTTCTAGGGCATTTTGCCTGCCGATGCATTTTAGCCATCTTAACATGGACTTGGATCATACATTTGATTACTAACATGTTCTTTGATTTGGCTTGGAGTACTAGGTGAATGTTTATGCTTTTAGCATCTCGCATAAGTGTGAATGTTAACATGAAAGCATTGGCTTGCCATGAGGCTAACCGCTTAGTTGATTTACTGCCTGATTGCCTAGTGGTAAAGGTTGGATTGTTTGAATTGGAATAATTCATGGAAATCTGATTTTAGCCTACTTGCGAGTAACAAATCTCAAATATTTCCAAACAATGGATATGCGATGCTTGTTCCAAATTAGGTGATCTAGCCTTATACTTTTTGTGTTGTGCGCATCACATAAGTAAGATTAGCTAATTAATCGGATTAAGAACACGTGACGTTTGCAAAGCTAGATATCATGGTTAGTAGAGGCCGATCTTTGAAATCGGGCGAGCGGGGTGCTCATAGCTGACCTTCCCCAATCGTACCCAAGTTCCCGAGCCGAGACAACTTTGGTGATGACAGACACGTGGGCTTTAGGCAAACGAGTCAAGGTTTCCTAATTTTCCCATAAAAAATATGTTAATAGTAGCGACTCTATATCTGGCAAAGCAGTCCATGTCTGGCCACTTCTTTCTAAAAATCAGTTTTCCAAAATGATTTGGACTATTTTGATGATTTATCAGTCTTGCATTGCACTTTGCCGAAAATCAGATTAAGAACTGTGACAAACGAGTCCAACTGTCATCGAGGTCCACTGGGCGCGTCTACACAGGATTTGGCAGAGGAGAAGGTATGGATGCTTCTATTTCAGGAAATGGAGCATGGGCCAAAAGGAACAAGGGCATTAATATAATTCGACCAGTCAGGAAGAACAAAATCTTCGGCCTTCTGGGCCTAAGAATGATGGATTGTACCCAGTTAGCGCCTCTTCTAGGCGTCGGGGCAGGCTGTGCCTATCTTTGTAGGCATGGAAGGATGTATACCATCGCCACAAGCAGATTCTCTTCCAAATTGCATCGATGGTCCATGGCACGTGAGGATAGCACACCGGAGTTCGCGCATAAGAGGGGAAACTCTAAAGGGTCAGTTTAAACTCGACAAAGTATGTTGACTGTCGTTCCCTCTCAAATCACGGGCCTCAGTTTTTGACCAGCTTTTGTCCAGTCAGACAACCCCATAAGAGATAGAAGTTGCACCCTGTATCCCATGCAGAGGGTTGTGAGAAGAACTCCCCATGTCCATATTTGCGACTTTCTAAATCAAAGATTGAGAGCAGTTTTGTTCGTTAGTCAAGGGCTGAGTCAGAAGAAGAAATTCCATGTCCATATTTATAAGTTTCTGAATCGAAGATTAAGGCAATGATGTTCGAAAAGTCCAAGGGTTGATAATTTGCAAAGGCATCCATGACCTGAATATAGAAAGGTGGGTAAAGGTGGCTAATTAATGCATGGAGGTTCTTTCGAGGAAGAACAGCATCATCATATGACTCTTCGTGTGCTCGATCAATGGAGGGAAAAATTGATTCGGCCATAAAAAATGTATCAATCTGTTCGAATACTAAGGTGGTGGGGGGTATTCAAAAGATTAAAGGAGAGTTTAATGCAGATGATGGATGACAGTTGCATTTCTGGGAGAATGCAAAACCCATGCACGTTCTAAGACGTGGGAAAAAGACTTTGATCCACTAATATCACCAAGTATTGGGTATATTAGTGCAGGGGGTAATGTTGGCTACATATTTTGTACAAGCCAATTACAATTCGACGCATGGCAGAATAAGGGTAATACAGGAAGGCTGGTCAAGTCTTCGATCCTGATCGTACATGTGGCAGTTAGTATTGGTTATTACGAGATCTGAGTAGCAGTGGATCAACAAAGATAGGCAAGGTGATGTGGTTTCAACGGTTACTCACATTTAAATTCAAATTTATGAGGGAAGTCTAACCGCAAGTGATGGCATAGTGGGCTAATTACAAGGCAACATGATCAGCGATCATGGAGGAGCAGTTCGACGGTTGGAACACAGTTCGATGGTCATCCTTGAGAAGTATAAATAGCAGAGAAAGCCCTAGAAAAAAGCCCAGATTCAGATCCAAAAAATCAGTCTTATTCTACATATTTTACCTTTCCAGTTTTACATTTTCTGTTCTTTACATTCCTGTACTTTAAATTCCTGTACTGCACTTCGTTCATAAGAGTAGTTTCAAGTAGTAGATTGTTACTGTAAACCTTTACGAGGCTGAGTTTGGATCATTGTAAGTTTTTCATCCTTAATGAAATACTTCAATAGTTCTTCATTTAATTGCTATCTTGTTTAATTCTCCTAAATCAAGCCACCAATAAAAGTCCTCTTCATTGAGGCTAAAAGAATTAAAACATAATCGTCTGATAATTAGTTAACAATTAATTCTCTGTAAGGACTGATTGATCCTTATTGGCACGCTCACAATTACAAAAATAACCTTCGAAAGCCAAAAAGCCAACAATATAATACATGTTCCCTAAAAAAAATTTAATGACTTTTTTTTACTAATTTAAGGTGAAAAAAAAAATCCTCCAGAATTGAGTCATTTGACAAAACACAAAATATTTAAGTTTTTAATTTTGTCAATTTAAACTCTAATTTTTTTTATTTATTTTTAATATAAATCATTTGCTTATTTCTATTAAATAAAATCGATGAAAAATAGACCTTTTAGTTATTAAGCTCAATAAAAATTGTATTTTAGACTTGTTATACATACATCGAATTTATTGACTAAAATACTATTTCTCCATTGATTTTACTTTTTTTTATATAACATTTTTTGGAAAAGAATTTTTTTATTTTTATGAAAAGATGTGTAGAAAGTACAGTGGTGATACAGACCACCAATTTAGGGGCATTAATGTCAACTCTAATAAGGTGGGAAAAAAAAAAGAAAAAGAAAAATTATCACATCAAGATAGAACTCACAGTAATGTCACTTTATTAGTCCAGCTTTAGTGATCTCAAATATTATTTAAAAAAGTAATATGAAAAACAAAAAATCTTTGACTTTTTCAAAGTGAATGAAAATAAATACTTTCTTGTAGAGCACTCAAATCCAGTCTCTCTCATTCTATATATAAACAATCCATCCAATACACAAAAATTCTCTCTAGGGTTCTTCTTCACTGTTGTGGTGTATATTGATGATTGATTGTAGCAGAGACAACATAGGCATGGAAACAAGGGAAACAAGGGACACTGAAGAAGAAGACCGGATCAGCAACTTACCAGACTCGCTTCTCATTCACATTCTCTCTTTCCTTGAGACAAGATATGCAATAAGATGTAGTATTCTATCAACAAAATGGAGAAACCTCTGGGCTTCTGTTCCCAATCTCATCTTCCACATAGACTCACATTCCAATCGATATTTTGATTTCATTGACAGAGTACTCCTCGTCCACGACTTGCCTCAGATTCTCAGCTTTACTTTCACTGGTAAGTCCTGGGTTGATATCGAACCCAACCGTTTCAACTCTTGGATTTGCGCTGCGATTAAACGACGTGTTCGAGACATTCATGTCGACTTCTCTAATGAGTTTCGTATTCAATCCCTTAACTTTCCTCGTAGTTTCTTCTCTTGCGAAACCCTCGTTAATTTGACCCTAGGGTTTGAAGCCTGTATTATTTCCAATCTCCCGAACTCGACTTATTTTCCAAATCTCAAATCTCTCAAAATCTGTGTTGCCCATCCCAATGACAGTTTAACACCAACTCTCTTTTCTTGCTGCCCTCTTCTTGAAATTCTGTATTTACGTGTAAGGCTTGAATGGACAGTGCACAAACAAGTGGTTTTCAATATCTCCACACAATCTCTGAGAGTTTTTAGATTGTATTTGAACAAGGCATGTTCAAGTCCATTCGATTGTGGTTTAAAGCACAAGGTTGTGATTGATGCGCCACTTCTCGAAGACATTCTTCTTGATGATAACTTCATGGCTTGCTATTCAATAAACAACCTATCATCTTCATTGGAGATAGCACATGTTGATGTTGGACTACAACACATTTATGCAAAACTTATGGAATGTGATTGTGCTAATCGGGCACTTGAACTTGTTAGAGGAATCTCACAAGCTAAGTCCCTCCATTTATCTTTCAATACTTTACAAGTAAGTTTGCTAGAAATTTCTTCATTTCATATGCACCTCGTTATAATTTTTAGAACATCAATATTTTTTGTTGTGGTAATGTTACACATAACCCAAACTCTATCACCAAAGAGGAAGTCTCTCTTGTGAATGGATTTGCACATGATTTTTTCACCCGAGTCTCTTCTATGAATTTTTTGGACAAATTATGTAAGTGTGCCTTGTAATTTTCCTTTTATGTCAATTTGTTTATGTAGTTTCAGTTGTATGAATTTTGTCACTTAATTTTTTGTACTTTGTCAATTTTATTAAGAAATTTGAATGAAATCAAACATAAAATGATTCATTTAAACTGGAATGAATCATTATAAATTAGATCCAACCTCTCAAAACGTCAATTAGATTATTTCAATTCAATTAGATTATTTCAATTCAATTTCTAAATAGGCGTTTATCAATTCAATTGGATTACTTAGTACAATGTGAGAAATTTAAGCGTAAAATTGATACAATTAGAACTAAGTACTAAATTGACAAGAGAGAAACTATAAAGATTATGAGTTTAATTTGTCCCATCTTTTATTTTATTTAATTTTTTTTGGTTGTAAGATTTGTCAGTTTCTATAGCATTTGTCTTTGTACCATTAGACTTTCTCAAATTTTATTCCTCATATTTTTTGGGATTTATTGGGCATGGCACAAGATACTCTCTTCAAAGAAGGAAAAAAAAGTGTTCATACATACCTAGTCTCATATATTTAAAAAATTATACCATCTGATTAATTAATTATCTAGTTGTGTAGTTATAGCCCAGCTGAGCGATCATGAATTTCTAATTGACTATTATACTTGTTAACTGTGAAGGTTCTTGGCTGTGCTGAAGATATTGGTCAACTTACTCTTTGGAATTTGACCCGTTTGGAATTGGGTGTTATTTATTTGTCAAAGGTGATGCTGGACTTACTTTCAAAGATGCCTAATCTAGAATCTTTGAAGCTAATAATGGTGAGTTCAAATGTATTTTTCTGTGCAAAGTAAAATTGTTTATTTCATTTAAAATCACTAGGAGGGAAGGGGAAACTGTATCATTACACCTTTCTTCTCAAAAATTGCCCTTTTAAGTTGCAATTTTGAAATTGTTTTTCAATCTTTGTCTAGGATTATGAGTGCTATTATGGGAATGATGAAGAAAAGGAGTTCTATAGGATTCAATGGCATGCTGTGCCTTGCTGTTTGTTATCACACCTGAAAGTGATTGAAATATATAACTTCAGAGGAAGGGAAAATGATCTGCTATTGGTTGAGTATTTTCTTAAGAATGCAAAGGTATTGAATAAGATGGCAATTAAGAATCGAAATTCATATTGTTTTGTCAATGTGGAAGTGTTAAAGAGAATACCAATGTTCCCTCGGGGTTCTGAGACATGTGAGATTGAAATCGAAGATTTAATTTCCAATCTTCCAAAGGATCACATTTGCAGGCACGAAACGAACAAGGAAAGCTTGGTGGAATTTGAGGTCAATGATTTTGTTTGGGCTATCCTCACAGAAGATAGGTTCCCAACAAGCGAGTACAACAAATTGGCAATTCGAAAAATTGGACCATTAGAGGTTGTGGAGAAAATCAACTCAAATGCTTATAGGTTGAAGCTTCCCAGTCACATTCGTATTTCCGATGTGTTCAATATTAAACATCTCAATCGATACCATGAAGACAGTTATGATGAAGACCCTATGAACTCAAGGGAAAATTCTCTCCACCCTAGGGATGATGATGCAATACGCTTAGCGGAGAAGTACATGGCTACCCGAGACCATCGAAAGGCCCAATAAGGCTGACTGGGCAAATATGTCGAGATTATTTCAACTCTGATCTTAGACAAAGTTTAAAGACACATTTTCTGAAAAGCTCCTCACAAGATCTACAGATTCAATGACAAAAGCCAACAACCTTGTCAAATTAATGTTGGATTATGAGGAAGAAGTGAAGTGCAGTAGGATTCTCGCTATTTACTATCACATCTGAAAGTAATTGAAGTAGATGACTTTGAAGAAATGGAACATGAGCTACAAATTGGTCGAGTATTTTCTTAAGAATGCAAATATATTGAATAACATGGAAATTGGGCATTGGAATTCATTATGCGATTTGGATAGCTCAAATAGTACACTGCTGAAGTTGCACTTGGATTGTCTAACACTAGGTTAGGCAGCTTAAGTCTTTGTTCTGTTCTCGGGTTGTGTGTGTCGTAGTGGTGTGTTTGGTTTGTAAGGGTTTTATTTATTCTAGAGGGTTGATGGGTTTTTTTATTGTTAGCAGTGGTTGATGTTTGGTGTTTGTCCTGCTTGGGTGGAGGTCCTGTTTGGGTGTTTGTCCTGTTTGGGTTTGCAGTGGTTGGGTTGGTGTGTTAGGGGATTTGGGTTCGGTGTTTGGTGTTAAGTTCTTCTTAATCCTTTTTATTTTTTTGTTTAATCTTTTATATCGTGATGCCAAGGGGTTGGTTAGATGGTTGCGAGTAGCAGTAGTAGGGGTAGTCTGTATTATCTCGAATCTCTCTCAATTTCTGTCTTCTTTCTGTACCTTTAATTTCATGCTTTTTAATGAAATTTTCTTTGCTGATAAAAAAAAAAGTCTTTGTTCTGTTCTACTCCATTTAGCCAACATGTTGGATATTCTTATGATGTTTGGTTCTAATTCCATAAGTACTACAACTATAAGAACTATGAAATATTCCAGTGAACTGTTCCCTCGAATTCTCTATCCATCATTTTGTTTTTATAATGCAGATTTTATAACGTGAAAGCTATGGTCCATGAGTGCTAAATATGCTTGTGACTGCTCTCTCATTCAATTGGGCAGGTTTTAATTCACTTTTGCTTCCTGCAATTGTGATTGTGTTTTAGGTTGGATTCTTCTATTTATTAACTTTTCCTTTTATATAAGAGTGTGTTTGAAAGTGTAAATGGGTATGTTCCTATCTTTTCTCTTTTCCTATTAGTGGTTGTTTAGGTACTTCTGTAAGCCTTGCTCTTTAGATCCTCTATAACTTTCATTCCCTGAAAGATTGAATTGCTAATGATTCTGGTTGAGTTGGTTCTGTAGTTTCTCAAGGCTGGTAGATTTTTCTGCCTTTTCGAAGCAACATTTCAGCCCCTGACCATATTCTCCTAGAAATCAGTCCTCATAACAAATGTTGTTTACCCAATAATAACACCAGTACCAGTTAAATCCTTACTAATTATTGGCATGCAATTAACTAAAAGAAGCTTATGTAGAACTACTGTACAATGGTCTTTTGTGCTCCACAACTTGTAATTGAAATTGGTGCACACAAAGAACTTTTTGGGATGAAGAACAAAACTACAAAAAAGCATTCAAGACAGTGAATAGAAATATACAAGAAGGAAAGTGATCAGAGAGATGGATGGAGAATGGATGCCGGTGGTGCACAAATATGGAGGTCAAGGCAATAGGAGCAAAGGAGTGGAGGCTGATATTCACACTATTTTTGTGGATAATTTACCAGAATCTATGGATCCAAAAAGTTTGTATGGGATATTCACTAATTTCAAGGTAGTGAGGGATGTGTTCATCCAAAATAAAAGGAGGAAGATGACGTGATCAAGATTTGGTTTCGTACGTTATAACTATCCAGTGGCAGCAAAAATGGCAGTCCAAAAAGCACATGGACTCTGGTGTGATAACAGAACATTGAAGGTAAAAGAAGCAGATTTTGTCAAAGGTAAGGAAGTAAAGCAGAGACCATCAAAGATACCAATTGGGAGGTGGGACATAGGAAGTACTAGTGGAGCTCCAACAATGGTACAAGGGGGAAAGTCATATGCCCAGGTTGTATAGGGGAGAGGGATAGTAACCAACACAAGTATAACAATAAATGCTTTCGAGGAAGGGACTGGTTGGCTGTATAATAGTGTGATTATTAGACTTAAACCACTAAGTTATGTGGCAGAGTTTAAAGAGGAACTGAAGACCAGAGGAATGAAAGACATTCACGTTAGAGATGGAGGAGGTAGAGACATAGTCTTGACCTTTGAATCAATAAAGAGCGTGAAAGAGAAGTTGATTATAATGGAGGGGTGGGTATATGAGTGGTGTGAGTGGATTAAGGAATGGAAACAGAGGATGGCCATTGAACAAGAAAGGTTTGTTTGGTTTACCTGTTATGGTGTGCCAGTGAACTTATGGAGCAATAAAACTTTCACTAACATTGGGAAGTTATGGGGGGTAGTCATAGGTATAGATGATACATCCAGAATGAACTCTTTACACAGTGAGAAGGTGAGGATAACTACTAAGTGTATGGAATCCACTAATAAAACCATTATAATTTGAGCTACAGGGGGGCGATTTACCCAATAAAAATGTGTGAAGAATAGGTGGTTATCTCGGAGGTGATTCACAATCAATGCAAGTGTTGCAATTTGTAGAATAAGGGGGAAAATCAAAGCTCCAATGGTGACAACAAAGAGCAGATTTCTGAATTGGAGAGCAAGAATGAAGATGGCCATGATGATGCTGAGGTGGAGGGCCAAGTTGGAGATGAGTTGGACAAAGAGGGTGACATGGAGGAAGGAAGATCTGTGATAAAACATGATGGTCATAATGACAAGGATGGACAAGATAGGTGGTAAAACATATCAGTAGTTCAAGAAACTGATACAAGCTTGGGAATGACAGAATTTGGGGGCTCATGCGAGGTCAGGACTGATGCAGCAGTGGTGAACTCGACGCAAATTGAAAATGAAGGCAACCGAAGAGTGGATGATGAAATTGTCACACCACGTTTTGTGAGGAGTCTTAGTGGATCTGAGATGAATAAGCCTAGGCTTAATATTGAGGTAGTATAAAGTACGGCCCATGTTTTTGAATGTGGAAATATGATGGGCCAAAGATTATCTGAGGTAAGTGACTCAGAGACTCAGCCCATAAGGGACAATTTTGTACAAATCAAGAGTGGTGAGGAAGCCCAGAATAGAATTGAAAAGGGGAAACATTGGGTGGTCGTGAAATAAGACTGCACCAACAGCTCAAAAAAAGGAAAGCAAACATGAAGGAGAAAGCTAAAGGAGCTGCAAGATTGCAAGGGGAAAAAAAGAAGAAAGTCTCCATATTGGGCTGGGATCTTCTCTGAACCTTTAGGTCAGTTGCTGCAGCAATTTCACTATTAATGGCAAGTAAGTCAGGTAGTAGACAATTACTGGTTAATGAGGCTGAAGCATCACTCCAAATAGGACATGTTCTTGGGCTAAACTATGAGGCCCGTTTGTTTTCAAAGATAGAATAGAAGGGACTAAGTAAGGTGATTGTTAGTGAGGAGGGGATTAAGAAAAATTGTGTTTGTTTGATCATTGAAGTAGTAATAGTTCATGTTTGTTTTGAGAGATAGGGATGGAATTAACCATGTGAAATTCCACAAATACCCTTTTTGCATATTATCAAATTTGGACTAATACCAAGTAAAGAATAAATAAATTTTTACTCAATATTATTCTTCTTCTTTTTTTATTTTTTTTAATATTAAAGAATCTAATTATCAAAAAATTATCAAAATTATTTTTTTAATATTATTCAATTTTTTTATTATTTATTTTTAATATTAATGAGTCCAATAGCAAAGTAGATTTGCCACCCAAATAAGTAGATTTGCACCCCATTTGATACCTCATTTGACAGAAATTATAATAAACTTCACAAGGCATCATTTTAAATTGTACAGGGACATCATTTTGCACCCCATCATTTTGATACCTCATTATAATAGATTTGCACCCCATTTTGTTGTTCTTGTATTATTTTACAGGACATCATTTTAAATTGTAAAATTTTGTTATTGTATTAAATATGTGTAAAAAAAAATTATTGAGATTTGTTAATTTATTAACAAAAAAATTCTTATCAATTATGGGGCGAACTAACAAAAATGAAATACACCTTTAACAAAAATTCTTATGAATGTACTCCTACTGAGATTATGCATTTTTGTAGTACTGTTTGCACCTATTTTTCTCATAAATGAGTGTCACCGAGCTTATAGGAGGCAGCAAAATTCAAGTCCAAAGCTTTATGATTTCCTTTTTCAAACCAGCAGGCTGCTATACCATCCAAATTTCTTGGGCTTATCCATGAAGATCCCCACAATTGGATAAAAGCACTCACTCCAAGCCCTGCTGCATAACTGCTGCATAAAAACAATAATAAGACATGAACTGCAGATTTCCAGATTTCCTTTTTCAATAATAATACATGAACTGCATAACAACAATAATAATGTATGAACTGCGTAACAACAATAACAACAATAACTCATGATTCCTTTTTCTCATACATTCCAAGCCCTGCTATATAACAACAATAATACATGAACTGCAGATTTTCTACTACTAAGTTACAAAAATCAGCCCAACACAGGAGCAACATATACTCAACAAAAAGACCATCATAAAGTATTGCAGCAGCAAAAACTACCTAACTTATAATATTTATGCATCACATAATATATTACAAGTCATGTGGGAAACAAAAGACCATCATACAGTAGATGCCACATTCAAATATGACCTTCCAATAGCAAAGAAATCCACTCCATCTTGTCATTCTCATCCAAATTGAAAAACAAGTCAACTTTGTCTTCATCTTTCACTATCATAGATGCTGCCATCAATCTTTGAGTATTACTCATTGACAACTTTAGAAGTTTTGCATTAACCAACCTCCTCTGTTGGGATAGGTCATGTGAATATCCTATCCTATGAGCAATCTCTACCATCATAGTATTAGTATTCTCAATGAATGATCCAAGATTTTTTGCCATCTCTGATAGTTTAGTGGGAATCCCTTCAGCAAGTCAAGCCCATTTTTTCCAAGTTTTAGTAGAGTCAGCACGATTGGGAACATTACCTACAGTAGACATTGAGTAGTTCGTATCACCAATGATCATACTAAACTGTTCAACGGGAGATTGTTCTCCTTCTTCTATAGTTGCATTTGCATCCTCTTTTTCCATGGCTGCAATAACATCTGCAGGATCCTCAGCTAGTTCACCAGTCGCCCTATCCTTCCCAAATAGAATAAGCCAATCTTCATAGAACGGGAATGGCCTGTTTCACATCCGTTTTGCATCTGGCACCCTCTACACAAGTGATTATCTAATTATTAAAAAGAACAAATTGATTTATAAGTATAGAGACATACAAATAACAACATAAAAATGAGATTTACCCTGGCATAGTTCTACCATACGTCGTTACTATCAACAAGCACAATCTTTTGTTCATTATCCCAACCAAAACCACTTATGTTTAACATATCTTGAAGAGTGTTATATTGTTTCCTCCACAATTTAATCTTCGAGTCGATGTGAGGATTGGCTCGAAGATCAATTCCAGGAAATGCACTTAAGATCTTCTTCTCACATTCATTATAGAAGCCTGCTCTAAACTGATTATTATCAAGCTTCCACCTGGGATTACTTGCGGTTACATCCTTCATGGTTGTAATGAGGAAGACTTCCTCACAGTGATTTCAAAACCTTCGAGGTTTTCCCTTCCTACGAGAACAAGTGGTACCTGTGTCATCCATATCTATATATATGTATATCATAAGTTTAAATCATAACACACATGTCAATCATAAATAACAAATCAACTTACACAATATTTGTTACAAATGCCACACAAAAACTAAACAAACATGGTTCGAATTACATGGCATAATAAACTCTCACTATTACATAAAAATCATCATACAACACTAATTTATTGACCTCTGTTTGCTTGCCATTAAACATTTGGGTTGCCAAGGCAGTTCTCCATTTGCTCCATTTATCAGATGCTTCAACAACATCAATCATTTCATCTCCTAATTCAGTAGCTGGAGGAGGAGGATTCATTTCCTCATTCTCATCATCATCAAGATCCATAAACATTTCACGTTGTACGAGATTGTAGAGAAGGCAACATGCGGTGATAATACGAAATTGAGTCTTGATTGGAAAATAAAAATAAGTCCTCAATATTGCCCACCTCATTTTAAGTATTCCAGAACACCTCTCAATGACGTTACGAGCAAAAGAGTGTCTCATGTTAAAAAACTCTTGTGGAGTTGTTGGGGCACCCCCTTCTCTCCATGTGGAAAGATAGTAACGCTGTCCTTTATATGGTGCAAGAAAACCCTCCCCATTTGTGTAACGCACATCTACGAGATAGTAGTGGCTTGTAATTATGTAAGATGGTTTCACTATGTATATAAAAAAATAATTTTTTAATATAGATATAGTGTGCTTATATATATAACAATATATAATTATCATACCAGTAGGGGCTTTCAACACATTGGGTCTACTGACAGCATCTCTAAGTACCTTAGAGTCAAAAGCAAATCTTTCCCATCCAGGCAAGACATATATGAATTGCATGTCTTGGGAGCACACACCCAATACATTTGTGGCAATTTCTCCCTTTCTTGTTCTATACCTTGGTTTGTCTATTGTAGGGGCAAGAACCTTAACATAGGTCCATCTAAAGCACCAAGACAATTCTAAAAATAAAAAATATTATAAAATTAATATAGGTAATACAAAAATATAATATGCTAATTAAGCAAAATTGTAAATATATTGTACCTGAAAACAACTCCACCTACCATCTGTACAATTAGCAGTTATTGGTTCAGGCTTCTTAAGGAGGAGACCATGGAGGTGCAACACAGCCTTGAGAACATTATTGAAGTGCTTACTAACTGTTTGACCACTCTGCATGAAATTAAATTTAATTTTGAGGTTCTTAGTGTGATGTGCAAGCACATTCAAAAATATTGCTCCTTGCTCCTCTAAAACAACATATTTTGAATCAGATAATCCAACACTTCGCACCAACCCACATAAAAGCATGAAAGTACGCCTATTCATCCGAAGTTGGTCATGACAATTTATGTCACTATCGTTGACCAATCTATTCAAATGGTCAATTTGTTTTCCATAGGGGTGAGGTGATCTAGGTAGTTGCAACCTAATTTCTTTTTTCTTGAATGCAGCATGTAAAATCATTATATACATAGCACATGCATAATTAATGAATGAAACAACATGTTGGAGGGCTACAAATTCCTCTATCAGGTCCTTTCTCCCTTTCTTAGTGGCATAATTATTATCCATCTACAAAAAATGAATAAACAATAAGCGGCTAAAATCAGCACAGAAAGTAAAACAAATAATAGATAATAGTATTAATTACCAAGTGGAGCATTGTTCAATTTTTTTCATATCACATGTTAACAATGTGAAAGTAGTATTAATTTCCTATATAAAAGAAATGGAAAAGATCATAAAAAATAAAAGAACATAAAGAAAAAACAAATAATTTGGTGCCACACAAAATTAGCACTACATTGATGCACAAAGACATCAAAGAAAATGAAAGATATTTATTTTCAATGGCAACCCAACCTAAAATATGCATAATTCCCTTTAGTTCAACTCAGGTGAATGTTTTGTGCAAGGTGTATCCTTTAACAAAATTATGAGGATGAATTGTTTACAACCATATTGGTGTAATAGGTGAAGTGCTCATCTTCACATCATTCAACCCTGCAGAAATATGCATAATTTCCTTTAGTTCAATTGTGAGGATGAATTCTTCAGGTCACTCTGCCCTGGTGCAACATGCCTAATTTGCTTTAGTTCAACACAAGTGAACCTTTTGTGCTGGAAGTATATATGAATCAAGGATAAATTGTTCACAGCCATATTGGTGTGTGAAAATGAAGGCAACCGAAGAGTGGATGATGAAATTGTCACACCACGTTTTGTGAGGAGTCTTAGTGGATCTGAGATGAATAAGCCTAGGCTTAATATTGAGGTAGTATAAAGTACGGCCCATGTTTTGGAATGTGGAAATATGATGGGCCAAAGATTATCTGAGGTAAGTGACTCAGAGACTCAGCCCATAAGGGACAATTTTGTACAAATCAAGAGTGGTGAGGAAGCCCAGAATAGAATTGAAAAGGGGAAACATTGGGTGGTCGTGAAATAAGACTGCACCAACAGCTCAAAAAAAGGAAAGCAAACATGAAGGAGAAAGCTAAAGGAGCTGCAAGATTGCAAGGGGAAAAAAAGAAGAAAGTCTCCATATTGGGCTGGGATCTTCTCTGAACCTTTAGGTCAGTTGCTGCAGCAATTTCACTATTAATGGCAAGTAAGTCAGGTAGTAGACAATTACTGGTTAATGAGGCTGAAGCATCACTCCAAATAGGACATGTTCTTGGGCTAAACTATGAGGCCCCGTTTGTTTTCAGAGATAGAATGGAAGAGACTAATAGTGAGGTGATTGTTAGTGAGGAGGGAATTAAGAAAAATTGTGTTTGTTTGATAACCAATGAAGTAGTAATAGTTCATGTTTATTTTGAGAGATAGGGATGGGATTAACCATGTGAAATTCCACAAATACCCTTTTTGCATAAAATTTGGACTAATACCAAGTAAAGAATAAATAAATTTTTACTCAATATTATTCTTCTTCTTTTTTTATTTTTTTTTTAATATTAAAGAATCTAATTATCAAAAAAATTATTTATTCAATTTTTTTTTTATTTTTTTTTTTTAACATTAATGAGTCCAATAGCAAAGTAGATTTGCCACCCAAATAGTAAATTTGCACCCTACTTGATACCTCATTTGATAGAAATTATAATAAACTTCACAGGGCATCATTTTAAATTGTACAGGGCATCATTTTGCACCCCATCATTTTGATACCTTATTATAATAGATTTGCACCCCATTTTGTTGTTCTTGTATTATTTTACAGGACATCATTTTAAATTGTAAAATTTTGTTATTGTATTAAATATGTGTAAAAAAATATTACTGAGATTTGTTAATTTATTAACAAAAAAATTCTTATCAATTATGGGGCGAACTAACAAAAATGAAATACACCTTTAACCAAAATTCTTATGAATGTACTCCTACTGAGATTATGCATTTTTGTAGTACTGTTTGCACCTATTTTTCTCATAAATGAGTGTCGCCGAGCTTATAGGAGGTAGCAAAATTCAAGTCCAAAGCTTTATGATTTCCTTTTTCAAACCAGCAGGCTGCTATACCATCCAAATTTCTTGGGCTTATCCATGAAGATCCCCACAATTGGATAAAAGCACTCACTCCAAGCCCTGCTGCATAACTGCTGCATAAAAACAATAATAATACATGAACTGTAGATTTCCAGATTTCCTTTTCCAATAATAATACATGAACTGCATAACAACAATAATAATATAGGAACTGCATAACAACAACAACAACAATAACTCATGATTTCCTTTTTCTCATACATTCCAAGCCCTGCTGTATAACAACAATAATACATGAACTGCAAATTTTCTACTACCAAGTTACAAAAATCAGCCCAACACATGAGCAACATTTACTCAACAAAAAGACCATCATAAAGTATTGCAGCAGCAGAAACTACCTAACCTATAATATTTATGCATCACATAATATATTACAAGTTATGTGGGAAACAAAAGACCATCATACAGTAGATGCCACATTCAAATATGACCTTCCAATAGCAAAAAAATCCACTCCATCTTGTCATTCTCATCCAAATTGAAAAACAAGTTAACTTTGTCTTCATCTTTCACTATCATAGATGCTGCCATCAATCTTTGGGTATTACTCATTGACAACTTTAGAAGTTTTGCATTAACCAACCTCCTCTGTTGGGATAGGTCATGTGAATATCCTATCCTATGAGCAATCTCTACCATCATAGTATTAGTATTCTCAATGAATGATCCAAGATTTTTTGCCATCTCTGATAGTTTAGTGGGAATCCCTTCAGCAAGTCAAGCCCATTTTTTCCAAGTTTTAGTAGAGTCAGCACGATTGGGAACATTACCTAAAGTAGACATTGAATAGTCCATATCACCCATGTTCATACAAAAATGTTCAACAAGAGACTCATTTCCTTTTTCTGTAGTTTCATTTGCATCCTCCTTTTCCATGGCTACAACTGCATCAGCAAGATCCTCAGCCAGTTCATCAATCGCCCTATCTTTCCCAAATAGAATAAGGTAATCTTCATAGAACGGGAATGACCTGTTTCGTATTCCTTTTGCATCTAGCACCCTCTATACAAGTGATTATCCAATTATTAAAAAGAACAAGTTGATTTATAAGTAAAGAATAATACAAATAACAAAATAAAAATAATGTGTACCCTCACATAGTTTAGCCATACATCGTCACTATCAACCAGCACCATCTTTTGTTCATCATCCCAACCAAAATCACTTATCTTTAACATATCTTGAAGAGTGTTATATTGTTTCCTCCACAACTTAATCTTTGAATCGATGTGAAGAATGGCTCAAAGATCAGTTCCAGGAAATGCACTTAAGATCTTCTTCTCACATTCATTGTAGAAGCCTGCTCTAAACTGATTATTATCAAGCTTCCACCTGGGATTACTTGCGGTTACATCCTTCATGGTTGTAATGAGGAAGAGTTCCTCACGGTGATTCCAAAACCTTTGAGGTTTCCCCTTCTTACAAGAACTAGTGGTACCTGTGTTATCCATACATATATATATGTATATCATAAGTTTAAATCATAACACACATGTCAATCATAAATAACAAATCAACTTACACAACATTTGTTATAAATACCACACAAAAACTAAACAAATAAGGTTCGAATTAAGAAAGCATAATAAATTCTCGCTATTACATAAAAATCATTATACAACACTAATTTATTGACCTCTTCTTGCTTGCCATTCATTAAACATTTGGGTTGCCAAGGCAGTTCTCCATTTACTCCATTGATCAGATGCTTCAACAACATCAATCATTTCATCTCCTAATTCAGTAGCTGGAGGAGAAGGATTCATTTCCTCATTCTCATCATCATCAAGATCCATAAACATTTCACGTTGTACGAGATTACAGAGAAGGCAGCATGTGGTGATAATACGAAATTGAGTCTTGATTGGAAAATAAAAATAAGTCCTCAATATTGCCCACCTCATTTTAAGTATTCCAGAACACTTCTCAATGACGTTACGAGCAGAAGAGTGCCTCATGTTAAAAAACTCTTGTGGAGTTGTTGGGGCACCCCCTTCTCTCCATGTGGAAAGATGGTAACGCTGTCCTTTATATGGTGCAAGAAAATCCTCCCCATTTGTGTAACGCACATCTACGAGATAGTAGTGGCTTGTAATTATGTAAGATGGTTTCACTGTGTATATAAAAAAATAATTTTTTAATATAGATATAGTGTGCTTATATATATAACAATATATAATTATCATACCAGTAGGGACTTTCAACCCATTGGGTCTACTGACAGCATCTCTAAGTACCCTAGAGTCAAAAGCAAATCTTTCCCATCCAGCCAAGACATATATGAATTGCATGTCTTGGGAGCACACACCCAATACATTTGTGGCAATTTCTCCCTTTCTTGTTCTATACCTTGGTTTGTCTATTGCAGGGGCAAGAACCTTAACATAGGTTCCATCTAAAGCACCAAGACAATTCTAAAAATAAAAAAATATTATAAAATTAATATAGGTAATACAAAAATATAATATGCTAATTAAGCAAAATTGTAAATATATTGTACCTGAAAACAACTCCACCTACCATCTGTACAATTAGCAGTTATTGGTTCAGGCTTCTTAAGGAGGAGACCATGGAGGTGCAACACAGCCTTGAGAACATTATTGAAGTGCTTACTAACTGTTTGACCACTCTGCATGAAATTAAATTTAATTTTGAGGTTCTTAGTGTGATGTGCAGGCATATTCAAAAATATTGCTACTTGCTCCTCTAAAACAACATATTTTGAATCAGATAATCTAACACTTCGCACCAACCCACATAAAAGCATGAAAGTACGACTATTCATCTGAAGTTGGTCATGACAATTTATGTCACTATCGTTGACCAATCTATTCAAATGGTCAATTTGTTTTCCATAGGGGTGAGGTGATCTAGGTAGTTGCAACCTAATTTCTTTTTTCTTGAATGCAGCATGTAAAATCATTATATACATAGCACATGCATAATTAATGAATGAAACAACATGTTGGAGGGCTACAAATTCCTCTATCAGGTCCTTTCTCCCTTTCTTAGTGGCATAATTATTATCCATCTACAAAAAATGAATAAACAATAAGCAGCTAAAATCAGCACAGAAAGTAAAACAAATAATAGATAATAGTATTAATTACCAAGTGGAGCATTGTTCAATTTTTTTCATATCACATGTTAACAATGTGAAAGTTGTATTAATTTCCTATAGAAAAGAAATGGAAAAGATCATAAAAAATAAAAGAACATAAAGAAAAAACAAATAATTTGGTGCCACACAAAATTAGCACTACATTGATGCACAAAGACATCAAAGAAAATGAAAGATATTTATTTCCAATGGAAACCCAACCTAAAATATGCATAATTCCCTTTAGTTCAACTCAGGTGAATGTTTTGTGCAAGGTGCATCCTTTAACAAAATTATGATGATGAATTGTTTACAACCATATTGGTGTAATAGGTGAAAGTGCTCTTCTTCACGTCATTCAACCCTGCAGAAATATGCATAATTTCCTTTAGTTCAATTGTGAGGATGAATTCTTCAGGTCACTCTGCCCTGGTGCAACATGCCTAATTTGCTTTAGTTCAACACAAGTGAACCTTTTGTGCTGGAAGTATATATGAATCAAGGATAAATTGTTCACAGCCATATTGGTGTGTGAAATTTTTTGTGAATAAGACAAACAGATATCACAACAATAATCCACTGAATTTTGCTCCGATGATCAAAGCTAATATTCATAAAACCTAAATATAAATAAAAATTACACAAACATAAAGAAAAACACTAATCTTGACATACAAAACCACTCCCAATCTGAAATTCAACTTTTGCCAATTCACAAATTGAATGACAAATAAGAGAACATGCAGTGATTCAATGGGAAATTCAACGAATCTTCGAGGGTTTGAATCAAATTGAATGGTGATTATGAACTGCAGATTTTCTAATTAGGGCAAGCATCTAGCTTCAACTAATAAGAACATTAGAATTGAAACAGGAGGCCCCCAGTTGGAAACTGAATTCAATTTCCCAAAAACCCAATTGCACAAAAAATAAATAAATACAACTCCAGACTGAAACAAATATCTTAGAAATCCACAGAATTATAATAACAAATCATATCGGATTCTGGGCAAAACACAGACCTTCCTAAAAAATTAATGGGATTTGTAACCCAAACTCTGATTTAGAAAGAATAATAGCATGAGGGAATATTAAACTAATGATAACCGAATAATTCTATTCAAAATTCTTAATTTGCCCAACCAACAGAACCAAACCCAACTGATATATATATAGAAATCAAACCAATATATATATATATATAGAAATCTGTATATATATAGAAACCAAACCCAACTCCAATCGAGATCAAACCAATATATATGTATAGAAATCCGTATAAATATATATATATACATACATATAGATGAAGCTGCCAAGTCTTTTCATAAAACCCAATATGAATTCAAAACAATTACAATCAAACTACATCTATATACATTTTTTAAATATAAAAATTCATATTTCTCAAATTCCCACAATTAAGATATTCACTCTAATCTCTCATTTCGATTAATTTATTTGAAAATCAAAAGCAAAGAAAACAACAAAACAATAATGAGAACGAATATTTTGATTCCAAAAATAGTAAAACGATTTGTGTATATATATGTGTGTATATATATATATATACAGTACGGAAGATTGAGATGTGAATATAAAAAGCAAAAAAAATTACCAGCAAATGCTCCACATAATCTGACGATCGAAGATCTAAAGATGAGAGAGAGTTAGGGCACACTATGAAGGAGAGAGAGCTTCTTTTTGCCTCTCCTTCTTGTTGTTGTTGCTTCCAAGGATGAGTAGGGCAGACTTCAGATCGAAAATCTAAAGAAGATGAGAGCTTCTCTTTGTCTCTCCTTTCTCTTGCTGCTGCTTCTTCAAGAATGAGCTAGGGCAACGATGGGTAAATAAGTAATCTCTCTCCTAATACCAACGGACTAAATTTTCAATACCAACGCTTGGGGCAGACTATGAATCCTATTAGCAAGGCCCATCTTTAAGCCTCTGGCTTAGCAATTCATTGTCCAACCCTGCAAACAAACAGAACATTAGGTGAGCCCCGCCTCTATCTTAATCCCCTCCCTTCTTCTACACCCCAAAACAAATCCCCTCCCTTCTTCTACACCCCAAAACAAACGGCGCCTGATGGTAATGAGGATGAAGTGTTCAGTAAGTTGGTAGAGCTGGAAGGAAAAGATAAAGAGAGAATGATAAAGAGGTGTGGAGATGTATCTTGAGTTGTATTGTCCTGGTGGCTTGGAGACATGAATTAGTTTATCAATAAAGTTATTATCTTGGAATGTGAGAGGGCTAGGTAATGTAACGCCCCGTATTTTATTACTCGGATAACCTTACCAATATTCATTAATTAAGTCTATTTACAAATAACATTTCATCCTTGGATGAAATGATAAATAATTAAATATACATATTCCCTCTCGTTATACAACAATAACATTTACATATAAATAAAAGAAATGCCCTGAGGCTTACAATAAAAGAGAGGACACTACTCTTTACAAAAAAATAACACTCAGCTAAACAACAAATGAAGTAGTACAATCCATCACTACATTACACTTATGAAATGGTAAAACCTATTGTTTGATCTTCAAATCCGAAAAGCATTCCCAGTGCACATGTACAGGCAGGGGGTAAGCAACCACTAGCTCACCAAGCAATTTGATATTAAAACATTAGAAGATATGCGGGTACCAAAATACTCATACATATACGTGAAATCATATCATGTTAAAACCATATGACTTTATTACATAATCTCTTAAATCCAATTTATTTAATTAACCACAAGAAGTTAACTTAAATAAATAAACATGTTTCAATAGCAACAGGACATCCTTTTCAATTCATTCAATTATCTCATTATCAATTGAATCAAATAATTAAACAATTCATCAAATCCATTTTATACGGTCTTATGAGATGAATGCATATGTCATGTCATGCTCAAAATACTTTTATCATCTTTTGAAAATCTTACGCACAATGTCATTTTGAAAACACATTAATCCAACAATTTCAATAAAATTCTAAGATGGTAAATACAACTCAGGTAATCCCTAGGTTGGTGTCTGCAAGTAGACTATACAAGTACTACCAATATGTTATTTTTACCAGTATTAATTGGAAGGTTCGACACCTGTAATCTGTCATTTTTACTAGTATTAACTGGAAGGCTCGACACTTGCAATCTACACCACCTTTCAAGACTTACCACCGTATTTACTCCAAAATCATTTCATGAAAACTTGTTTCCCAACATTCCTTTCTCAATACAAAGTTTTCAAATCAAATTTCAAAGCTCATCATTATCAAATGAATTGATATGCCAATGCAATGATTAATAATACAATGCAATATTTCTTCCACTCTCAATACTTCCACACAATATTCCTATTGTGATCAAAATTCTCATTTCTCATTTCAATATAATTTCTCAAGATGAATATAAATACTTTTATTCCAATTCATCTATGGGACAACATAATTCCCACACTTAGAGTAATCTCAATCATTTAGTCACTTCAAGACTATATCAACATTTTGAACAACAATTTTCATATTCCATGAAAACCATCATTTATATGTAAACAAATAAACAATTTTGCAAACATTATTTATTTTGGCACACAAAATAAATATAACAAAATCTTCAAAGATTGTCAACATCTTTCTTAAAAACCCCCAATTTCTAGGTTTTCTCACCAAAACCACTCATCTTGATTTATTGAAAGAAAGTCACCAAAAACAGCTCTCTTCAATCCTCATAGTTCAAAACCCTCAATTTCTATTTTAAAAGGAACAAGAAAGTAAACCCACTTTCAAAAAAATTCTCCTATCTTCTTGAATCAACAATCAATTTTCAAAACAAATCAAAGGATGATTTCGAAAATCATCTAGATCTTGCAAAAACATATATATAACTCAAAGGAAATCCCTACTTATTAAATATTACCATTTCCATCCTACTATGTCAAAAGTTATCGTATAATCTTAATAACACACTTTTAACCATAACGGATATAACATTTTAACTAAAACTAATTTAACCCACTAAATTAGTAAGTGTATTATATTAAAAAAATTTCAAATAAATAATACCAAACATAACATCACATGCCTTATCCCTCAAACATAACTATATTTCAACATAACCATTTTTCATGCCAAGCTATTTAAAGAGGTAATATTTTTACTAAATTCTCTACCAATAACACTTTCACAATTTTTTCTACATTTACTTAACCAACATGATATTTACATCAAAAATTATGAAATACGTCCAATAGTAACATTTTCAAGATTATGAGTTTGAAAGTCCACATTTCAAATTTTTTTTATTTTCATAAAAATGAACACAACCTAATCATCAACATATCATCCATATCATCTTTTACAAAATATCATGAATATAACAGTTTTAGAGTTTTTAATCCCAAATTAATTTATTTTTCTCAAAAATAAATTCCATATCAAAGATAAAAAAATTCAACTTTATATTTCTCAAAATATAAAATGTAGAGACAGTCCACACAACTATTAAATTTTATTTTCAGATTTATTTACAAAATTATCAACACAAAATGATTTTTTCCAAATCAATCTCAAAATGCCAGCATTCTTAACATTTCAACATAATTTTTCTTCAAAAAATTACTAAACAAAAATCTGAAAAAATATATATATATGCAATATCTCTTATAATGATATATTTTCTCAAAATAATCCTAACATAACTTTAATGTAAAAATATGAAGAAAGTCTTTACCTCAAATAATGAAGAAGAGCAGATTTGAAAGGTACATCTTGCCCGATCATGAATCCGAGACTACCATTGTGAAGATCATGACGAGCTCTCCGACTTTCATTTACAAAGTTTTTGCAAAATCTCACTCTAAGGACTCTCATTTGAAGCTCAAAGTTTAAGCAAAAATGGAGGAAAGAGAATAGGAGAGAAAGACGGACAGAGAGTGAGAGAAAGGCAGAGGGTCTGCCAACCCAAGCCAAACAAATGAAATGTATATTGGTGGGAGTGGGGTGTAAACCATTGTTGGTGATTCACAATGAGAGGTTTAAAACTGAACCAAATTGAAATTCAATTCACTCAAAATAATTCTGAAAAACAAACAAACAGAGCACTCTTCATTTTCTTTCTCCCACACACATATCACTCCGATACATTAGCCATTTATAGATAAACTAGCAGTGGGAATATATTTAATGCAAATACAACTATTAGTGTGAAAGCATTTAATGCATATATGGCTATCAGTGTGAATGCATTGAATGCAACTACGGCTAGCAGCCAACCATCTTGATTTCAGCCTCCATTTTTGACAAACAATCAAGATTACTTCACAACATCCTCCCTTAATCTTGATTCTCAATACGGCTTCATCCCGAGCATTATCTTTATTCTGTTGAACAGATCATTTTTCAATGGCTTTGTGAAAATATCTGCAAGCTGATCTTGAGATTTGCAAGAAAATAATTCCACCTCTTTGTTTTTCACATGCTCTCGGATGAAATGATAGCGGGTGTCAATATGCTTACTTTTTTCATGATAAACTGGGTTCTTTGCCAATGCAATTGCTAAACGATTATCAACATAGATCTCAGTGGATTTTTCTTGTGGAAATCCCAAATGCTTCAGCATGTTCCGTAACCATATTGCATAGCACATAGTTGAGTTGGCTGCAACATACTCAGCTTCGCAAGTTGATAATGTCACAATGGCTTGCTTCTTGGACGACCATGTGAAAGTTGTATCTCCCATAAAGAAAGTAAATCCCGTAGTACTTTTCCATTCATCCAAGTCACGTCCCCAGTCCCTATCTGAGTAACCAACAAGACTGAAATTATCAATTGGTTTATAGAATAAACCATCATCAACTGTATCTTTGATGTAGCAAAGAATCTTTTTTGCTGCATAAAGGTGTGACTGATCCGGTGTTTCCATATATCTACTAATCAGTCCTACTCCATAGAGTGTGTCTAGCCTGGTGCAAGTAAGATAGTGAAGACTTCCAACTAGGCTCTTGAAATAAGTTGGATCCACATCACCTGCCTTTGTACCTTTTCTAAGCTCTACTCCACTGTCTACAGAAGTGTTCACTGGATTGCAATTTTCTATTCCATATCTCTTGAGAATTTCCTTGGCATAGCCACTTTGGGAAATAAAAATTTCATCTTTTCTTTGTGCCACTTCAATGCGGAGAAAATGAGCCATCAATCCAATATCTGTCATTTCAAATTCTTCAACCATGTTTCTTTTAAAGTCTTTGAACATGGCTGGATTGTTTTCGATGAAAATTAGATCATCAACATAAAGACAAGCAAGCAACATCCTTCCATCAACTTCCTTCTTCAAATATAGTGCGTGCTCATATGAACATTTTTCAAAACCATTGTCATGAAAATATTGATCAATTCTAGTATTCCATGCACGCGGAGCTTGCTTCAATCCATAAAGTGCTTTCTTCAATTTGTACACTTTGTCTTCATGCCCATTCTGAAAATACCCCGAAGGTTGTTCAATATAGATTTCTTCTTCAAGGAAACCATTAACAAATGCAGATTTCACATCAAGTTGATAAACTTGCCACTTGTGCCGGGCAGCCAAAGAAATCATTAGCCTGATAGTCTCTAATCGGGCAACTAGAGCAAACACCTCTCCATAGTTAATTCTAGCTCTCTACTTGTAACCTTTTGCCACTAACCTTGCCTTATAGTGTTGCACTTCGCCTTGTGCATTCCTCTTTGTCTTGTATACCCATTTCACTCCAATGGGTTTGTGCCCCTCCGGTAGACTAGAAAGCTTCTATGTGTCATTTTTCTCAATGGCATGAATTTCTTCATCTATTGTTTTTTTTCATTTATCTTCTTGGATGCCTTCTGAGAAAGTAAATGGATCACTATCTGCTAGTAGGCAGAACAAATTTAGATCTGCTTCTTCTGTAGCTTCATATATCTCCTGCAAATTTCTCATTGGTCTTGGTTGTTTGAAAAAATTATCATCTGATGATGCTAATGATGGTGATGATGCAACACTTTTGTGAGAAACTGGTGATCTAGGTACCGGTATTCTATGTGGAGGAGTTTAAGGCTCATCTTGAACTTCTCTTGTGATTTCAACGGAGCTTTTGATGTTTCATCTTCAAGAATGAGTTATGTATCTTTAACAACTTCATGTTGATTCCAGTTCCAAGCTTCTTCTTCCTCAAATATCACATCTCTACTCATGATCACCTTTCTGGTAATGGGATTATACAACTTGTATCACATTATTCTGTCTCCATATCCGACAAGGATACATTTTTCTTCCTTATCTCTTCTGGAATCTTGGTGTACTCAACACACCCAAATATTCTGAGATGATTGACACTTGGCTTATGTGAACTCCAAGCTTCTTCTGGAGTCATAAAATGTAGCATCCTGGTTAGACATCTATTCAACAAACAAACAGCACATGATACGGCTTCAGCCCAAAATTGTTTGGGTAGTCCCTTTCCTTTCAACATGCTCCTTGCCATATCTAAGATTGTGCGATTCTTCCTTTCAGCAACACCATTCAGCTGTGGCGTATAGGATGGTGTTGTTTGATGCTTGATTCCATGCTCTTTGCAATAATTCTCGAAAGTATCTAATGATACTCTCCACCTTGATCTGATCTCAATGTCTTGATGTAGTAGCCGCTCTGCTTCTCTACAAAAGCTTTGAATTCTTTAAAGATACTGAACACCTCCAACTTTCTTTTAAGAAAATACACTCATGTCTTTCAGCTATAATCATCAATGAAGGTGAGAAAATATCTATTCTGTCCATTTGACATTGGCTTTAATGGACTACACACATCAATGTGCGCAAGCTCCAGTGGCTTTGTTGCTCTCCACTTCACTTCTTTGGTAAAGCTAGTTCTGTGATGCTTGCCAAGAATGCAGCTTTCACAGACCTCATTAGTATGAGCAATATGAGGGAGCCCTTTCACCATATTCTTGCTTGACAACAGCTTTAAGCTTCTAAAGTTGAGATGTCCAAACCTCAAATGCCATAGCCAGTCTTTGTCTTTGATGATGGCACTTAAATACTTCGTAGCATCATGTTGGATGTTCAATGCAAACATCTGATTCTTGGACATTCTCACCCAAGCGATCAAATTACCATGATTGTCTTTGACGGTAAGATGACAATCTTTCATGCTGATGTCATCTTTTAACCTGCTCCTAGGTGCCATCTCTTAACCTTCAAAATGAAATCAAGAAAAGCTCAACACAAGCTTAAACAAAACTAACTTAACCATAAAATACTAAGGACTATAGGGACTCGGACCTCGTCTAAATGATGAAATGCAAGACATGTAACTCGATAAACCTACAGCTTTGATACCGCAATTGTCACACCCCAAACCCGGGTATAACCGATCGTGGCCCACAGGGCCTTAGCCCAAGGCACGCGTAAGCCTAAATACGAAACCATACACATTGAATAACTATAAAATAGTCCATTAATAAATAACAAAAACTCAATCCAGTGTCATGCCACAAGTGTAAACGGCAAAATCAACTATAAACAATACACAATTCAAACTTATGAGATAAAAACAGCCCACATATCAAAATAATCCTAAATGAACCTCAATAAAAATAAATATAAATATGCACAAACTTGACATAACAGTCTAAAACAAAATAAATGAATGTCCTAGAGGTCCATGCAATTTAGTTCCTGCTACGCCATGAGTCTACTCTATGTCCTTCTAACACCTGGAAATGGTAAACAACTAAGTTAGTTGATAGCTCAGTGAGTATTAACATGGATAGTATATACAGTTTTGAAACTAGAGATCAATTC
Source organism: Camellia sinensis (assembly GCF_004153795.1). NCBI lineage: Eukaryota > Viridiplantae > Streptophyta > Magnoliopsida > Ericales > Theaceae > Camellia > Camellia sinensis. The sequence goes on from NW_021025261.1 coordinate 1,077,782, forward strand.
CAAAATAAGATATATATCACAGAAACTAGATTGGCATATAGTTTGGTAAAGAGAATCTGTTTCAAAAAGAAGATTCCACAGTTCAACAGTTAAAATACTCATGTCTCTCGAGAACATGATAAATGACATTTTTCACTTAAAACAGATTACAACATGAACACTAATAATTTTCTGGGTACCAAGAAAATAACAAGTAATATGCCACACAGTTCTCAAGGCTATAAGCCCCGTTAGATCCAATACTGAACTAAGAGTCATCCTTAGGGTAGCAACCTGGGCCTTTTCTCAAAGACGATCCGATTGAAGGTCACCTAGCTTAACCTAGGTCTTTTCCTTACAATCGTTGAGCACTAGAGTCATCACGACCCAACCCGGATCTGTTCCCTAGTGGCCAGAGTCACCACACACAGTGGATAATTTTCCTGGACTAAATACACAGATGATCCCAATAATCAATACACATCAGTTTCGCAAAACATGGTAGTTCATCATTATAAACATGAGACCAAAACAAATAGTTTACAGTATACCAAGTTCACAAATGTTTCAGAAATAACTTGATTCCATTGATAATATAATAATTTATCAAAACAGTTTAGTCATGAAACAACAATTTAATTTTCCAACAGTTCAGGGTAGGGGAACATTTATAAAAATATGTAGTATGAAACTACTCACCTGGAAACAAAATAATGTAATCCTCGAATAGAGTATAATAGTCCAACTAGTGCCCTAAACCAAGTATAAAAACTACACGTTCTACTAATTTAAAAATACTAAAGAATAGGAACTAAGTAACCTCAACTAAAGCGCACTAACACGGCTCAACCCAGCTCACCGTTACACATAAATATTACCTAAATTCATCTTCTTCAAGGTCTAAAACCACCCAAGACATGGGTTCCGGTCGAAACTTAATTAAATGTGGCTTTGAGATAAAATATAATTTTTGATAGGTTTTCCCGAACTGTTCACTAACTCTGAAAATTAAAAAAACCCACTCTACACCATTCGAAAAATTCCAAAACCATCCATATATCAACTAATATATCCTAAGTTTCAAACCCAATTGGTTTTACTTGATTTGCTTATCAAAATAATTATTTACAATTAGTTATGCCCATTCAGCCCAAAATTGTTTGGGTAGTCCCTTTCCTTTCAACATGCTCCTTGCCATATCTAAGATTGTGCGATTCTTCCTTTCAGCAACACCATTCAGCTGTGGCGTATAGGATGGTGTTGTTTGATGCTTGATTCCATGCTCTTTGCAATAATTCTCGAAAGTATCTAATGATACTCTCCACCTTGATCTGATCTCAATGTCTTGATGTAGTAGCCGCTCTGCTTCTCTACAAAAGCTTTGAATTCTTTGAAGATACTGAACACCTCCAACTTTCTTTTAAGAAAATACACCTATGTCTTTTAGCTATAATCATCAATGAAGATGAGAAAATATCTATTCTGTCCATTTGACATTGGCTTCAATGGACCACACACATCAGTGTGCACAAGCTCCAGTGGCTTTGTTGCTCTCTACTTCACTTCTTTGGCAAAGCTAGTTCTGTGATGCTTGCCAAGAATGCAGCTCTCACAGACCTCATTAGTATGAGCAATATAAGGGAGCCCTTTCACCATATTCTTGCTTGACAACAGCTTTAAGCTTCCAAAGTTGAGATGTCCAAACCTCAAATGCCATAGCCAGTCTTTGTCTTTGATGATGGCACTTAAATACTTCGTAGCATCATGTTGGATGTTCAATGCAAACATCTGATTCTTGGACATTCTCACCCAAGCGATCAAATTACCATGATTGTCTTTGACGGTAAGATGACAATCTTTCATGCTGATGTCATCTTTTAACCTGCTCCTAGGTGCCATCTCTTAACCTTCAAAATGAAATCAAGAAAAGCTCAACACAAGCTTAAACAAAACTAACTTAACCATAAAATACTAAGGACTATAGGGACTCGGACCTCGTCTAAATGATGAAATGCAAGACATGTAACTCGATAAACCTACAGCTTTGATACCGCAATTGTCACACCCCAAACCCGGGTATAACCGATCGTGGCCCACAGGGCCTTAGCCCAAGGCACGCGTAAGCCTAAATACGAAACCATACACATTGAATAACTATAAAATAGTCCATTAATAAATAACAAAAACTCAATCCAGTGTCATGCCACAAGTGTAAACGGAAAAATCAACATAAACAATACACAATTCAAACTTATGAGATAAAAACAACCCACATATCAAAATAATCCTAAATGAACCTCAATAAAAATAAATATAAATATGCACAAACTTGACATAACAGTCTAAAACGAAATAAATGAATGTCCTAGAGGTCCATGCAATTTAGTTCCTGCTACGCCATGAGTTTACTCTATGTCCTTCTAACACCTGGAAATGGTAAACAACTAAGTCAGTTGATAGGTCAGTGATAATAATATGGATAGTATATACAGTTTTGAAACTAGAGATCAATTCCAAAATAAGATATATATATCACATAAATTAGATTGGCATATAGTTTGGTAAAGAGAATCTATTTCAAAAAGAAGGTTCCACAGTTCAACAGTTAAAATACTCATGTCTCTCGAGAACATGATAAATGACATTTTTCACTTAAAACAAATTACAACATGAACACTAATAATTTTCTGGGTACCAAGAAAATAACAAGCAATATGCCACACAGTTCTCAAGGCTATAAGCCCCGTTAGATCCAATACCGAACTAAGAGTCATCCTCAGGGTAGCAACCTGGGCCTTTTTTCAAAGACGATCCGATTGAAGGTCACCTAGCTTAACCTAGGTCTTTTTCTTACAATCGTTGAGCACTAGAGTCATCACGACACAACCTTGATCTGTTCCCTAGTGGCCAAAGTCACCACACACAGTGGATAATTTTCCTGGACTAAATACACAGATGATCCCAATAATCAATACACATCAGTTTTGTAAAACATGGTAGTTCATCATTATAAACATGAGACCAAAACAAATAGTTTACAGTATACCAAGTTCACAAATGTTTTAGAAATAATTTGATTCCATTGATAATATAATAATTTATCAAAACAATTTAGTCATGAAACAACAATTTAATTTTCCAACAGTTCAGGGTAGGGGAACATTTATAAAAATATGTAGTATGAAACTACTCACCTGGAAACAAAATAATGTAATCCTCGAATAGAGTATAATAGTCCAACTAGTGCCCTAAACCAAGTATAAAAACTACACGTTCTACTAATTTAAAAATACTAAAGAATAGGAACTAAGTAACCTCAACTAAAGCGCACTAACACGGCTCAACCCAGCTCACCGTTACTCTTAAATATTACCTAAATTCATGTTCTTCAAGGTCTAAAATCACCCAAGACATGGGTTCCGGTCGAAACTTAATTAAATGTGACTTTGAGATAAAATATAATTTTTGATAGGTTTTCCCGAACTGTTCACTAACTCTGAAAATTAAAAAAACCCACTCTACACCATTCGAAAAATTCCAAAACCATCCAGATATCAACTAATATATCCTAAGTTTCAAACCCAATTGGTTTTACTTGATTTGCTTATCAAAATAATTATTTACAATTAGTTATGCCCAAACAGGTTGTTTTCTGCAGCACTTTAAATAAATTAATGGTTCTCCTAGTATACAGGAGCAATCAACGTAAGGCCAAAAATGTAAGAAACTAGACTCGTAACCAGTTCTAATGACGCTGATTTGATAATTTTTGGATTTATACTCAAAGAGAACAACACTCCCGAATTTACTATTTGAACCAGTTGTAGACACCCCATTTTTGACCATTCTCAAGACCTGGACGTCACCGTTCGAACACTCGGTAATCATCCATGTTCTTGTTCGTTTTGAGTTCCCGGAGCCCTCGGCCGTGCGCCGTGTCTCAAGATCTCTTAACTTGCCTGTTTTGTGCTTGGTTTTGTACCAAGGACTTGTGTTTTGTGCTTCTAAGGGTGGGAAGAGGCTTGTTAGCCATCCCTGAAACCCACCGGCCGTGGTATGCTGCCACCGGCCTTGTTTTTCTTCTACCAACCAAATGTTTGGTCGGTCAGCATTCTCTTAGGTGTATCGGCCTTTTCTTGTGGTCGGCCGACCATTTATTTGGCCGATGGACTCCTTTTCTGGCCAGTACCACCTTTTTGCCTTTTTCAGGCATTATTCATGCCAGCTGTGCCAGCTGGAGTACACGAACCTGTCCTCCATACACGTGTATGGAGGAATTTGCACCCTTTTGGTCTAGTTTCTTGGGGAAGTTAGACCTTTGTCTTAGCTTCCTCAAGAAGCTTGGACACCTGTCTCAGCTTCCTAAAGAAGCCTTGGCCCCTTTGCCTTAGCTTCTTTGAGAAGCCTTGACCCTTTTTGTTAGATTCTCTTGGAAGCTTAGGCCTTTGCCTTGTCTATATAAGAGAGCTTTCCTCTTCCTTTGAGCAGGTTCAGCAAAAACCAGAGATAATATATATATATATATATCTAATATAAACCACTCTCTCTCTATATCCCCTTCTCTCTCTTCATTTGTGTGTGTTTGAGAGTTCAAAAGTGTGTTTTGTTCTTAGTTTTGCACTAGGACACATAGTATTACACCATACTTCGGTTCTTGAGGTGTTGAGAGATTGTTCTTGGAGGTTTTGGGTTGGTTTTGATCAGAAAAAGGGGCTGGACTTGCTGTTCTTCAAGTGTTCTTCAAGGGTGAGTATAGTTGCTTTATATTCCCCATTCTTGCACTAGATTTTAACCCCCTTTGCATGCTGTTTTGAGCTTTGTGTATAACATATAAAAGTTCTATTTTTTTGTGTTTAAGACACTTCATTGAGGTCATTTTGGTGTTGGGGGTCGACCTCCCCCTCTTAGGCCTTGTTTGGCCCTTTTTGTGCTTTCTTTGTTGAGCTTTAGGAACCTTTATGCATTGGCCTTCTCACCACTAAAATCCAGAGGATTTTCAGTGGTGAAAAAGAGGTTTTGAGGTCTTGCATAGGGGAGGGACACCCTTCTCCCTTTGTGTCTCATTTGCTCATATTGTTGGCTCATAAGGGTAGCATGCATGCTTAGTTGTTTTTGGCTCCATTTCAGAGGTTTTTGGGTGATATTTGTCATGATATACCTCTGTTTTTGGTCGGATTAATGCCCCCTTGCATGCATAATATACTTGCCTTGTATTCCTCTATTTTGCCTAGAAATGCATCTTGCCATTAGACAATCATACTTGCATATTTTTGCCTAGCTTTGTGAAACTTGTGGTCATGTTTCATCATGCTTGAGGTCTGTTGGGTGTTGATTTGGTCATGCCTTTCATGCTTTGTATAGTCTCTTTGCATTCTAGCATGTTGGCATCGGGTGTGTGAGTCATTAAAGTGTTGTAGTTTTGTGCCTCAAGAGTTGGTCATTGTGTATGATACCATGTTTAGTCTTTGGGCTGCCATATCAGTGGGTTTTGGGGGCTTATTTTGCATGTTAAAACTCTAATTTTGCATTGGTTAGTCCATGCCACGTGTGGTTGGGGTGGTTGTAATAGAGGGCCCTCTTTGTGGCCCTAAATCCCTCTTTGTTTTGCATCCATTTCTTAGCATGTCTTGACCATGATCTATGCATGCTTTAGTCTTGTTTTGGAGTGCCTTAGGAATGCTTTAAGTCATTTTGGTCCTTTAGGGTTTGGTTGACATAGCTATGGTTTGGACCCCTTTGTTGGCTTCAAGTTTTGGTCATGGTTGCATACCTTACTTGCATGACATAGTTGATTTGGCATCATCCTCTATACATTTTCAGAGCTTAATATGTTAGTCAAGCACCCATGTTTGTCATCATGTGAGTGCTCTTGAAACTTGCCTTTCATACCTTAGCCTTAGGCTCATTGGTTTGCATGTTTATTTTGCATGATTGGCATCATCATTTTAGTACTTTTGGCCACTATTTTGGGGGTGTGGCTGAGGTTCCTCCATCTTAGTGTAGATCCATGGATTATGCATTTGCATCTTGTAGCATGATCATTACATTGTATGATTGTTGCATCCTTGTAGTTAGTGCATTGTTACATGCTTATCACTTTGCCTAGTTGCCTATCTAGGTTGCATTGTAGCATTGCATGCTTGGAGCATTGCACACTTGCATGATTTCATTGCATTTGGCATGTTTTGTACCTTAGCATCATGTACATACTTGAGCCACGTTGCATACATGCATTACATTTTGCTTGGTTTGGGGTGTCAAACCAAGCATGAGGAATGAAATGTGTTCGTACTCAAAGTGACGAAACACGTCTCAATCCTCGGTCGCCGATGCCTTTGATCTCAACATGATAGGGCATGTAGCACTCATGTGTTTTTGTTGCATTCATTTACATTGACTTGCAAGCTTGGTATTTTTGGCCATCATGTATCAAAATGCGTGATTGGTGGCCCGAGTACCGAGGTCCACACCCCCTTGAGTCCATAACATGATAGGGAGAGTGGACATGTACACATTTGCTTGAAACTTCCATGCCATGCCTTGTCTGTCCTCTGCTGCTGTCAAAACAGGATTCTGTAGGAAGATTTGGCCGACCGGCTACCTATAGTGCCGACCGACCAAAAATAATTAGCCGATGGCTCAACAATTGGTCGATGACCATTTATCAATGGCCGGTGATCTTATGCCTTGGTCGGTGGCATCTCACAATGCTCGGGGAGCAATTCAGAGGCATCTCCAGGGTTTTCACAGTCCTCAGAGGTATAGGAGAGTGCAAACAGAGGCAACAATGGCATGGCAGCGGGCTTCCGGGCAAGGCGAATCGAGCATGCATCATCCACGCATTCCGAGGCAGAGCTACGGCGGTCTCTTTTAGTTTCATATTTAGGCTGTTTTTTGTCATTAATTTGTTAATTAATTAGAAGTAATTAATTAGCTAGGATAGTTGGTTCGTTATTCGGTCTGTATTATTCTTTCGGACTGTAGACGTCCCCGAACGCTCCCGGGAGGAACGAGCTCCCGTTCCGTTCATTTGGGGTCACTACAGCTCAGGACTCTCAAATTTGTCACGGTTCTAAGTCTGAACCAAAGAGTCCAAATCCGGCAAATCGTTTTGAGAAAACAGATTTTTGAAAGAAGTGCCAAACATGGACTGCTTTGCCAGATACAGAGTCGCCACCTAAATGTTTTTTTATGGGAAATTTAGGAAACCCTGACTCGTTTGCCTAAGGCCATGTGTCTGTCATCACCAAAGTTGCCTCGGCTCGGGAACTTGGGTACGATTGGGGAAGGTCACTTCGTGAGCACCCCCACTCGTCCGATCAAAGATCGGCCTCTACTAACCATGATATCTATTTTTGAAAACTTTGTGTGTCCTTATTCCGGTTATTAGCCTAGGTTATTATGTGATGCACACAGCATATAAGTATAGACTGGGTCGCCCGAATTGGAACAAAACATTTCATGTTTGTTTATTTGAAAGATGGTTTGCTACTCGCAAGTAGGCTTAAAATACAGATTTTGCCACCCCTAGGTGGGCTTAGAAAAAATGGTTTTGCCACTATCTAGTGGGCTTAAAACAAACAGTTTGATGGTTTATTCCAATCCAAGTAACCCAACCTTCACCCACAGGCATTCAGGCAGATATATCACATAAGCATTTAGCCTCATGGTAAGCATGCTATTCATGGCATTCACTTACACGCATGCAAGGATGCTAAAGCATAAAACTTACCGAGTACTCCAAGCCAAAACAGACATTCATTAGAAATCCATGCATGAATCCTAAGTGTACAGAAATGCCTAATGCAACGCATGCAAAAATGCAACTATAGCAGGCTCGGCTATTCTAAACATGGCATATGAGATGCAACAACTAACATGTATTCAATTTGGAATTGAAAATACAATGCAGTTAGTATGATGCGCCGAGCCCGGTGCATGCAAAACAGATGAATGAATGCAAACATGCTATCATACTGTGTGCTAATTGGAATATGCCCTAATCTAACCATCATAAACGGATAAATAAAAGGGGAGGAAGACGTGGGGTTGGAAGACATACAACACACACACGCACACTTATTACAGTTGTGCCCTCGCTCGGAGGGTCCGAATAAATATACAGTCCCAAATGAAAGAATAATACAGTCCAAGTATTACAGTCCAAATAATATACAAATTCCTAATTAATTAACAAATTAACTAAGAAAACTGTAAAACTGGCGTGCAAGCCAGGGACTGCCTCG
>NW_021025261.1:1091084-1178681 GCF_004153795.1 Camellia sinensis
ACTTCCTGCAGAAGACAGTTTTGACAGCAACAGAGGACAGACAGTATATGGCATGGGATTTCAGGCACATGTGAGCATGGTCGTGTTCCCCATCATGTATTGAACTCAGGGAAGCATGGCCCTCGATCCTCGAGCCATCAATTGTGCATGATAGCCTAAGAGATCAAGCTTGCCATTTGATGTAAAAATGCATGCAACACACAAATGAGGGCCAAGACCCTATCATGTTGAAGTCAAGGGCCCCGGTGACCGAGAGTTAAGACGCGCTACATCACTTAAAGTATGAACGCTCCTTAACCCTCACACTTGGCTTGACACCCCAAACCAAGTAATGCAATGGATGTTATGCAAACATGACTCAAAGATACAAAATGAGATTGAGATGCAAGGCATGCCAAATGCCATGCAACTACCATGGCAAGTATGCAATGCAAAGGCATGCAAGATGCAAATGCAATACAAACATGGACGATTTAAGCAATAGGATCATCATGTTACAACACCTAATGAAGCAATCATGCAACAAACATGAGACAAGCAAATAATGGTGGACTTAAACCATAAAGGGGCAAACCTCAATCCACCCCAAAACAGTGGCCAAAAGTGCCTAAAATGGTGGACAAACACTCATGCCAACATGCAAGCCAAAGGACCTAAGGCTAAGGCACAAAAAGGGGGCACTTTACTTCCACTAAAATGACCATTCATGGCATGAATTAGACAAGCAAAAACAGAATCCTAGCATGCAAAAATGGACTCCAAACCCACTGATATGGCAGCTTAAGTGGCTCTAATGCGATGCATACACCAAAACTCATTTCTAGGCATAAAAGGGCATATCCTCAAAGCATGAAAGAGGTCACATATGCAGACATACAAACATGATTTATGGGCTGAAATATGATCCTAAATGATGCCAAATCATGAGGATGGTCTAAGCTATGCATGCTAGAGGCCAATATACTCAAGGCTTACAAGCTAAAACACAAAAAGATGACACCAAACATGGCAAGCATGACTAAAACAGATGGCCAACAGGCCTTAAACATGGTAGAATAATGCCAATACCTTCATGAAATTAGGCTAACACATGCAAGAATCATGGCTTAAACACAAGATGCATTTCTAGGCCAAATAGAGGAATGTAAAGCAAGTATGTTAAGCATGCAAAAGGGCACAAATCTGACCAAAGACAGAGATGACATATGACCTAGAGACACCCAAAAACCTCTGAAATAGGGCCAAAATCAATCAAGCATGCATGTTACCCTTTAAGCCAAAAGGCAAGGAAATGAGGCAATGAAGGGAGAGGGGTGTCCCTCCCCTATACAAGACTTCAAACCACCTTCCTCACCACTGGTTTTTAGTGGTGAGAAGACCAAGACAGTCAAGCAAACAAAGCCTCACAAAGGAAGCACCAAAAGGGCCAAATAAGGCCTAAGAGGGTGAGTTTGAACTCAAACCACAAAACACCGTTAATAAAATTTCTTAAGCATGAAAATATAAGCTTTTTTATGTTATGTACAAAGCCTAAATCAGCAAGCAAGACAGGTAAAAAACTAGTGCAAGTTTGGGAAAACTAAAGCAAAGTGATTACCCTTGAAGAAGCTTTGAAGAACAGATGTTCCAGCCACCTTCTACTGATCAAAATCAGTCGAAAACCTCAAGAATCAACCCTCAAAGCCTCTCAATCTCGGAGCAAGGTGTAATGGTGTGTGTATTAGTGCAAAAGTAAGGTAAAAATGCACTTTTGGGCTACCAAACACACACTAAGGGAGGAGAGAGAGGGAAATATAGAGAGAGATGATATATCTAGCAGATATATGTATATAAGCTCTGGTTTTTTAGGATTAAAACTCCAACCCTTAACAATGGAGGAGGAGGGCTCTATATATAGACTAAGCAAATGGTTCTTGGCTTCTCCAAGAAGCCAAGTGAAAGGGGCAAAGGGTGCAAAGGAGTCTAGGCTTCTTGGAGAAGCTAAAACAGCTGGTAAATTCCTCCTCAAATTTCTAAATCAAATACAACCTAACTTTCACGGAGGGGTTTGGCAGAAAATGGAGGTTGGGCCAACAGTAATGGAAGATTTGAGTATTTCACCTACTTTTTCCTTTTTTCTTTCTAAATTCCTCCTCAAATTTCTAAATCAAATACAACCTAACTTTCACGGAGGGGTTTGGCAGAAAATGGAGGTTGGGCCAACAGTAATGGAAGATTTGAGTATTTCACCTACTTTTTCCTTTTTTCTTTCTAAATTCCTCCTCAAATTTCTAAATCAAATACAACCTAACTTTCACGGAGGGGTTTGGCAGAAAATGGAGGTTGGGCCAACAGTAATGGAAGATTTGAGTATTTCACCTACTTTTTCCTTTTTTCTTTCTAAATTCCTCCTCAAATTTCTAAATCAAATACAACCTAACTTTCACGGAGGGGTTTGGCAGAAAATGGAGGTTGGGCCAACAGTAATGGAAGATTTGAGTATTTCACCTACTTTTTCCTTTTTTCTTTCTAAATTCCTCCTCAAATTTCTAAATCAAATACAACCTAACTTTCACGGAGGGGTTTGGCAGAAAATGGAGGTTGGGCCAACAGTAATGGAAGATTTGAGTATTTCACCTACTTTTTCCTTTTTTCTTTCTAAATTCCTCCTCAAATTTCTAAATCAAATACAACCTAACTTTCACGGAGGGGTTTGGCAGAAAATGGAGGTTGGGCCAACAGTAATGGAAGATTTGAGTATTTCACCTACTTTTTCCTTTTTTCTTTCTAAATTCCTCCTCAAATTTCTAAATCAAATACAACCTAACTTTCACGGAGGGGTTTGGCAGAAAATGGAGGTTGGGCCAACAGTAATGGAAGATTTGAGTATTTCACCTACTTTTTCCTTTTTTCTTTCTAAATTCCTCCTCAAATTTCTAAATCAAATACAACCTAACTTTCACGGAGGGGTTTGGCAGAAAATGGAGGTTGGGCCAACAGTAATGGAAGATTTGAGTATTTCACCTACTTTTTCCTTTTTTCTTTCTAAATTCCTCCTCAAATTTCTAAATCAAATACAACCTAACTTTCACGGAGGGGTTTGGCAGAAAATGGAGGTTGGGCCAACAGTAATGGAAGATTTGAGTATTTCACCTACTTTTTCCTTTTTTCTTTCTAAATTCCTCCTCAAATTTCTAAATCAAATACAACCTAACTTTCACGGAGGGGTTTGGCAGAAAATGGAGGTTGGGCCAACAGTAATGGAAGATTTGAGTATTTCACCTACTTTTTCCTTTTTTCTTTCTAAATTCCTCCTCAAATTTCTAAATCAAATACAACCTAACTTTCACGGAGGGGTTTGGCAGAAAATGGAGGTTGGGCCAACAGTAATGGAAGATTTGAGTATTTCACCTACTTTTTCCTTTTTTCTTTCTAAATTCCTCCTCAAATTTCTAAATCAAATACAACCTAACTTTCACGGAGGGGTTTGGCAGAAAATGGAGGTTGGGCCAACAGTAATGGAAGATTTGAGTATTTCACCTACTTTTTCCTTTTTTCTTTCTAAATTCCTCCTCAAATTTCTAAATCAAATACAACCTAACTTTCACGGAGGGGTTTGGCAGAAAATGGAGGTTGGGCCAACAGTAATGGAAGATTTGAGTATTTCACCTACTTTTTCCTTTTTTCTTTCTAAATTCCTCCTCAAATTTCTAAATCAAATACAACCTAACTTTCACGGAGGGGTTTGGCAGAAAATGGAGGTTGGGCCAACAGTAATGGAAGATTTGAGTATTTCACCTACTTTTTCCTTTTTTCTTTCTAAATTCCTCCTCAAATTTCTAAATCAAATACAACCTAACTTTCACGGAGGGGTTTGGCAGAAAATGGAGGTTGGGCCAACAGTAATGGAAGATTTGAGTATTTCACCTACTTTTTCCTTTTTTCTTTCTAAATTCCTCCTCAAATTTCTAAATCAAATACAACCTAACTTTCACGGAGGGGTTTGGCAGAAAATGGAGGTTGGGCCAACAGTAATGGAAGATTTGAGTATTTCACCTACTTTTTCCTTTTTTCTTTCTAAATTCCTCCTCAAATTTCTAAATCAAATACAACCTAACTTTCACGGAGGGGTTTGGCAGAAAATGGAGGTTGGGCCAACAGTAATGGAAGATTTGAGTATTTCACCTACTTTTTCCTTTTTTCTTTCTAAATTCCTCCTCAAATTTCTAAATCAAATACAACCTAACTTTCACGGAGGGGTTTGGCAGAAAATGGAGGTTGGGCCAACAGTAATGGAAGATTTGAGTATTTCACCTACTTTTTCCTTTTTTCTTTCTAAATTCCTCCTCAAATTTCTAAATCAAATACAACCTAACTTTCACGGAGGGGTTTGGCAGAAAATGGAGGTTGGGCCAACAGTAATGGAAGATTTGAGTATTTCACCTACTTTTTCCTTTTTTCTTTCTAAATTCCTCCTCAAATTTCTAAATCAAATACAACCTAACTTTCACGGAGGGGTTTGGCAGAAAATGGAGGTTGGGCCAACGGTAATGGAGGAGGAGGAAGCGAGGATTGTGGAGCGAGGAGAACATTTCAGGAGAGACAGAGAGAGAGAGATCACAGAAGTTTTCTTCCACTGGTATGTAATCCCTGTGTCCTTAACACCATGTTTGGGAGGTAGTGAAAGGAAGCATAGGCAAAGGGCAAATTACATAACCTTTTTTTTAAGTAGTAATGATACATCTCCCATTTTGGATTCTAAATTTTGGACTCTCAATGATATGGTATATACTCATTAGATAATTTTTATATTTTAGTAGGATTTCTAAGTGATGTGATTTGTGACACATCATTCGGATTTAGTTCGGGGGCTTAAAATTAGATGTCCAAAATAATTTTCCTTTTTTTAGGGTCAATTTTATTTTATTTGTTTTATAACGGGTGTCTGGGGTAAAATTTATTGGAAAAATATAAAAAATGAAAAGTGGAAAAATAATACAAAACTCAGTACAAATAATTTATACACTAAATTGTGCAAATAACTACTGTACTTTCATTAATTTGTAATTACTTTTTTTTACTTTTCATTTTTTTGATATTTTCCCAAATTTATTTCACCATTTTTTATTTGAGGTCGAAAATTATACTCAAATATAGACACAAAGTCTCATGTGATTTTAGACCAAACTATGATGTTAACCAAGTTAATTATAGATGTGAAATTACAATAATATGCATATAATTTATGTTAGCCTGAGTTTGAGCTAGCATCCTACCGTGGTAGAGGCCCGGGGTAAGGTTGAGTCACAGTCGACTTGTGACGCTTGGAACTATACCCTTTAAGGGAATAAAGTTGTGCCTTTACCACTCTATCTATGGTTTTGGTGAGATGGTAAGTGCTGAGATCCTACAATTGGTGTTAGAGTAAGGTCTTAATGCTTGCGCGATTCCCTTAGAGGGCATGTTGCTTGCGTTGTACCCTATAATTTATTGTACCCTGTTGATGGGAGTGGAGTGCAAACCACTATTGGTAATTCACAATGAGAGGTTTAAAACTAAAATTTAAATTCACTCAAAATAATTCTAAGGAAAAACATATAAACAGAGCACTCTTCCTTTCTTTCTCCCACACTCTGAATTCTTCAACACACATAGCTATATATATAGATAAACTAGCAGTGTGAACATATTTATTGCAAATACAACTATCAGTATGAAAGCATTTAATGCGTATACGGCTATCAGTGTGAATGCATTGAATGCAACTACGGCTAGCAACCAACCATCTTGATTTCAGCCTCCATTTTTGACAAACAATCAATATTACTTCACAACAATGAAATGGAAAGGAAGAAGAAATGATGGCAAAGAGACAAAAGAGGGGCCACCCACATGGGTTTGTTTCCCAAAAATATATATATATATATATAATTTTTGTAATAATATCTTAGAATTTATAATATAAATTATAAAATCACAAAAATTTTCTCACCAGGAAATATAATATTTTTGTATATCACGAAATATAATATTTTGCTCACCGCGAAATATATACACATTTTATTCACTACAAAAATATATAATTTTTAACCATATGGTACACACCATAAAATCAACTAACAAATATTTATTATTATCCTATATAATAAATAATAACAACTCCCAAGATGGTTACTACCAATCACATAAACAAAAGGACCAAACAGTTAAATATGAGTAATTAAACAAACTCAAATTAAATTAAATCTAAATCATGGGTCTTGAATTAAATTCCCATCCATAAGCCAAATATCGCCCAATTACATATCAAAATAGACCCAACAGATCTATCTAAATCATGATCTAAACATTAAAAATTAAATAACAAAATTCTGCTATAAATTAAACTGAACACCAATCAGTCCGTGAATTGTCATAAACTAAATACTCATCATTTAATTCTGAAATTTTTATCCAACGTGCTAGACTCATATGGGAACAACATATAAAAATTTTATAATTTTCTGAGATCAGGAACTATTTTTAAAAAATACAAAACCAAATTGTTTTTGCACAAAATTCGCACAGCACTCAAATTCGAAAATTTGCTCAATTAAATTATGCACTGGCTATTTTTTTTAAAAAAAATTGGGTCACTACAGGTAACCTTTCTAAAAGAAGTAAAATAAAAAATTTGTTCTTTGAAAGAAAGGTGGAGATGGTGTTATTACAGGAAACAATGAGGTCACTAATAAATGAGGAGTTTGTGAGATCATGTTGACCTGGAGAAAAGATAGATTTTATGGCAATGGATTCAGCTAGTGCAGCTAGTGGATTATTGTGCATAGTAAAATCCAGATGTTTTTTAATTGATGGACTGTTGCTGCAACATGAACTTCATCATTTTGTCAGGTACTCTCTTTTGTAGTTTTGAATGTGTTATTGTAAATATTTATGATCCAAATGATTGTACCAATAAAAGGAAGGTGTGGGGCATTTTGATTAGACTAAAACAATTGTATGATAAACCTTGGTGTCTGTGGAGTGATTTTAATGAAGTATTTTAGTCGCGAAAAGGTTTTAGCGACCAAATATGGTACTTTTCGCGACCAAAATGTTGGTCACGAAAAGTGTTTTTTCTTGTAGTGTTACTACCAATCACATAATCAAAAGGACCAAACAATTAAATATGAGTAATTAAACAAACTCAAATTAAATTAAATCTAAATCATGGGTCTTGAATTAAATTTCCATCCATAAGCCAAATATCGCCCAATTACATATCAAACTAGACCCAACAGATCTATCTAAATCATGATCTAAACATTAAAAATTAAATAATAAAATTCTGCTATAAATTAAACTGAACACCAATCAATCCGTGAATTGTCATAAACTAAATACTCATCATTTAATTTTGAAATTTTTATCCAACGTGCTAGACTCATATGGGAACAACATATAAAAATTTTATAATTTTATGAGATCAGGAACTATTTTTAAAAAATACAAAACCGAATTGTTTTTGCACAAAATTCGCACAGCACTCAAATTCAAAAATTTGCTCAATTAAATTATGCACTGGCTATTTAAAAAAAAAAATTGGGTCACTACAGGTAACCTTTCTAAAAGAAGTAAAATAAAAAAGTTGTTCTTTGAAAGAAAGGTGGAGATGGTGTTATTACAGGAAACAATGAGGTCACTAATAAATGAGGAGTTTGTGAGATCATGTTGGCCTGGAGAAAAGATAGATTTTATGGCAGTGGATTCAGCTAGTGCAGCTAGTGGATTATTGTGCATAGTAAAATCCAGATGTTTTTCAATTGATGGACTGTTGCTGCAACATGAACTTCATCATTTTGTCAGGTACTCTCTTTTGTAGTTTTGAATGTGTTATTGTAAATATTTATGATCCAAATGATTGTACCAATAAAAGGAAGGTGTGGGGCATTTTGATTAGACTAAAACAATTGTATGATAAACCTTGGTGTCTGTGGAGTGATTTTAATGAAGTTAGGAGTATTTCTGAGAGTAAGGGTAGTTATAGGAGAGATAGGGATATGAGTGATTTTAATGAGCTAATTGATAATCTGGAAATGTGTGACATCCAAATGATGGGGAGAAAATTTACTTGGTGTAATTCTCAAGAAGGGTAAAGGTGGAGCATAATTGACAGGTTTTTGCTAAGTCCAGAATGGATGCAGAGTTTCAACTTCAAGCTATCGGGTTTACCTAGAAGGGTGTTAGATCACTATTCTATTTTGCTCATGGAAGGTGAGAGGGATTGGGGTCCAAAGCCATTTAGATTTCTAAATGCTTGGTCCTTACACCCTAACTTTAAATCCTTGGTGAAGAGAATTTGTGTTGAAACCATTGTACAGGGATGGGCTGGTTTCAAATGTTTAAAGAAACTCAAAGCACTTAAAATGGCATCAAACAATGGAATAATAAAGTCTTTGGAAATGTGGAGTTTAAACTTAAGCTTCTAGAGGAAGAACTACATTTGCTTGACTTGGTAGCTAAAAAACGATCATTGATTGAGCTAGAAAATAGATAGAAGAATGGAGGCAAAAGGGGAAGCTTGGAAGCTGACTAAAATGGTGGAATGGGTATGGCTACAGAAATCCAGAGTGAATTGGACATTGAAAGGTGACAAAAACACGAAGTTTTTTCATGTTATGGCTTCTTCCATAAACAATAGAAATGCATTATGTTCAATAAATGTTAATGGAGCTATCAAGGAAGATCTTGAAGAAATAAGGGATGAAGGTTTGCAGCATTTTAGGAACCATTTTACTTAAACATGGTTCAGCAAGCCAAGCTTAACTGGCTCTTTTAAGTCTATTGGGGGTGATGAAATCAAGGGTGCATTAGAAGCTGTTTTCCTAGAAGCAGAAATTGTAGCAACAATAAAAAACTGTGATGGAAATAAGGCACTAGCACTTGATGGCTTCAACTTGATGATGTTTTAGCAGTGTTGGCAGACAATTAAGGGTGATGTAATTCAATTCATGAAAGAGTTTCATCAAAATTCTAAGCTGGCTCATGGGATTAATAGCACTTTTGTTACTTTGATCCCTAAAAATGACAGTCTCTCTTGCCTTAATGAATACAGGCCTATAAGTCTTATAGGTTTTTTGTACAAAATTCTTATAAATGTTTTATCAAATAGGATCAAGCAAGTAATGCCTACGATTATTAGTGAATCCCAATCAGCATTTATAGGGGGAAGAAATATCTTGGATGGAGTGTTGATTGCCAATGAAATTGTTGATGGGTGAAAGGAGAATAAGGTAAAAGGCATTATCTTAAAACTTAACTTTGAGAAAGCTTATGACTCAATCAATTAAGAGTTTATTTTCTCTATGCTGTCAAATTTTGGGTTTGCTTCTAAATCAATTCTTTAATATTGTGGCTGAGGGTTTAAACATCTTTTTGGGCAGAGCTTTGCAGATGGAATTGATTAAAGGGGCAGTTGTTGGCTCAAATGATATAAAGATGACTCACCTGTAGTTTGCAGATGACACAATATTATTTTGTGAGGTAGAATAGGAGGAGGTTGTAACCATCAAAGAATTTTGAGATGTTTTGAAATAATGTCAGGGCTAAAGATTAATTACCATAAGAGTGTGATCAGTGGGATTTGGATCAATGATGCTATTACTGAAGAGTTTGCCGTTAAACTAAATTTCTTGCATCAAAGATTGCCACTCTAATATTTGGGATTGCCTTTGGGAGCTAATCCAAGGAGAAGAACTTGGCAACCAGTGATTGACAAATGTAAAAAAATAAAAAAATAAAATAAAATTGGCTTCTTGGAAAAGGAGATTCTTATCATTTGTAGGTAGGCTAACGTTGATAAAGTCTGTGTTATCTTCTCTACTAGTTTACTACATATCTTTATTTAAGATGCTAGTAGGGGTTGCTAAGGAAATTGAAAAGATACAGTCTAGATTCCTGTGGGGAGGTGATAAGCTTAGAAAGAAAGTTCATCTAGTTAAATGGGGGGAGATCACACAAAGCAAAAGTTAAGGGGGTTTAGGAATTAGAAAGGTTAGACTTATGAATGAATGTCTTCTTTTGAAATGGTGGTGGAGATTTGGGACTGAGGATGATGCTCTTTGGAAATAGGTGATTTGCAATAAGTACAGAGAGGTTGGAAGGGGTCGGTGACCATTACCTGTTGAAAATAACAAGTTGTCTATGATTTGGAAAGATATATTGGATGTTGCTGGTTCTTGTCCTGAGTTGGTGGAATTTTTTAAAAGTAAAATAGTCCTTAACATTGGTGATGAGAGGAGAACAAAATTTTGGACTGGCATTTGGGTTGGAATGTTTGTTTAAAAGACGAATTCCCCAGATTATACTCTATGTCCTTGGACAAATCTGAATCTATGGAAGTGGTGAGGAGCAGGAGAATTGGTAATGAAGCATGGAGGCTTATTTTTAGAAGAGCTCTGTTTCAGTGGGAAGTGGAGGAGTTGGGGAGGCTGAATATGCTATTACTCATTGTGCCTGGCCTTAGGATAGGTAGGATGGATAGCTTAAGATGGAATGGAGAAAATTTTGGTAAGTTTACTGTTACCTTTACCTATAAATGAAGTGTGCTATCTTCTGAGGCTATTAGTAAAGTAGCTGGTTTCATTTGGAAGAATGTGGCTCCACCAAAGTCTCAGTGTTTTGGTTGGTTATCATGGAAAGGGAGGATTAAGTCATCTTGCTATCTTCAAAGAATTGGTATTCTTAGTGGTGGTTCAAATGTAAATTGTATTTTCTGTAATGATGATTTGGAGAGTATTAATCATGTGTTACTGTTCTGCCCTTTTACCTGGAGGATTTGGTCCAAAATCATTGATTGGTGGGGTGTTAAATGGGCAATGACTGGGTCTGTGGATAGCTTTTTCCTTTGGTGGGCTGGTACTAAGCTCAGAAAATAGGAGATGGTGATCTGGAAAATTATTCCTTTGGCTGTGCTCTGGTCTATTTGGAGGCAAAAAATGAAAGTATCTTTAATGGCTCACGGGTGGATTTTGAAGGCCTGTGTGATGTTATAAAGATTAGGATTGCAATGTGGATCAGATCTTCTTGCCCTTCTTTGAATTACTCTGTTAATGAGATTGTGTATAATCTGCAACAAGTGAAGTTCTGCATCAAAGGTTGAGCTACTGTTGTTCCTCTATTGTGTATATTCTGTAGCAAGTGAAGTTCTGCATCAAGGGTTGAGCTACTGTTGGGTGTGGTTTCAGCTGGCCTGGTTGATGTTGCAGCGGTTGCTTTGCGTGGCTATTGCTGCTTCGTTTCGCTATTTTGTTATGTTGTTTGTTATGTGGCTATCTCATGCCCTCCTTAAAGTACACAGTGTATGACATTATTTATAAGCTACAAGAAGTTAAACTCTACATATAGGGTATGGTTGCTGCTGGTTTGTATGTTGGGTTTGGCCTGTTTGTTATGTGGCTACTGATGCTTTGTTCCTCTGCTTTGTTGAGCTAGTGTTGGTGTTGGGATCGGGGATCCCGTCCAAGACCTTGTAGAAATTATACCAAGCAAGAAAACACACCCACACTCAAGGAGACCATATTTAACGTGGTTTGGCCTCAATGCCTACGTCCACGGGAGAATAGCCGGTTATCACTATAACAATGGAGAGATTACAGAAAGATTGCAATAGAGGAGGAGCTCACACTCTTCTCACTCACCCACTCATCCGTCTCCATCGCTCACATCGAGAGAGACGGTCTCTCCGCCTCACATCTCTCACTTTCTTTGGTTTGCTCTATCTCTCTTTTTCCCTCTGCTCTCTCTTCCTCTATTTATACACTAAGAATGGTAGAGAGCTGGCTAGCCTTGCACATAGCCAGCTCATTCTCCTTCACTTTCGGTGGCACATGTTGCAGCACATGGATAAGAGAATCACCCCTCACATGGGGTGATATCTAACAAATCACCCCCTCAACTCATGTGAGGTGATCCACTCCACACACTGCTGTTTAATCTTGTCATACCCAAAATCCAACATAGTCTGTATCTCATCACTGAGACGCTTGCACCCCCTGAAGCTAGAGATAATACACCAGAGATACAAGAGGAGGAGGGAATCCTACATCCTCAACTCAACTCACACCCTCTTTGATTTGGAGAGATCCTTTGCTCCTATCTCCCACAAATCTCTTCCACGCTTTCTGTCTTGGATGTCTTCACTTGTGTAACCAAGATATCCGACACCCCCTGATTAGATGTCCTGCACCCCCTGCTGGGATGCCCTTGACTATCATGCATTACCTCACAGGACCAATCATTGGAGTAATAGAAAACTCATCGTTTATCCCATCAACATCCTCAGTTTTCTTTGCTCAGAGCTCTTTCTCTGAACTATCAGCCTTTGCCCTCTGCACTTCTGAACAACCTCCTAGCGTTTCCACATACACTTGTTGTTTGTGCTTTTGCAATCCATGATTTGCTGTCCAGTAGATTGATGGTTGACAGTAGCTTTATCTGTCAAGGCATCGTCAGCTATGCAATTCCTTGCATAGTGCTCACACCCATGGCTTCTGGTCTCTCTGCGTCAAGCTCGCCTGAGAGATCCACATCAACTCTATCATCCGCTGCCATGGAACTCAAGAAACCACCATAGAGAAAACAGGATTTGCCATTCCTTGGCGTGCACTTTTGCGTTTTATCCATCTTAATTTCTCTGTCTGGAAGTTCCTGTGAACTTTCAACAACCCGTTGCTACATACTCTTCTCGTGTCTTCTCTGCACTGTATATCTGCACCTTGTACGACACTCTTACGTACTCACTTGTGCTTTTGTACCTCTATGCTTACGCTCAATATGCTCCTCTGCAACTATTGTTCTACACGTCCACGTACTACCAGTACCTACTCGTATACAGGAGCTTCAACAGCCACAACATTTCCCTAAGCCTAAATTGGTTGCCAAATCATCTATCTGTCGATGAATGGTCTTCTCTTCTAATTGAACCAGATTTTCTGATGAACTTCAAAGATAATCATCTCTACAATCCTCTTATCACCCCTGACCAATCCTGATCTCCCTTGATTTGCCATTTGATCAAGCTGATCTCCTTTGGTCTTCAATGATCTATCTCGATTTGTATTTGTTTGTCTAATCTGGTCAGAATCTGCCCATTCTGACCTCTTTAGTGAATCCGCAGCGTTCCACAATATCCGATAACCTTCCTTCGACTATTAAAGATGACAAACTTCCATGTTTTGACAATTTTTCAAAACCGTTCAAAATTTCACTATTCTGACCTCGCGGTTGCGTCCGAAGCGGTCCGTTTAGCTAAGACCAACCTTCGCTGCACTTCCGGGGACCTCACTGAAAAAGATCCCCAAAAGTTGGGCCATACCACAATTTTTTACAGATTTTGGGCCAAATTGCAATTTTCAAAAGTTCAGGGAATATTCCGTGTTCCAACAAAATATTCCGTCCACTACACCTGACGCCGTCTCCCACTTTGATCTTCCTTCTTTTTGAAACAACTCCGATTCAAAAATCTAACCGTACAGATGTGTCCGGAATACTCCAAATAGTTGGAAAGCACTATTGGATTGCCAAAAACGGACTCCGAATAGCTTAGATCAAGCCAAAACATTTTGTACGCCTCAGATCTGTGGCTACACCGTAGCCGCAAAGCACTAGATCTCTCCTCTTGCAGCTGCACCATTGCCACGTAGCACTGAATCCATCATCCGTGCGCTGACGTGTCACCATGATGTGGCGCTGACTGGGATGCCAAGTGACGCTGACCTGTCTGCCACATGGCGAAAACTGGGCTACCACGTGGCGTTGATTGGGTTGCTGACTTGGCGGCCACGTGGCAGCCACTGCTAACGCAGTACCACGTGGCGTTAACGTGGAGCCACGTGCAGGCGCGTGGTGGGTGATGTAGCTGGCACGCGCGCGCGCCACTCACCTTCTTCCTTCCACCGCGCATGTCAGCAAGTGTACTGACGCGTCGGTGCTCTACACAGCGCGTAAAGCGCGTGATTGAGACTGGGCCTCACGCACCATCTTCAGGCAGCGCGTGAGAGCGCGTCCGGTGTCTTCTGGATCTCTTCTTTGCATTTCTGGACTCCTCTCATCGAGACCTTGCTCCTGGTATGCTCAAAATCTGGTTTCGAGCAATTTGATTTCTGGGCAGTTTCGAAAATCACACTGTTTTTGTTCCGAAACGCCACCGACGAGGCTCTAATACCACTTGTTGAGATCGGGAATCCCGCCCAAGACCTTGTAGAAATTATCCCAAGCAAGAAAACACACCCACACTCAAGGAGACACCATATCTAACGTGGTTCGACCTCAATGCCTACGTCCACGGGAGAATAGCCGGTTATCACTATAACAATGGAGAGATTACAGAAAGATTACAATAGAGGAGGAGCTCACACTCTCCTCACTCACCCACTCATCCGTCTCCACCGCTCACACCGAGAGAGACGGTCTCTCCGTCTCACATCTCTCACTCTCTTTGGTTTGCTCTATCTCTCAATTTCCCTCTACTCTCTCTTCCTCTATTTATACACTGAGAATGGTAAAGAGTTGGCTGGCCTTGTACATGGCCAGCTTGTTCCTTCACATGGCCAGCTCATTCTCCTTCACTTTCGGTGGCACATGTTGCAGCACATGGAGAAGAGAATCACCCCTCATATGGGGTGATATCTAACAGTTGGTCCCTCACCAACATTGTACTTTGTTCCTCTTTTTCTTTATTTCTTCTTTCATCTTTATTGATGTAATCTCATATGAAATGTATGATTTCTTCATCAATAAAAAAAAAAAAAAATTGTTGATCAAAAAAAAAAAAACTACTATACAACGTAGCTTTTAATTTGTATACTAATCACATATTTCCTCACTGCTAAAATGTTGAGCAATATATGCATCTTATGAACCATAATGTTAAGACTTTCGATGCTGTCGAATTTGAATTTCTGTACCCGGCATTGTGATATGAAATTGTTTTGTTTCTCAAATAAATAAATAAATAAATAAAACTCACAAAAGCACTTGCCTTTTGTAATTGGTAAATACTCTCTGAAACTGCACATCTCCTACACCTTTTGGTATTTTCTCACTCATTTGGTGAAACTATTTCACACATTTTTTTTCAAACTAGAATTAACCTTTATAACTAGGCAAGTTGTTGATTTCTTCAATTATTTGTCCTTCCATTTTTTATTTTTATTTTTTTGGGACAAATGACGGTTACAGACTATCTTTCTTTCATTTATGCTGCGTAGTTTGTAAATTTGTTTCAGTATTTTGGTAATATGAGAAACCATAAAACAAATTTGAAAAATATATATACTATATATAAAACTAAGAGATTAGACTATGTCGTGAACTTTTTTTTTTTTTTTCCCAAAATGCCAAGTGATTTTTTTTTGTTATGTTAATTCTACTTTTAAGTAACTTAGTTTTAATAAAATAATAAAAAAATTATTTTTCACATACAAAACAATTATAACTACTTATTTCATTATATATATATATATATTTTTGCGTACGCACATATGTAGAAGTTTAGATTGTTGCAAAAATAACTTGAGATTTTTTTCGTCTCTGGATCTGACCATCAAAAACATGTCCCGTTAGATGGTGATGATTTTCATTACTTTTTTTTTTCTTTTTTTTCTTTTTTTGTCATACGATAGGGTGTTAGGGTTTAATAAATTAGATTAAAATGAAGGGTTATAGTCGCTCCATCAACTCAAAACTTAAATTTCTGACATTCTCACTATCTTAAAGAACAATTATATAGATCACTGAGTTAACTACGCTGTATGTAATGATTTATTTTCATTACTTGGCCTCCATATCCGAACTTTGTGGCATAAATGCAAAGAGAATTAGATATTTTATTACATTCGTTCTTTGGTTCCAAAAAAAAAAAAAAAAGAAATTTCATTTGTTCTCAAAGAATATGAATACATTTTTTTAGAAAAAAATAATATTTGATTAGAAAATAAAATATTACAAGATAGGAAGGAAATCATAAAAAGTATCAATTACAAATAAGCAAATACATGCAATCCAAAAGTGTTGGTTAGCAAGAACTCAATTAGCGAAAACAAAAGAACTCCTAATACAATCTAAAATCACAAAATCTATCTAGGATACTTTACTGTTTTCAAAATGTAATCAGATTCTTTCAACGAAAACATGTTTAAATTCTCCAAAACACTGTCTTTCCTTTCCATCGTCTTCTTTGAACTTTCTTTTTCCTTCCCAAATCAGATAATGATTTATCCCCTTAATTGCTGCCTCATTTTGCATTGATCTAGCTATATCTTTTAACAACAATGATAAAGAGCTCTAATTTTGAAACTCTAAAAAGAATTTTAATGATGTGGCAAGAGGGAAAAAAAAAAAAGACAAAAACAAAAACAAAAACATAGGTACACACATCATATAATATGTGGGCCCCACTCCTCGCCACATCATTAGAACTCTCTTTAGAACTCTCTTTCCTTTTAATTGTGACCCACTAATTCAAGGAATAACACCTACTGTAATACCTTATTGAGAATTATATTTGAAATTCAAAACTTCTAGCGAAACCTCTTCGACTTTACGTTCAAACTGTGTAGCACACATAACCGCATTGCAATTTTTAAAGGAATATGAATAACCTAACCTAATGTTAGCAATCCTTACTCGAGCAACTGATTGAGGTTGGTATCATGGAGTCAGTGGCAACCATCGTCGTCCTCTGCATTTTGTCCCCGAATCATACACAGTTGCAGAAATCCTTAGCCAATACAAAGTTGTAAATTGATTAAATAAACACAAACTGTTTTATTGACTTATTGATGGCTTTAAGACAGTGCTAAACTGACTAAATAAGTAAAAAAAACAAATAAACTAAATAAATTTATGATACAAAATGTCACATCTAAATCATAATTATTTTATTTTTTTCTCTCACTGACATCACATTTAAATCAAAAAAAATTCAAAAAAAAAATATCCAAACAAAATTAATTTAACTAAGCTAAATTAGTCAACAAATTAAAAATATTGTAATACCTTATTGAGAATTATATTTGAAATTCAAAACTTCTAGCGAAACCTTTTCGACTTTACGTTCAAACTGTGTAGCACACTTAACCGCATTGCAATTTTTAAAGGAATATGAATAACCTAACCTAATGTTAGCAACCCTTACTCGAGCAACTGATTGAGGTTGGTATCATGGAGTCAGTGGCAACCATCGTCGTCCTCTGCATTTTGTCCCCGAATCATACACAAATGCAGAAATCCTTAGCTAATACAAAGTTGTAAATTGATTAAATAAACACAAACTGTTTTATTGACTTATTGATGGCTTTAAGACAGTGCTAAACTGACTAAATAAGTAAAAAAAACAAATAAACTAAATAAATTTATGAGACAAAATGTCACATCTAAATCATAATTATTTTATTTTTTTCTCTCACTGACATCACATTTAAATCAATAAAAAATTCAAAAAAAAATCCAAACAAAATTAATTTAACTAAGCTAAATTAGTCAACAAATTAAAAAATTAAACTAAATTAACTCTTGAAACAAAAGCTAAATGAACAACCATTGTTTCACTAACCCCTCTCCCTCCCTCCCTCTCTCTCTCTCTCTACTCTTTTCGTCCACCCAACTCTCTCTCTTTTCATTATATTGATTACATCACTTTCTCTCTCTTCTTTTTCTTTTATATACAGAAAATATGTTTTGTATCTATCAATAACATTAATTACACATACACACTCTCTCTCTCTCTCTCTTCCATTACAGCTTCTCTCTTAATGTTCGATATTCCCATCCCTCTCTCTATATCAAATACTTTTCTCAATATTATGACAACTCTCTCTCTATCTTCTTTTTTTTTTAATCAACAAAAAAAGAAAATTTTATTGATGAAATTGTGTACATACATATGAGAAATACATCAATAAATGAGGAGGAAGAACAAGAAGTATGAACATGAAATTTTTCAATCTCAATTAGGATGACACTAAGAAAATAACATATGCTAGTACCAACCTCAATGCTGGTAAGAGACTAACTGTCACGCTCCACTTTTTATTACTCGAAGTCATTACCAAGTTCATTAACTTAATTCATTTTCAGAGATAACATGCGGAAATAAACTCAAATGTTCGACTAAAATGAGTGAACAACAACTCTCTCTTTCGAATGCTAATTAAATACAACACGAGTATTCTAAATAAGTTGCCCTCAGGCTTACAACATTAAATAATCAGATGAAGGGTACAACCCTTTTACATATATGGCATTCCGCCTACAACAAGGAGGCCCCGTGGCCAACAAATAAGAAGTTCCAAATCTTGTAGTACATCCTGGTAAACACCTGAAAAAAAGATTCAACAGCGTGGGATGAACATATAGTCCAGTAGGGATCTCAACATGGCCCTCAACAATAACAATATACAGATAGCTATGATCATGAATGCTCAATCTCATACTAGAATAGTAATGTGACAGTTTACACAAAATATACATAATTTTGTACTTTTCTCGAAAACAACAATTTCAATCAACGCCATAGGCGATTCAACTTTCCTTTTCTTTTCATTAATCCCCGTTCCCAATCTTTCATAACATTAACAATACTTTAGGAAATAATTTCACTAAGCCCACTACTCTCTTCCATTCTCCAAACACACACAGATAAGCCTTTTCAAAATATATGTTTTCTTTTAAAAAAAAATCCGTTCTCCTTCACACGTTTCAAAAGACAAAGATGACATTTTGGTTTCTTCCCGATACAATCAAATCTATACATGCACCGTTATAAAAAGGGAGATAACAACTCACCAACATGCAAAAGATAAAACCATGAGGCAACTCGGCCCTTCAAAACTATAACTAACACAATCCATGATATTCCCAGACACACTGAAATATCAACAACAAAACTTTGCTCTACTAGCTATGTGCGTAGTAAGCCAAAGATACACCTCTCACAACAACAACAACATGCCAGTTTACCAGGCGCTAGCTGGAAGGGTATGGTGCCTTATATTCTCAGCGCAGTCAGTTCTCCAGGCGCTAGCTGGAAGGTCACGGTACCTCTGATTCTTAGCGCACGGTATAACACCACCAACCCAACACAACAGGGCATAATCAACATGTATAACACATATACACAAACCATCAAGATACAAGCAATGTGTTAAAGTATATGAACACATAACTACCTCCTCCCGAGCAAGCATACATATATAATGTATCTCAACACTTCATCACATACGATGTTCAATCAATAATGGTATAATGCATACACGACCATTCAACTCAACCGTGTCATCCTCCACCGATGACCAAGGACAAAACCTCTAGATGCAAATATTTAGTACATCTATTAAAGACTCAATTACTATGAGACCACAAACCCAACAATAACATTAACACGGTAGTTAGAGATACAATCCCACCCAAGTGTGTGTTCAACACTCAAGAAACAACAATCCAATTTTTTTATACGTATTTCAAAAATACTTTTCCCATTTCACAAAACAAGTTCCACTTCCCTTTTGTTTTCACAAAACCAAATCCGTCCCTTTTGTTGTCACAAAACCAAATCCATTCCTTTTGTTTTACAAAACCAATTCCATTGATAATAAAGCCATAACTCACATTAGTCCACTACATTCATTTCAAACCATTCCAAAGCCAAAGTTAACCCCTTAGGCATTAACACCTTCACCCAACCCTCATCAACAATAGAGATTTTCAAAAAGGGTTCACTATCCTCCATTTTAATTTATCAATCAAAATATGATTTAGGGCTTTTTCTTCTATCAACTACAACATGCTAAATTACACTCCAATTAGCCCAAAACAACCATCAATGATAACATAACCATTTTTCAAACACCCAACCCTAGGTTCCTTCTCATGATTTCAAACAAATCCAACATGGATATTATTTTCATGCAATACAAAATTAACACATGTCTATCTATAGACGAAGCATTGAAAAAGAACAAGGAAATCCCTACCTCAAATGTAGAACCCAAGGAGAAGAAGAGCTAAACGCTCGAGCAATAAAAGTTGCGCTCGAGCGAAGAATGCAAGTTCTTAGAAGTTTTGTAGAGTTTGGGAGTTGGCTCAAGCAAAAAAAGTTGCGCTCGAGGCACAAGCAACCAAAAATTGGCTCGAGCGTAAAATTCAAGCTCCCAGTACTTTTGCAGACATGAGCCTTGGCTTGAGCGACAGAATTTGCGCTCGAGCGATCACCGTTTTGTTTTCAGACTTGGCTCGAGCGACCAAGATCTTTGCTCGAGCGTAAAATGAAAGCTCTCAGAAGTTTTACAGACCTAGGGGTTTGCTTGAGCGATGGAAGTTGCGCTCAAGCGAATTGCCCTATTTTTGAAAATTTAACTAAGTGTTCAAAAAAAAAAAATGATACTACTATAATTACATGCTATTTTTCTATTTAGGCATTAAAAGTTTTATAAAATAATATATAACCCAATTTTTATGGGTTATATATTTTTTTTGCCAAATATGAACAAGAAGCATGGTATTGGTAGAGTGGATTGGGTGCATGGTGACTCCTTGGTCAGGAGTTCAAGTCCTAGGGAGCACAAAAGAATTACTTTTTTTGGGTCAAGGCGCTGACTTTTGGCGACCAACTTATCTTTGGTCGCTAAAAGTTTACTTTTGGCTAATATGAATTGGACTTTCCGCGACCAAAAAAGTTGGTCGCGAATGGTCACTTTTAGCGACCAAAGGCTTTTTTGGTCGCAGAAAACTATCTGTGACGAGGCTTTAGCGACCAACTCGTGACCAACATATTTTGGTCGCGAAAAGATTTTAGCGACCAAATATGGTACTTTTCGCGACCAAAATGTTGGTCACGGAAAGTGTTTTTTCTTGTAGTGAGTGTAGTAAGGTAGGATCCTAATCTTTCCACTTCATCATCATCCCAAGCCCTCAGACTTCTCTTGAAACTATGACCACCCAGCTAATTCACTTCTCCTGCTAATCATCTGTTTAAGATTAACCTCTTTATTTGTTGATAGCTCATATAGTCTGGGAAACTTATTCTTTAAATAGCTATAAGATGTCCATGGATCCTCTCAAAAACTAACTCTCATCTCATTCCCAACTTGAATAACAGAATTATCCATGAAAAAACTCAACAAATTGGGGCTGTTGTGTTCCAGACTAAGTATATCTCCCCCTTCCCCCTCCCCCCTCCAAGATTTTTTTTAGCACTGAGTACCATTTGCCAAGAATGGTCTCTATCTCCCACCAGAGCTGCCATACTTACTAATCACAATATCTTTCCACAATGCTATATCTTCAGTACCATATCTCTACCACTATTTGGCTAGAAAACACTCATTAGCATCCTTCACCCATTTAATACCTAGCCCGCCCAAACTTTTCTTATTGGTGACCTCCTCCCATTTTACCATATGAAGCTTCTTTTTAATTTCTGAACCTCCCCACAACAACTTGGCTTGAATTTTATCAAGCTGCTTAGCCACACATGTAGGTACTTTAAATATAGAGAGGCAATACACTAGTAATGAGGATAACACTGTCTTGATTAGTGTTAACCTACCCGCAAAAGAAAGCAACTTTCTTTTCCAAGAAACAAGCTTAGATTTGAATTTATTGATCACAGGAAACCATGTACTCCTCTTATTTGGGCTGGCACCACCAAAACAACAATGATAGAGAGCTCCAATTTTGGAGCTCTAGTGATGTGAAAAGAGAAAAAAAAATAAAAAAACAAAACAAAAACAAAAACATAGGCACACACATCACATCACATGTGGACCCCACTCCTTACCACATCACTAAAACTCCCTTTAGAGCTCCAAAATTAGAGCTCTCAATCTTTATTCCTCCTCCACAACTCACCCCAAATTCGTAGCTTCACTTTCACTGCTCCTTACAGTGTTGATATCGAACCCAACAGTTTCAACTCTTGGATTAGTGTTTTGATCAAACGTCATGTTCGGGACATTCATGTCGATTTCTCTAATGATTTGTGTAATCACCCTCTTAACTTTCCTCTCACCCTCTTCTGTTGCAAAACTCTCATTAATTTGAACCTAGGGTTTGAAGCCTGTATTGTTTCCAATCTCCCAAACTCGATTTGTTTTTCGAATCTCAAATCCCTCAGACTTCGTGTTACCGATCCCAATGAGAGACTAACACAAGAGCTGTTTTGTTGCTGGCTTGTACTTGAAAATCTGTATTTAGATACGTTATTGGAGAAACAAGGGAGTTTTAATATCTCCACACAACCTTTGAGAGTTTTGAGATTGTATTTGTTACCATTCGGAAATCATCCATGTTTTAAGCATAAGCATAACGTTGTGATTGATGCGCCACTTCTTGAAGATTTTGTTCCTGATGATAATTTCATGGCTTGTTATTCAATAAACAATGTATGTTCATCATTGGCAAAAGCACATATTCATGTTGGATTATACTTTCACCAAAAATTCGATCAATATGATTGCGATAATTGGGCTCTTGAGCTTCTTCGTGGAATCTCAAACGTTAAGAACCTATAAGAACCTCCATTTATCTTTAATCATGCTCATGGTAAGTTTCCTCTATTTATTTCATAAATTTTATCGGATTGTTATAGAATTTATATTCTGTGCTAGAATTATGGGAATCGGTAAAATCCAATAAGGCATGGGTATGGATACTTTCATTCAATATCAAATCTAAATTGTTTCTATGGTAAAAAATTGTGCTTTTCCCTTTCACATTTAAAATAATGTGTTTAAATTTAACTTTTTTTTAATAGTTCAAATTTGATTTTAGTTTCTTGTTCTCTAAGAAGTAAAATGATTATTGAAAAATGATTACTATATTTATGTTAGCAATTCTACTCTATAGTTGTACAAGAAATGTTGTGATCTCAATTTCATTATAGTTTAGATATGTGACTTACAATATTCAAAAAATATTTGATATTTATCAAAATTAAAGAATTAATTTGAAGTATTTGATATATTTAGGAAGTATCAAATACATTTTTGCAAGTATCCCAAGGAGTATCAGTATCCGATGTGGATACATATGGATACTACTCTCTTCTTGAAGTATTTGTGCTTCGTAGATAAAATGAAAACTTGATGCTATCATTATGTTTGATTTTATCTGCAACTTCTCTAAAATGTTAGTTTTATGGAGTTTCTCTTTAGTAACCAATTCTATGAAAATTTTTGGAGTGGGCTCTATAGTTTTTCTTTTGTGTCAATTTGGACTATGTAGTTTCAATTATATAATTTGGCCTTTTAATTTTTCGCATTGTGTTAGTTTAATACAATAGATACATTTATCAAGTAATTTGAATGAAATTAAGGATTAATGATTCATTTAAAAACAAATGAATCATTTCAAATTATGGGAGTAGTATGTAGTTAGCAGTGGTTGTTAGTTTATTGGTTGTGTTAGATTTTGTTGACTTTCTAGTTATTGTGAGCTACTAGTCTGTTTGATAATGTAAATATTTGTCATATTACTTTTCTATCGATTGACCCAAAAAAAAAATGCTTCTTAATTTTAGTCCAATTTCTAAAAAGAAATACTAGAGACCGACAATTTTAGACTCACAAATTCATCTATAATGATATGATAAGAGAGTTGGGGGCTATAAGGTTGAGTGTATGACAAATTAAAAGTCGATGCCTATCATATCACATTATTGTGAGTAAAATTAGGAGAACTTTTTTTTAAGAGTCTCAAACATTTTCCATTTTGAAATGGCCTTTATCAATCGGAGTAAATTGATACAATGTTAAAATTTTAAGTGTAAAGTTGATGTAATTGCAATTACAAGGACAAAACTTTATGAAAACGTATCACTTCTATCCCCTCCTAACAATCTCCAAAATGG
Source organism: Camellia sinensis (assembly GCF_004153795.1). Lineage (NCBI taxonomy): Eukaryota > Viridiplantae > Streptophyta > Magnoliopsida > Ericales > Theaceae > Camellia > Camellia sinensis. The sequence continues at coordinate 1,114,951 of NW_021025261.1, forward strand.
TTGAATTTGTACGATGTTCAAAGTTGAGGGGGTTAATATCTACAAGTTTGTAAATGGGAGAGTAAAGTAATATTTGCTATTAGTTAAGGGTTCTTGGTATAATTAACCCTATTTTTAAAGATTTATCAAGCATGGCACAAGTGTTTATCCATATCAAGTCTCATGGATTTAAAACTATCTGATTAACTAAAAATTTAGCCATGTAGTTATAAACAGACATTTTTCATCTATTTATTTACTCATTTATTTTGTGATTTAGAATCCCAGCCAGCTGAGCAAACCATGAGTTTCAAATTGACTATTATACTTGTTTGATTATGAAGGTTCTTGGCTATGCTGAAGATATTTGTCCACTTACTTTTGGTAATTTGACCCATTTGGAATTGGGTGTTATTTATTTGTCAAAGGTGTTGCTGGACATACTTGCAAAGATACCTAATCTAGAGTCTTTGAAGTTAACAATGGTGAGTTTAAATGTATTTTTCAGTACAAAGTAAAATTATTTATTTCATTTAAATTTGATAGGAGGGAATAGAGGGTGGAGTGGTGAAACTCGAACTAATTATCCTTATTAGTTGCAATTTTTTAGATTGTTTTACAATCTTTGTCTAGGATCATCAACCAGGTTATCCGAACAATTATTATCAAGAAGTGGAGTTCTATAGGATTCAACGGCATGTTTTGCCTTCTTGTTTGTTATCACACCTGAAAGTGGTTGAAGTAGATGAGTTAGAGGAAGGGAAAATGATCTGCTATTGGTCGAGTATTTTCTTAAGAATTTGGATAAGATGGCAATTAAGCATCGAATTTTAGTTTCTATCCAGGTGGAAGTGTTTAAGAGAATACTAATGTTCCCTTGGGGTTCTAACACATGTGAGATTGAAGTCGAAGATTTAAGGAGGAATTAAAACTCAGTGTATTATTCCACCAATATGTGAATATTTTGTAAAAGTCTTAGTGATGTCCCAAGATTTAATTGCCAATGTTCAATAGGTTCACTCAATCACACAAAATAATTTGTTAGAAGCCACAACTAAAGTACAAGCATGCAGCTAACAAAAAGAGCTTGGTGGAATTCTGGGGTCAATGATTTTGTCCTTGCAAGAGATAATGATGCGGAATATGCATGCATGAAGATTTGTCTTTAGCATTTATAATTTTATTATTATTTTACTTTTTTTTAAAATTTAATTGAGTCTTATTTTGGTTATGAGTTCTATTAATATTTGTGTCTTTTTCTATTAAGATTTAGTCTCCTAAGTTAATTGAATTTTATGAGGAGTTTAGTCATGATTTAGTTTTTTATTTTGATTAGGTTTTCTAGCCTATATATATATTAGGATTTTGCATTGTAATAGTTAGTTTTGATTTGTTGAAAGGGCAATTTACACCGACAGTCTCTTTATTTTGGCCCTTGTATCATTTTGGTCTCTACAATTACAATTGACGCAATTTTGATCCTAATTTTTTTATCTTCTCTCAATTTGGTCTAATTAGTTCAACTATTAACATTTTTTGGGGGGGTAAACTACCAATAGATCATAGTAATTGCACTTAATTCTATTAAAATAAGTTTTACTAAAATTGTCGTTAAAAATAATTTTTTGTGACGCTTTTTTGTATGTCACTACAAATTGACAATTAGTGACTTTTTTTGTCATGACTTTTATAAATTGTCACTAAAAATTACAATTAGTAACATTTTTCTATGATGAATTTTTTAAATTATCGTTGAAAGTTAAAAATTAGTAATTTTTTTGTGACGATTTTTTAAAATTGTCGCAAAAACTTATAATTAGTGATATTTTTTGTGACAATTTTTAAACTCTCGCTGAAAATTAACAATTAGTGACGTTTTTTTTAGTGAATTTGCCCTTATTGAATTGAGTATAAAGCCATTTTTGTGAGATTAAGGAGGTGGCCCTTGTGTTCTTCTTCTCTATTCTTATTCTTCTTGAAACTTTTGATCTTGTCTTTTGGATCAATTCTCTATACATTTTGGTTTTCAGATTAGTTGTATAGTTGAACAGATTTCTTAATAGTCGTTTTACATCAGATAGATTCCCAACGAGTGAATACAATCAGTTAGCAGCTTAGGAAATTGAACCATTAGAGGTTGTGGAGAAAATCAACCCAAATGCTTATAGGTTGAAGTTTCCCAGTCACATTTGTACTTCTGATGTGTTCAATATCAAACATATCAATCCATATCATACAGAAAATTTTGATGAAGAACCTGTGAATTCAAGGCCAATTCTCTCCAGTCTGGGAATGATAATGCAGTACGCATTGGTAAGAAGTACTTGGCAGCCTGAAACCGTACGTTGAAAGTTCCAATGTTGAGATTCTTTCGACTGTGATCTCAAAATAAGTTTAGAGACACATTTTTTGGAAAGTTCCTGACAAGATCTACAGATATAAAATGAACACTGGGTTATGCAACTCAGCAAGTCTTTGGTGAACTCAACAATTGTACGGGGGCGAAATATCCTCTGCGTTCCGTACTCCTTGTACTCCAAACCTCTCTTGACGGCGTCTACCTGGGAACATAAAAACGGTGAGCTGCCCGGCGGTGGTGTGCCGGATAGACCCTCCGACGATCAAGTCAGTCCACTTGAGGAAGGAGAAGACAGATAGAGAGAGTATTTTCTTTTGGGGGAGAAGTTGCATACCTCTAACGTTCGTTCTCCTCCCTATTTCAAGGCTGGCTATGCAGCCTCAAGATTATGCGTGCACTACCTCTGTTGTCCTTCCCAAGACAGGTGGCAGTGCTCGCCTCTCACCACCTTACGCGTGTACAAGCTTAGTCCTCCCACCAGTACACGCAGAACTGTCTAACGGTATTGAGGCATGCGTGGAGCAGATGTCCTCTCCCTCGTGCCATTGGCCCAGGTGCCACACCCGACCGCAGTACCACGACCGGCCTATCTCCTACGAAGAACTATCACTACAGGCACTCAACCGCGCTATTCCCCACCGGACTGCCCCTTGGCAAAGGGGCAGAGGGGTGATGCTCATGGGCCGGGCTGGTATTGACCGGTTTATCGTGGCATACCGGTCACGAGGCATGCCGGCCTCCGTCCATTCTACCTTCATCCGAGGTTATTTGGAATCTACCCATCTCGGCTAACCAGTCAGAGACGTGCCATCCCTCACTTGTCCATAGTTTAGCCCGAGCTACCCGTAGCCCGGCCTCGCCACTTGGCTGTGTGCCCTGTCGAAGGTTTTCTAGTCGCAGCTCGGCCAAGCTTAGTTCACGCCCGGCCAGCCGATCTTTTCGACCCACCGGCCCTCTCGATAGAAGACATAGCACGGCGCCGTGAGGTCTGTCACAACCAGCCCTATCTTAGCTCGGCCGTACTAACGGCGCAAATCTCCCCTCTCAATTGCCCCTTAATCCCATCCGAGTCTTCGTGATTGGGATTATCTCCGTGACTGAGCCAACGGTTAGTGAATTGCATCCTTTCCTGGCCGAGCATGGTTGGGGCGATATTTGTCGCCAAGCTATATCATTTGGTCAGTCATTTCTACTACAGTCTTGTCAAGCGTCGTATCACCGTACTGACAGCCGCGTTTCCAGTGCCACGTGGCTTCACGCCACTGGGTTGTACAGCCAGCTGTTCTGCACGCGCAAAATTCAAACGGCGCAGCCGTTTGGGGTTCCTTCCCCCCTCTTTTGTATTCCAACAAAGGGCCTAAAACCCTTCACTTTTCACCTTCTCTTCCACACTAACCCTAAGCCTCTCAAACCTTCGAACCCCCCAGACCACTGCCATTACTGTCTCAGTGCTACATCCTCCATTTCAGATCCTTTCAGAGGCCACAATCAAGCTCTCGAGGTCGCGTTCACCCTCGCATCTGTCCCCCAGGTAAGCTACACTACCCTCCCTTGCATTTTCTGTTTCTGTTTCTCGAAATTCTTTATACATGTTCTTCGATTCCGTGCCACTGTGCTTCGTGTTTTTTTTTTTTTGTGACCAAAGAAGCCCCCTTTCTTTGCTTAGAACCTGCACACCCTAGGGCAAATGGGAACTTTGAGAATGGAAGGGGCCTCTGAGCCCCCTGTTCCTCCTTGGTTCAAGTGAGTTCGCCCCACTTCTAGGATGAACAGTTTAAATCTGGGTAGAACCGAGCTAAGTGCTCATTTAGATCCACAGGTAGAGCTACAGCTGAGCAAAAACTGGTTTGTGGCTTCTTACCGAGGTCGCAACCGAGCTGAATACTTTAATTAGATTGGTAAATAGGAACGCACCGAGCTGAATACCCTAGCCGAGCTGAATACTCCATTAGATCTGCAAATAGGAACAAACCGAGATAGGAAATCGACAAAGCGGTCCAGCCGAGGTAGGGGTCGAACCGGCCAAACACTAGTGACACTTTTATTGAGCTAGTTGAAATAAGAGCCGCGCAATTTTTGCCGTGCTAACCCTTGGAAATTATTTTTAATAATGCAGAACACACTAGGACCATCCAGGCCAGTCCAGAACCATCATTGGTGGAGCTCAAGGTCCGAGCAAATACACCATCATTTTTGACTGAGATAGTCTCTAAACCAAATAAAACCAGGATAAATGGGGAAGTACCGATTTATGGTTAGCTCGCCCGGCGCGATGGCGGAGTTTCGAAGGGAGTACAACATCCTAGAGGACGTCGTCTTAGAGCTCGCCAAAAAGGGAGACACCCCTTAGGAGGGACCTAGACCGGTGCCTCTTTACCGTCGTATCAATAGTAGAGAGAGGGCTCCGCTTCCCGGTCCAGCCTTTGATCTGTGAGTTTTTGAGGCAGACAAGGCTTTGCCTGACCCAAGTTTTAAATAACACTTACAAAATAATAAACGGGGTCGCCGAACTAAACCGGAGGCTCGGTCTTAATCTCGGTCTGGCTGAAATTTTCCATCAGTATAGTCCTAGTAGAAATAAGAGCGGGTTTTGCTGGTACCTCAAAGTGAAGAAGGGCCGAGCAAAATTAATAGAGGGTAACCCGGACAAGGAGACAAACGACGACGACTTCTTGTGAGTGTCCGGTCACTATGAGGACACCGAGGCACCCATACCGGGATGGTATATTAGAAAGGAATTTGGCAGTGCCGGTGAGTCGCTTGGCTGACCGCGTTATTTTCTTTTTGCATCACTTACTTTCCATGTCGATCTAACACTTGTCTTCTTTTTGCAGATAAGCACCTAGCAGCAGACTACTACCGGGCCAACCAAGAGGCTATCAGAGTCCTACTGTGCCATCCTGCCGAGGAGAGGGAGGCTTCGAAATTGCTCGGCTTCAATCAGACCTACCACTACACCGCGCCGCGCAAGAGCCGGGTTATCGATTTTCTACGTGCGCCAACCCAGAACCAAATCCAAACTTACCACCGATCAGGCTTATTCCACTCACCGCCGAGCAAGAAATGGCGAAAATCAGGGCCATCAAGTCCCTGATCACTGGGGAAGAAGACGAGTCCCAAAGACAAGAGGCAACCGGGGGGACATCCTCCACACCCGCCGTGCAGCAAGAAGGGGTAGTACTGGCGCTTGCCAGCGAGCAGCCGGCTGGTCGGTCCAAGAAGCGGCCGAGGAACGAGCAAATCAGGCCGCATCTGGCAGATGATGACTCTACCGACCGCGTCTCTACCGAACTCGGGGACCAGACCGAGCAACCACGGACCAGTAAATCCAAGGGCCCAGCCACCCCCCCGGTCTGGGCGCCCGAGTTCAAATACCAGGGCCGAGCAGTTTCTGCTGAAGACTCTGTCTACGCGGACAAGGACTACTCGTTTGGTTTCAATTTGACCAAGGGGTTGATCTTGCCCGCTGATATGAAAAAACATGACGAGCTTTCCGACCTCAAGGTCCTCCGCTCGGCGGCGAAATCCATAGTTCTAGTAAGGTCTCCATTTTTTACGTCAAACTGTTTGCTCGTTTTTGCTCGGTTTTTCGAATACTGACGATCTCTCGCTTGTTTTCAGGCCGCGCAAAAGAACTATTTGGCCCACGACTGAATGATCAAAGTGCGGCAGAGCCTGAGGGATGCCATAGCTGAGAATAAAGCATAAAAGGCCGAGATAGCGAAGCTTAAAGCTGCACAGGAAGCAGTTGAGGCCGAGCGAGATATCCTGAGCCAAAAGGTTGACCGAGCTAACGAGGACAAACTTCAGGCCGTGAAGTCGATGAAGGCTCGGTATCTCGCCGAGCTGAGGAAACTACGCGATGCGCACAAAGCCGAGAAGGACAAGGCCGTAGATGATGCAGAAGACCGGGGATACGCGCAGGGCGAGAAGACCTACGAACGGCAGGTCCAAGCGACCAAGGACATCTTTTTCCGGTGCGGCTGGAAAGCTTCCGTGGAGAAAGTTGGTCTTAGTCAGGATTCTGACATCTTCATCAATCCACCTGCTGCCTATATCCCGGTCTACATGCAGGCGTACTCCAAGGCCACCCAAAACCGGCTCATCACAGATGCAAGGAAAGAGGCCGAGGAAGAAGCCACCGCCGCGAAACTAGCCGAACAAAATCCTCCCGAAGCATCTCCAGATGCGGAGGAAGAGGCTGATCGGGATGTTGCCGCGGTGGAAGGCACTGACAATGACGCCGAAGAAATCCTGCCCGAGCACAATGTGGAAGAGGCCGAGCAGACTGTGCAAGTCGCCGAACAAACGGTCGATGTAGAGTTGGATTGACCGTTTTTTTCCCTTTTTTTTATGATGTAACTGGGCTATGTTCCCCCCGTCTTGTACTTAAATTTCCTTTATCAATGAAGATTTTTGACTTTTTGCTCGCTCATCTTCTATTTCTGTTCGGTTTGCATCTGCATGGATTCCTTGATTCAATTGTTGACAATTTACAACTGCCAGGTCGGCTGTGCCGTACAGTTTGCCGGGCTAAAATCACCTCAAACGTTTTCTAATCAGAACTAGTAGTTCGGTTCCATGAACTTTCAAATGAACTAACGTTTTAACTCTTCCAAGCAAAATCTGCTCGGCCTTAATTAGTCTGTAAATTTCATGCAATTTCGACTTGACCGAGCAAAATCAGTTCGCCTTTTAAGTTGGGTAAGCCGCCAACATTTCTTTTAGGCCGAGTAAATTCAGCTCGGCTTTTTATCGGTTGGACAAAATTCCAACATTCCGAATTCTGCCGAGCAAACTCCGCTCGTTTTCCATATTGGGCAAGACACCAATATGTCCACTGGGCCGAGCAAAATCAGCTCGGCCCTTACACTGGGCAAAACACCAATGTTTCAGTTGAGTTGGTCATGACGCCAATATTTCAACCGGGCGAGCAAAACCATCTCGGCCCTAATGCGAATGGGGCCATACGCCAATTACATCGTTGGACAATGCACCAACTGTTTGTGCGGTCTGCATTCATTCCGGCGAGAGGAAATCAGTCCGGTCCTATTCAGGTCGGTCTCTTGCCCCTGGTATTCATAATTGCCTTGCGTCCTTGCGATTCCATTTGTAGAAAGATGTAATTCCAAACAACAAGAGGGCTATTTTTTATTACAAAAGCATTGCTATCCTTTACATTAAGTGCCAAAGGGCTAAAGGTCTAAAAAAGCTAAACAACACAAGCAAATTACATCTTAAAAGTAAAAGACCTTAAGGTTGGCCGTATTCCATGGTCTGGGGACAGCCTTGCCATCTATATCTTCCAGATGGTACGCCCCTTTACCAGCAAGACCAATCACCTTGTATGCTCCTTCCCAATTTGCACCGAGCTTTCCTTCGCCAGGGACCGCTATGTTGCCAAGCACCTTTCTTAATACCCAGTCCCCGATCTTGAACATCCTGGGGTGCACAGCCTTGTTGTAATTTTTGGAGAGTTCCTGTTGATAAGCCGCTGTGTGGATCAATGCTTGCTCCCTCTTTTCTTCAGCAAGGTCGAACTCCAATGCCACCACTTCACTATTCAGATATGGCTGGAAACTTTCAGAGCGGATGGTTGGCATGCCAATTTCCAACGGGATGACGGCCTCCATGCCGTAGGCCAAAGCAAATGGTGTTTCCCCGGTTGACCGCCTTGGCGTAGTACGGTATGCCCAGAGCACATTAGGGAGTTCTTCAGCCCACTTGCCCTTAGCCTTCTCAAGCCACTTCTTCAGCCCATCCAGGATGGTTCTGTTTGAGACCTCTGCTTGACCATTTGACTGAGGATAGGCCGGCGTCGAATTGTAAAACTCGATCTTCAACTCTTCGCAAAATCCGCGAAAGAGTTTACCATCAAATTGAGCACCATTATCCGAGATGAGGGCCTTGGGTATACCGAAACAGGTGATCACGTTTTGCCATACAAACTTATTCACGTCCTTTTCCCTTTTGGTCGCTAGTGCCTCGGCCTCAACCCACTTGGTGAAATAGTCGGTGGCGGCGATGAAGAACTTACGGTTGCCCGGTGCAGCTGGGAGTTCCCCAACAATATCCAACCCCCAAAGCGCGAACGGCCATGGACTTGTGAGAGGGAGCAAATCTCTAGCCAGTTGGTGGATCTGGTGGGCGAACTTCTGACACTTCTCGCACCTGCGAACATATTTCTGTGCATCTGCCTGCATGCGCGGCCACCAATAACCCTGAGAAATTGCTCGGTAAGCCAAGGATCTGCCCCCAGTACGGCTGCCACAGATGCCCTCATGTATCTCATAGAGGAAAGCCTCCACCTTGGTGGGGTGGAGACATTTCAAATACGGGCCGGTGAAAGATTTCTTGTACAAGGCCCCGGACGGGGAGAGCCAAAACCGCTCTGACTTTGTCCGGATCTTGTGTGCCACCTTCTTTTCTTCTAGTAGAATTCTATCTTTCAGGAAGGCGATGATAGGATCCATCCAAGAAGGGCCCAAGTCGGTGCAAAGTACCTCGGTTGATTCTGGTTCCTCAATGCTTGGCCTTGGTAAAAATTCTATCATCAAGGGGTTAGGAAAAGCTGTCTGAGCAGAAGCGAGTCCGGCCAATTCATCAGCCGCGCTGTTTTGCTCGCGGTCGATTTGTTCCAACCTTATTGCAGCGAACTTCTTGATCTCTGCGCGTACCAGCGCCTGATACTTGGCCATTCTTTCGTCCTTTGCTTCATACTCCCCTGAGACCTGATTGACCACCAACTTGGAATCACTAAATACCATAAAGGCCGTGGCTTTCATTCTCAGCGCGCTTCTTAGTCCGGCAAGGAGAGCTTCATACTCAGCCTCGTTATTGGATGTTGGGAAGCCGAGTGTAATTGCCTGCTCGATGATCAGCCCGTCCGGCGAGTTCAGTACGATGCCCAGCCCGGCCCCATGTCTGTTAGACGCTCCATTGACGAAGAACTTCCACATCTCGCCAATAAACATCTTCCAGTAGTCAGAGGGGTTCTGAGAGCTTCTCATTTCCAAGTCTCTGATCGGTTCATTCTCGTCAGACTTTCTTAGTTCGGTCGTGCTCGTCCCTTTTCCTACTTGTGAACCAACACTAGTTTCTGTTGCAAGAACCATAGGTTATGCTAAATCCGCACCAACCAAATCAACCGGGCATACTGGATGCATCCCAGGGGCAAATTCCGCCACAAAGTCGGCAAGTGCTTGAGCCTTGATTGTGGTGCGCGGTCGGAACTTGATGTCATATTGTCCTAATTCCACGACCCATTTCAAAATTCTCCCAGTGAAGTCTACCTTTTCAAAAAGCACTTTAAGCAGGAACTCGGTTAACACAACTATCGTATGGGCATGAAAATAGTGTGCCAGCTTTCTCGATGCCATCATTAGGACCAGCGCCAATTTTTCCAAGGGAAGATACCTCGTTTCGGCTGGGAGAAGAGTCTTGCTTACATAGAAGATCGGTAGGTGCTGGATGCCTTCAGCACGCACCAATACCGCGCTGACTGCGTGTTGAGAGACAGCCAAGTAGAGGTACAACTCTTCGCCTGGTTGAGGTGTGACCAAAATAGGGGCTGAGGAGAGATATGCTTTCAGGTCTGCTAGTGCGCGGTCGCACTCGTCATCCCAGAAGAACTCGGACTTCAGAGTTTTAAAGAAGGGCCTACAACAATCAGAAGACCGGCTGATAAATCTGTTCAACGCGGCTGCCATCCCAGCAAGATGTTGCACGTCCTTCGTGGAGTTAGGACGCTCCAGGTCTTGTATGGCCTTGATCTGTGATGGGTCAGCTTCAATCCCTCGATTTGTGACCAGAAAACCCAGAAACTTTCCGGTGCCAACTCCGAAGGCGCACTTTGTGGCGTTCAAGCGAAGCTTGTGGAGCTTAAGTATGGCGAACATCTCTGCAAGCTCGGCGAGGTGTTGACACTTCTCCTTACTCTTCACCACCATGTCGTCGATATAGGCCTCCATTGTTCGGCCCAGAAGAGGAGCGAACATCTTCGTTACCATCCTCTGAAAAGTCGCCCCGACGTTCTTTAGTCCGAACGGCATGACTTTGTAACAATATAAGCCTCTGGGGGTTGTGAACGACGTGATCTCTCTGTCTGGTTTATACATGGCTATCTGGTGGTAGCCGCGATATGCGTCCAGGAAGCTAAACCCCTGATGGCCAGCGGTTAAGTCCACCAGCTGGTCAATTCGTGGAAGGGGAAAGCTATCCTTGGGGCAAGCTCGGTTGACGGTCTTGTAGTCAACGCAGACTCGCCACTTGTCGTTCTTCTTCGGAACAACCACCGTGTTGGATGTCCACCGAGGGTACTACACCTCCTCTATGGCCCCAGCTTCCAACAAATTCTTTACTTCCTCTGCGACCATTTCAGTATGGTGCCAGGCTGAGCGACGCGTCCTTTGAATGACTGGTCGTGCATTAGGGAAGACATTCAACTGATGACAAATGAAGCTCGGGTCGATGCCAGGCATGTCGTAAGGCGTCCAGGCAAAGGCCTCCAAATTGGAAACCAAGAAGTTGACATAATCCATCCGCTCGGCGCTAGACAAGGATGATCCCAAGAGGAAGAATTTAGTTGGATCGTTCTCGTCAATGCGCACTTCCACCAAATCTTTGATCGACTTTTCCTCAGCCTTTCTTCCTACGTCTTCAAGGACCTCTTTACCCTCAGGCCCTTCAATCATTTGGACGAACCCTTTGGCCGCTCGACTGCCATTTACCACAACGAAGCTTTGTTTCGCCATCACCTGGTCCCCCCAAACTTCCTCTATTAGCCCACTCGGTGCCGGAAAGCGCATGACTTGGTGGAAGGTCGAGGCAACTGCTTGCATGGCGTGCAGCCAACTCCTGCCTGAGATCAAGTTGTAAGTTGATGGAACTTTAAGCACCCAGAACTCTACTTGCTTTACGACCGATCCCACTTTGACCGGTAAAATAATCTTTCCGATTGGCCATTCTAGCTGTGAGTTGAAGCCGACCAAAGGGGACGTTGCGGGGGCCAAGTCCTTGTCTTCCAACTTCATTTGTTTAAACGCGTCATAATACATAATTTCTACCGAAGTCCCCTGGTCGATCAAGATTCTCTTGATGTCAAAGTCTTTGACGCAAAGAGTGACTACTAAAGCATCATTGTGTGGCATCTGAACTCTTTCCAAGTCCTTGGTTGAGAATGAAAGGATCCCTTTCTTCGGTCTTTCCCTTCTTCACAGCGGGCTGAACAGAGAGCACTTCCCTCATGTGCTCGGCCTTCTTGATCATCCTTCTCAGCTCGCAAACCCTGGCCGGTTCAATGATACCGTGGATGATGTTGATTACACCTTGCGGGGGCGCCTCTAGGACGGCCAGGCCGTTTGGCTCGGCTTGGTCCGCTGGCGTGGCCTTGATGCCCCCATCTATGTATTGGTCAAGATGCCCCGCCGCCACCAACTCCTCTAAGTGTTGTTTGAGCGGCAAGCAGTCCTCTGTTCGGTGCCCCTATTCTTCATGAAAGGTGCAGCGATATTTTGAATTGAAGCCCCTCTGCGCACTCCCCAGCTTGGCCAGCCAACGGACAAAGGGTTCACCTCGAATCTCGCTCAAAATGCGGTAGATGGGGATTTTAAATACCGTGGTGATCCCAGTCCGTGCCTTCAATTTTCTTTTGGCATCCTCCACTGCATCACGGGGAGGGTCAGCCCGGTCATTTCGGCGACCCTTCTTTCTGTCATCACGGTTTGAACCATGGCGCTGGTCTTTCGACCGGTTGTTTGGGCGGTTATCCTCTTGCCCAACCGAGTGAACTTTCCCCGCAACCCTTCTGTCCGTTGCGACCAGATTAGCCTTCTCACGAATGTGCTCATTGATCCGCTGCATCAATGACTCCATGGTTGTGGGTTGATGCATCGTGAGTGAATCTCGCAGCCTATGTCCGACTAGGAGACCCCGTTTGTACTGAGTGATCGCCAGATTGGTGGGGCAGTCGAGGATCTCATTGTAAGTTTCCCAGTATTTCGCATTGTATGCCTTCAACGAATATCCAGACTCCATCTTGACGCCCAGGAGATGGTCGACCTCCTTCGGCGCTCGTGTGTTGGTTTTGAATCTGGTGACGAAGGCTTCTGCTAGTTGCTGCCACCCCTCAATACTCCCCTCCGGGAGCCTTTCGAACCATTTCAAACCTAGCTCTCCCAAGCTTGCTGGGAATATGAGGCACATCAAGGCGTCATTCCGCTGGTGTCCAGCCATTACTTGCCGATAATGTCTCACATACATGTATGGATCCGTCTTGCCGTCGTACAAAGTGAACTTTGGTTGGTCGAATCCGGCGGGGAGTGGCGTACTCTCAATCTCTGGAGACAGCGGCGTGGCAGTAAGTCGCGCCAGCTCTTTGTCTACCAGCGCAGGGGCCATCACTTTGGGGGCTGGCATCGCCACTTCCTCACTGTAACGAACTGGGGCGCTTAACCTTTGCAATGCCGGCACTCTCCGAGCCTCTCGACGGCGCGCCGTCTCCTCCAATACATCCCTCAAGTCCCTAGAACGTGTGGAGAAAGAGGATCCCGACGTCGGCGTCGGGTGTGAGGGGCGATAGGTGCTGTCGCGAGAGGGGGACCTGCCCTCTCCTTGGTCGGAACCTCCAACCCCATAGTTCCTGGTGATGGAGAGAGAGTGAGTCCTCTGCTGGCGGCGACTGCTACAGCGAGGGGACAGGGTGCGCTCACTGAGGTTGCCCTCTCCAGCAACACCCTTCCCTTTAATCTAGCGTTTCAGTAGCTCCATCTCCGCCGCCATCTTGCGAATGACGGCGTCTTGGTCCTTGAGTTTGTGCCCCAGGCACTGCGCATAGGACTCCCCCCGGCATCGGCGGCCCTCAGGGCTCTGTGAGCGATCAGTATTCCTCTCGCGTTTGTCTCGCGCACTTCGCGAAGGAGTCTCTAGGCCCGCCATGGCTGGAATATTCGGAGGACCTTCTCTCAAGCGGACGTACTCAGGTGTGACACCATCGACGACGGACAGTGGGGCTTCGCCGTTGTTGGCCATGGAAATGGTCGAAGAAGCTCTAAGAACAAGGGTTGAGTATCAAAAAACTTCCCACAGACGGCGCCAATTGTACGGGGGCGAAATATCCTCTACGTTCCGTACTCCTTGTACTCCAAGCTTCTCTTGACGGCGTCTACCTGGGAATACAGAAACGGTGAGCTACCCGGCGGTGGTGTGCCGGATAGACCCTCCGACGATCAAGTCAGTCCACTTGAGGAAGGAGAAGATAGATAGAGAGAGAGTATTTTCTTTTGGGGGAGAAGTTGCATACCTCTAACGTTCGTCCTCCTCTCTATTTCAAGGCTGGCTATGCAGCCTCAAGATTATGCGCACACTACCTCTGCTGTCCTTCCCAAGACAGGTGGCAGTGCTCGCCTCTCACCACCTTACGCGTGTACAGGCTTAGTCCTCCCACCAGTACACGCAGAACTGTCTAACGGTATTGAGGCATGCGTGGAGCAGATGTCCTCTCTCTCGTGCCATTGTCCCAGGTGCCACACCCGACCGCAGTACCACGACCGGCCTATCTCCCGCGAAGAACTATCACTACAGGCACTCAACCGCGCTATTCCCCACCGGACTGCCTCTTGGCAAAGGGGCAGAGGGGTGATGCTCATGGTCTGGGCTGGTATTGACCGGTTTATTGTGGCATACCGGTCACAAGGCATGCCAGCCTCCGTCCATTCTACCTTCATCCGAGGTTATCTGGAATCTGCCCATCTCGGCTAACCGGTCAAAGACGTGCCATCCTTCACTTGTCCATAGTATAGCCCGAGCTACCCGTAGCCCGGCCTCGCCACTTGGCTGTATGCCCTGCCGAAGGTTTTCTAGTCACAGCTCGGCCAGGCTTAGTTCACGCCCGGTCAGCCGATCTTTTCGACCCACCGGCCCTCTCGATAGAGGACATAGCACGGCGCCGTGAGGTCTGTCACGACCCGCCCTATCTTAGCTCGGCCGTACTAACGGCGCAAATCTCCCCTCTCAACAATGTTCTACTCCATTTAGCCAATAGGTTATATATTCTTATGATGTATTATTTCCACAAGTACTACTACAATAAGAACTATGGAACTCCAGGGAACTGTTCCATCAAATTTTCTATCCATCATTTTGTTTTTATAATGTGAAAGCTATGGGTCATGAATGCTAATATACTAGTGAAATATGCTTCTTTCTTCTTCTTTTTTTTTTTTTTTTTTTTTTTTTTTTTTTGATCAGCAAAAATAAAAAAACTTCATTGATGACGAATGAAAGATTACATCAATAAAGAAGAAACAAAAAGATGAGTGCAATATGCAACATGGTGAATCATATGCAATCACACCATCAAGTTGGTGAGACACCAACACGGAGTACCAGCCACACCCAATACTAATATCTATACAACAACAGCCAACCCCAACATAATATCTAAGCAGAACTAACAAAGCAACTAACCTTCAGCATCAACAAAAAACAGAAGCAGGAAACCATCCAAAATGACACCATCATAGAAACCAACAGGTCATTACCCAAGCAAACCTAGAACTTCTTATAACCACCCCATACCCATCCCAACAGATACCAACACAGTGACCAATAGAGCAATCTGACAGAGCAGATAAAACCAGCACCTCTACTTCACAAAAGCCCACATATATCACTTGGAATATTGGATTTGCTACCAATTAAACACCAAGTCATGTACTGTGTAATTACAATTGGGGTGATGATACCTGACCCAAAGAGCAATCCACACCTTTACACGATCAGAGAGCAAATCCAGCTGAGGCTGCACACCTGGAAACACAAACTCATTCCTACATTTCTAGGTGGACCACAACAGAGTCAATGGAATAGATTTCCACACTGCTCCCTCGAGCTTTTTAAACTTAAAGCCAGCCCACCACTCAAGAAGGCCCCCAATTGTTCCAGGAGCAACCCATTGTAATCCCCACCAATCCACCAAACTGGACCACACCTTCCAAATTGCCGGGCATAATAATAACACATGGTTTGCGGACTCAACTTCGGAATTGCAAAATTTACACAGATTACAAACACTGCCACCGAGGACTCCAATTCTCTGGAGGTAAGCCACTGTCTTTACCCTACCTTTCCACGCTAACCACCCAAAAAAAATTGCATTTTCGGAGAAGCGAGATTATTCCGTAACAAAGAGGGCACATCAGAGGAAACACCTCCCACGTTTCTACTATAAAGAGGCGCAACCGAGAATTCACCTGAGGGGGATGGTTTCCAACATAATCTATCTTCCTCAATAGACAGATGAAAATTCTCCACATCTCACCTGGCATAAAGCCAACCCAACTCTTCCATCTCCCAAGCTCTGAGCACCGTGCGAAAATTAAGGACCCATTCCTCCAACCGACTTTTTCTTTCCACAATGGTACACAAAGACACTTCCTTCTCAACAGACAGTGAATAAAGTCTTGGGAACTCCGAACACAAACTGTGGCTACCAAACCAAGTATCAACCCAGAATCGAATTCGATGCACGTTCCTTGGGATTATCAAATAGTTTGCTAAATAAAAATTCCCCAGATCTAAATTACGTCTAGCCACTGCTAAGATTCCCCCCCTCCCTCCACACAGTGGACAGTCTAAATAACTCATCCACAAAAGGAAACCAATTCCCACCCGCTGATGCGTACTTAGCACATAAAACGATCTTCCACATTGCATCGTCCTCCTTGCCAAATCTCCACTACCATTTTGCTAGCAAGAAATCATTGAATTCTCTAATATCCTTAATACCCAAGCCTCATTAAGCCTGCTTTTTGTCACTTCTTCCCATTTGACCATGTGCAATTTCCGTTGCACGTCCCCATAAGAAGGCTGCTTGCACCCTATCTAGTATCTTTGCTACATCTTTTGGCATTTTAAATAAAGAAAGATAGTATACCGGTAAACTATTTAGCACAGCTTTAATCAAGGTAACTCTACCGCCATATGAGAGAAGCTTTCTTTTCCATGATGCTAACTTAAGTTTGAACTTTTCAATAACTGGCTTCCAATTAGACAGTCTACTAGGACTTGCCCCCAATGGTAATCCTAAGTATGTGAAAGGAAGTTTTTGACTCTTGCATCTTAGAATATCAGCGAAGCCCTTCACTACACAATCTTCCACACCCACCCCACAAACACGACTTTTATGGAAATTAATTTTTGCCCAGACATTAACTCAAAACACCGTAGAATTCTTTTAATTGTCAGGATCTCACCCCTGTCAGTTTCACAAAATATCACCGTGTCATCAACAAACTGTAAGTGTGATAAAACCTCCTCTCCAACTCCTATCTTCACACCTCTGATTAAGCCCAGATTCCTAGCTCTGCTCATTAAAATATTCAATGCCTCAGCCACAACAATAAAGAGAAAAGTGGACAGTGGGTCGCCTTGATGAAGCCCTTTTTCAGGACAGAATTCATTCATTGGCGACCCATTCACCAACACTGATATTCTTGCCGATGCAACACACTCCTTAATCCACCCAATGAACCCAAAACCGAATCTGAAATTTTGCAACACATGCAATAGAAATTCCCAATTTACAGAATCGTACGCCTTTTGGAAATCAAGTTTTAGTATGACCCCTTGCTTATGACTCCTTTTCCACCAGTCAACGAATTCATTGGCTATCATGACCCCATCCAAGATGTTCCTACCCTTCAGAAATGCTGATTGTACATTGCTAACCACCCTAGGCAGGACTTTCTTCATTCTATTTGCAAGCATCTTGATGAGAATTTTATACATCGACCCAATCAAACTAATTGGTCGATAATCCAGTAAGGTAACGGGGTAGTCCTTCTTTGGAATTAGAGTAATAAAAGAACTGGAAATACCTTTTGCTAATTTTGCATGACGATGGAAGTCCTTAAAAAACTACATAATGTCTGACTTAAATATCTTCCAACATTTTTTAAAACAAACCATGTTGAATCCATCCAGACCCGGCGCTTTATTGCCTTCGCACTCCTTGATAGCACTCCAAACTTCAAAGTGAAATTTTTGCTCAAACTAGAAGGACTAATAATGTAATTTACACAATTAGTGTCATGACCCGAACCCGCCCCTATAGGTTAGGATCATAACCGGCCAGTAATCATTAGATTACCTACGGCCTCAGATAGAAAATACGTTTTTAAATAAACATATGGGGCCAAAAGCAGAAACAGACTTAAAATTTTTGTCCAATGAGCTGTGCTTACATGATAAAGCGAAACATTTCATAAACAGTCCATAATAACTCACACATAAAAACAGAGTTAATATCTTATACATCCAGGAACTTCAAGACATGTATGTAGTTAGCCAAACAAAACAAACTTATATGCATAGATGATCCAACGTATTCACCGATAAAGCAAAAGTGTAAACACAAGAACAAAAATAAGGTCTCGTGCGTGAGACATGCGGGCTGACTCCGCAAAACTTGACTTCCTCTCATATCTTTCACTGAGGTTGGGTTTGGACATCTCTTTGCTCACCTACACACATATAAATGAGAGTGAGCGATAGCCCAGTGAATAATATCAAAATAAAGAAGTTACATGAATGAAATTCGTAACAGACATATCTAACGGCCTTACGCCCATTCACGTTTTTATTTAATACATCAAACGGCCTCAGGCCCAAACATATCAAACGGCTTTTGGTTTAATCATTTATGTCAGACGGCCTTTGGCCCAATCATTCATGTCAGACGGCCCTTAGTCCAATTATTCATGTCAGACTATCATTGATGTTAGACGGCCTTTGGCCCAATTATTCATGTCAGACGGATTTATGTGTGTTTCATACTCATGATCATGATCGTATTCATATTCACTTAGTCTTAAGCAAAAGACTGACATTTAGAATACTCATTCTTAATTCAAACATACAAATCCATAAGGCATGTACAGAAGTAACGTTTGGGAAAACAACATACTGGAACATATCCTTACTAAGATATTACTCACAGTGTTCTACCGGTGGATTCGTCCTTATGCTCGACCCTACACAATTCATAACACATATTGGGTCACAAACAATTCAATCCGTTCTTTAATCTATTTATTTCTCTTAAGCTTCTTTCTTTACCCTTTAGGTCATTTACAAAGCTCAATGTATTCCTAAGAGTGCTTAGAAATGAAAGAGAACGGAAAACAAAAAACAAAACCGTTTTTCATAATTTCAGGAACAAGGTTCTCCGCTCGAGCACGGATTTAGCCGCTTAAGCGGACCCCTTTGGTCTGCAAAAGTACTGGTTACTACATTTCCACGCTCGAGCGTGACTCTTTCCACTCGAGCGGACATCAATGTCTGCAAAAGTTCTGGAAGCCAACATTTCACATTCGAGCAGTGCCTTCCCCGCTCGAGCAGACATGCCGAATTCTGGAATTTTCAAAATTGCATTTGAAGCTCAAACTTAGCATTCAAAGGGTCTAAAACTCATGTTCTTGATACAAAATTATGAAAATCTTTATACAATATGAGGCCATAAGAAAATTGAGTCTAATTTGTCCAAAATCATAATTCAGTTCCTAAATTATTTCACATTTTTCTTGACAACCCATACCAACTTCATATCTTTAAAACTCATGCAAATTAATTTCCATATCACTTTGAATTTCACATGCATGTGCGATAGGCTTCATTTTCAACTTAAATAACACAATTGATGCAAAGAACCAGAAACTAAATTCTTTTAGATGTCTGGTACATGCAGCACATTGTTGAGGGTAAGTTCCTTCCCCGATGTCATCTTCAAGATAACTCTCCCTTGTCCAGCCACAACAAAAGTAGACGAATTTCCCATGAATAAGTTGTTCATCATTTGCAGCCTCATTATAAGTAGTGAACGTCTTTCTGTCCGTGCAAATATGTCGAGTTGCTCCAGTGTCAACCCACTATTCTTTGGGATTTCCAACCAAATTAGCCTCGAACATCACAGCAGAAAGATTGATGTCATTTACCCCATCAGAGATATAATCTAGTTCTGTTACATTGGCTTGATTGGTAGTCTTTTTGCTTGTGCTTCCGTGATCCTTTTTAGGGCGTCGGCAATTAGAGGCACGATGCCCAGTCTTGCCACAGTTATAGCATTTTCCTTTGAACTTTTTATTGCCATTGTTGTTACATTGTTTAGGACCATCTCTAGCAAATTTCCTTTTCTTGTTACGTGGTTTAGGCACTTGTTCCACTACATTAGCCTTGAACTCAATGGGATTTTTACTATTCCTCTTTTTAGCATTCCGGTTATCTTCTTCAAACAACATACCAGTTTACCAGGCGCTAGCTGGAAGGGTGTGGTACCTCAGATTCTCAGCGCAGTCAGTTTACCAGGCGCTAGCTGGAAGGTAACGGTACCTCTGATTATCAGCGCAAGGTGTAATACCACCAATCGAAATGCAACAGGGCATAACCAACATGTACAACTTATATACATAAACCACCCAGGTACAAACAATGTGTTAAAGTATATGAACACATAGGTGTGTGGAGTTCATCCCCTATCTTCTCACACACACTGGAGTACAACCCCTCTCTCCTCCCTAACAAGCATACATATTTAATGCATCTCAATATTTCATCACATAAGATGTTCAATCAACAATGGTGTAATGCATACACAACAATTCAACACAACCACGTCATCCTCCACCGATGACCAAGGACAAAACCTCTAGATGCAAATATTTAGTACATCTATTAAAGACTCAATTACTATGAGACCACAAACCCGACAACACATCAACATGGTAGTTCAAGGTACAATTCCACACAGATGTGTGTTCAACACTCACGAAACAACAATCCAATTTTCATACGTATTTCAAAATATCTTTCCCATTTGACAAAACAAGTTCCATATCCTTTTTGTTTTCACAAAATCAACTTTGTCACTTTTGTTGTTACAAAACCAAATTTATTCCTTTGTTTTACAAAGCCACTTCCATTGATATTAAAGTCATAACTCACATTATTCCACTACATTCATTTCAAACCATTCCAAAGCCAAGTTAATCTCTTAGGCATTAACACCTTCACCCAACCCACCTCAACAATAGAGATTTACAATATAGATTCACTATTCTCCATTTTAATTTATCAATCAAAATATGATTTAGGCCTTTTTCTTCTATCAACTACAACATGCTAATTTACACTCCAATTAGCCCAAAACAACCATCAATGACAACATAACCATTTTCCAACACCCAACCCTAGGTTCATTCTCATGATTTCAAACAAATCCCACATTGATATGATTTTTATGCAATACAAAATTACCACATGTCTATCTATAGACGAAGTATTGAAAAAGAACAAGGAGAATCCCTACCCCAAATGGAGAACTCAAATAGAGAAGACGACCCGAAATCAAAGTGCTCCAAATCCCAAATTTCTTGGATCACAACAAAGCCCTCGACGATCAACACACTTCTTACAAAGACAATTTTCTGCAGACGACCAAAATGCTGAGAGAAGGAAATTCACGCTCGAGCGTCCAAACTGCCGCTCGAGCCGAAAGGCAACAACAAAAGCCCGCTCGAGCGTAAAACCGCCGCTCGAGCGGAGAGACCAAAACCTGGGCAAAATTTTCAAAGCTTTAAAACACAACAACTAATTCCCAACTTGCCCAACACAACCCAAAACTCTAAAACAAAGAGTAAGGGATAGAAATGAGGATAAGACAACAACGAATCTACGGAACTGAGTCCAGATTATAGATATACAACAACAGGGAATACCGGGATCGCTATAGCCTCCCCCTCTTAAAGAATTTCGTCCCCGAAATTAAGGATGCGCCAAAACACATGGCCAACTGATCACACAACACCAACACCCGGGTACTAGGAAAGAAACTACTCTCACTACAAACCTTTAATCCACTCTTACCAAGGAAGAGACTAACCAAGGGAACACGTTCCGAACGACAACACTGTAGGCATAAAAGCCATAACAAATCAACCCTTCCGAACCAGTTTACCATCATCTGACCAGCGCTTCAAGCTAAGTCACTACTCAACAACCATTACTCCAATAAAAGGATACTCAAGGCAAATCTTTCACATTAATATAAGGAAAACATTTTCTTGCTCATGAGACATTTCAAAATAAACCTTGCATTTTCAACGCAAAACTCAAAAACTTTGTATAAATTTTCTCACCAACACGATGTTGTCCAAAACACATAACCATGCACAGTTTTTTTTTTTTTTTTTTTTTTTTTTTTTTTTTTTTTTTTTTGCCAAAAGATTCATTTGGAATTCCTCTAAACCCTTGAATTAAATCAATTTCTGAACAACATCTTTAGGTGGCCCAACCACCAGAAAATTTTTGTTTTCCATTTCTTTCCAAAATAACATCATCAACCACCATCACTCACACAGTGATGCCATAACCAACACAGAACATAACATTTCTATAATAATAGCTAATAGAAATAACAACAGTACTATCAACACATAAGGCATAAGAAATTCATGGTTTTGCAATTTCATTCCGCCTCTCTTTACTTAACCTAGTTAAAATCATAAATATGGTTCAGAACCTGATCAACAATTTAAATGAGATAGTAACTCATATAAAACATTTTTTTCACTTCACAATAGATAAGCATATGAGCTATATCAGTCTTTCAACAGATACACATTTTGGTGCTGTATCATCGGAGTCCATCCCCTATCTCCTCCCAAACAATATACATATATAATGTAAAAAGAAAATCCAATCATTCACAATGATCATTCAATACACAAATTGCTGTATTATTATAACCGTCATATTCAATGACGCAACCGGATGATTAGTTTCGGTTTTCCTCAATCAACACACAAAGTCTACAACGAATGAGACTAACCTCACGGTGACCGATGTCAACCCAAAACCTTGTACCACAAGCTAACTAATCAACTCAACAATTCACCACTCCCAGTAAATCCCACACTGAAGTGCCACTAACCACAAACACGGAGTTCCCCACACAAACCCCCGAACTTAGGAAGCTCAATGGATCTCTTAAAATCAAACCACGTCAACACTGTGTTTACAGGGATTACTACCTCCCCTCTATGGCTATGCAGCAAGCCTGCTCATCTTCTCGACCGAAAATCGACTTGGTAAACCTTAATTACAACAACCCAATCACGAAGGACAATTTTGACCAACGCTATTCTCATTACTCTAGAACTCAAACTGTTCTCCCTCCAAAGAATGCTGCCAGCATCCACTCACAAACTATACCCCCATAATTGATAACCAATCACACCACAAACACTACCCAATACAACCGATGGGGTCACCACGGACTCACTAAGTAGCAAGGCCCAAAACACGAACCAACATACAAGTACCAAGCAAGCAACAACATCAGGATCATTGATCCCTTCAACAACTCCTCAACAGAAAAAGAGGATTCGAGGTTCCATTCATACACCTCAATACATGAGGGTTAAACCAACAACAACAAAGTACATATATATACGATACAAAAACATGGTGCCTCAGCATCCAACAGTACACCGGTTAATAACAAGATGATTCACATAATACAACACCGGTCAACAATACAAAAGTCCCCCTCCAGGGTAATACTATAGGACTAACTAATAAGTCGCCCCTCGCGAGGCTCCCGAAGCCTGGCCTGCCCGTTTCTGGTACCGATAGCGCCCTTGACTAGACTGGTACAACTGAGTCTGACTGGGTTTTGAAACACCCGAAGAACTTACACGCAAAGGACAAAGACGTCTACCATGGCCCAGCTGACCACAAATAAAACAACCACCAGACCCCCTACGCTAAGACTGGTCTGAAACCTGCACCTCCCCGAACCTCCCAACAGAAGAATCCGAAACTCCTGACGTAGAAAAGGAACCAGCCCCCGACTGAGCATGTTTCCGCCTCCACCCCTTACTGAGCCTAGAGTATTTAGGAACCGAAGGACTTACCGCAATGGTCTTCTCCTTAACCCCATCATCACTCGTAACCATGGCCTCCACATGGGCCGCTGCCTAAACTAAATAATAATAATCCTTCCAAAAGGATCCAGCTACCTTCTCCCGAATATCAAAACACAACCGCCTTTCAAACTCAAAACAACGACGCTCCTCTGTTGCCACCAACTCTGGAGCAAACCTCGACAAGCTAGCAAACCGCATCTCAAACTTTGCCACAGGAGTATCATCCTGACGCAACTTCAAAAATTGATCCCTCAACCTTTCCCGTGCAGAAGGAGGGAAATACTTGGCCAAAAAGGCCTCGGTAAAAGCAACCCACGTGCCACCTACCGTACTCTTAACATGCTTCCACCAATAACTCGCGTCACTCTTCAACTGAAAAGTCGCCAAAGAAACCCTCAACTCCTCATCTTCGACTCTGAGCATATCAAGAGTCTTGGTAATCTGCTCTAACCAGCTTTCTGCCTCCAACGGTTTAGCCTCCCCCACAAACTCTGGTGGACCGGAGCGGAAAAACTCCTTAGTAAGCTTGAGAGCATGCCCGCTGCCGTCCTCAGTGCGAGCTAGGGCGTCTTGCACTGCTCTCATAATCTCACGTGCGACGTCCTCTCCGACAGCCGATGCTGCAACGGCGGGTACTAAAGGAACTGTTGTGCCCCTACCGACACTCCTACTACTCAACCGTCCTTTACTTCCTCGTGTAGACATCCTATAAAGCACAAAAGCAAACACCACGCTTAGTGCACAACACAATAGCCTTCTCCGAGGCACACTTCACTACTAAGTCACAAAATATACACCTCTCTTGCATACAGTTATTTAGACAGATAAACACATAATCGAATCAAGTCCACAAGGATAGCCACTCATCTCGGAACTCTCAAGGAATTCCCATCAGAAACCACGTTGATCAGGCGTGTTTCCAAAAGGACCTCAAAGTAAGTTCACTGACTATGAATATTATCCAGGAGACTGAATCCCATGCTCACATAAATGCAACACATAAGTCCTAACTTTCATGATATCTATATGCAACGTCCTCACAATACGTAGTAAACCCACTGTGGTAAAAACCACTTCCCACGAGCCCAAAGTATTCAAACCCGGCTCGCTCTGATACCAAGTTATCACGCCCCACTTTTTATTACTCGAAGTCGTTACCAAATCCATTAACTTAATTCAATTTCAAGGATAACATGCGGAAATAAACTCATACATTCAATCTGTAGAAGTGATTAACATTCTCTCATTCGTATGCAAAGTAAATATTACATGAACATACTTAATAAATTGCCCTTGGGCTTACATCACTTAAGGTACAAGAAGAAGGGTGTAACCCTTTCACAACAATGGCATTCCGCTAACATAACTGAGGCCCCGTGGCCAGTAATTAAGTAGATCCAAATCTTGCAGCCCAACCTGCTTAATACCTGAAAAGAATTCAACAACGTGGGATGAACATATAGTCCAGTAGGGAACTCAACATGATCCTCAACAATAACAACTTACAGATAGCTATGATCATGAACACCCATTCTCATACTAGAATAGTAATGTGACAATTTATACAAAAATAACATAAGTAAGAACATTTCTTAAAAACAACCATTTCAATCAACGCCATAGGCGATTCATCTTTCCTTTTCTTTTCATTAATCCCCGTTCCCACTCTTTCATAACATTAACATTACCTTAGGAAATAATTTCACTAAGCCCACCACACTCTTCCATTTTCCAAACATACACAGATATGCTTTTCAAAGTATATGTTTCTTTAAAAAGTCCGTTCTCCTTCACACTTTCCAAACGACAAATATGACATTTTGGCTTTTTCCCGATACAATGAACTCTATACAAGTACTGTCAAAAAAAAGAATAACAACTCACCAACGTGCATAAGATAAACCAATGAGGCAACTCGGCCCTCCAGAACCATAATCAACACAATCCATGATATTCCCTAAACACACTGAAATATCAACAACAAAACTTTGTTCTACTAGCCATGTGCATAGTAAGCCAAAGATACACCTCTTCACAACAACATACCAGTTTACCAGGCGCTAGCTGGAAGGGTATGGTGCCTCCGATTATTAGCGCGGTCAGTTCTCCAGGCGCTAACTGGAAGGGTATGATACCTTTGATTCTCAGCGCGGGGCATAACACCAACAATCACAGCATATCAAGGCATAACCAACATGTATAATGCATATACATAAACTATCAAGACACCAGCAATGTGTTAAAGCATAAGAACACATGACCATCTCCTTCCGAGCAAATATACACATATATAATGTATCTAGCACTTCATCACATACGATCCCATCGCACGATTTTGTGCAGTTTACGCTCGCGCTCTCTTGCGCACCGCACTGTTTTGTGCAGTTTCCACTCGCGCTTTCTTTCGCATCGCACTGTTTTGTGTAGTTTACACTCATGCTTTCTTGCGCATCGCACGATTTTGTGCAGTTTACGCTCGCGCTCTCTTGCGCACCGCACTGTTTTGTGCAGTTTCCACTCGCGCTTTCTTTCGCATCGCACTGTTTTGTGTAGTTTACACTCATGCTTTCTTGCGCATCGCACGATTTTGTGCATTTATCACTCGCGCTCTCTTGCGCACCGCACTATTTACAACCCCAGCATGTACATCACCGCAGTCCATCTACCCAAGCCTAATGTGTTTATCCTAGAGAGCCTGGACTTATGCATGATGGGTGCATCTGAACCCCAATCATCTCAAACCCACGAACCCACTACTTCTGAGCTGATGAAAATGATTGAAGACCTTCAGAGAACTGTGGCAGATCTGGCCTTAAGCATGGTGCATGCCAGCTGTGCCAGCTGGGATGCACAAACCCGTCCCCCCATACACATAGGTGGTTGTTTTGAGCCCTTGACCCCTTTTTTTGCACCCTTTGCTCAAGGCTTCTTGAGGAAGCCTTGACCCCTTATCTTGGCTTCCTCAATAAGCTTACCAGCTGTCCTAGCTTCCGTGAGAAGCCTTGGCCCTCTTGCCCCCCCTTGACCCTTTCTCTTAAGCTTGTCTTATAAGCTTAGAGCCATTTCCATTGCCTATTTAAGGGCCTCTCCTCCTCCATTGTTAAGGGTTGATGGGTTGAACAAAAAACCAGACCTATACATATATATCTGATATATATCCGCCTCTCTCTCTCTATATCTCCCTCTCTCTCCTCATTTGGGTGTGTTAGAGGGCTCTAAAGTGTGAGGTTCTTGGCCCTTTACACTACACCTCCAAGCCTACTACCTCCACCATCCATTCAAACACCATGAGGCTGATTTTCAGAGGCTAGGAGCTCATTTTCTGGACCAAAGAGCTGCTGTCACCTTTTGGCTACAAGGGTAACACACTTTTCCCTCTTTGTTCCCCATTTTTGCACACACTTTTAGCCTGTCTTGCTTTTTGTTTTGGGCTTAGTGTATAACTAAAAAAAGTCTTTTTTTTAGCTCTTTTTCAAGTTTTTTTAAGAACACTTTTGTGTTTGGGGTTGTCTACCCCCTCTTAGGTCTTGTTTGGCCTCATTTTTAAACATTTTTTGTGAGCTCTGGGACCACCTTGTTTAGGCCTCCTCACCACTGAAATCTTAAGGGATTTCAGTGGTGAGGAGGGTGTCTTAAGGTCTTAAGAAGGAGAGGGCCATCCCCTCTCCTTATTGTCTTCTTTACTTGCATTTTTGGCTATGCAAAGGGGCCTATGTTTGCACGCATCTTGAGCTCAGTTCAGGCATTTTTCAGTGGGTTTTAAGACCCTCATAACTCATTTTTAGAGTTGATTTGGTCTTGCTAAATGTCTATCTTGCATGTGCTTAATAACTTCTTGCATGGCCCTCTAAAGTAACTCATCATTTTTGCATACCATGGTTGCATATCAGTGGTTATTTGGGCCTATTTTCATATGTTGTATTCACTGATTTTTGATGGTTTGGTGAGATTCCATGTGCATCATATACTTGCCATACAACCCATGTTTGCTAGTCAAAGTTGCATGTTATTTTAGTCCATCTTGCTAACATATTTTGGCCATGCTTTGAACTAGAAATATGCATTTTTTGGGACTGCCTTGACTCTGTCTTCATGCTTCATGATCAAATAATGCATGCTTTGTATAGCTGTAAGCCATCATATGTGCCTAATTTTGAGTTTCGGGGCTCATCTCATGCATCGGGTGCCATATTTCCATGATTCGGGACTATTTTGTATCATATTTCAGTGCTGAAATTTGCATGTTTACATACCATATTCCATGCCTTGCCATGCTTTGGTAGAGTAGCATTTGATGCCTTAGGTTCGGTCCTCGATTTGCGTGCATGCGTGCACGCATTTCGAGTGTCTCATTTTCATCTAATGGCCACTGATTTTGGCATGCTTGTGAGCTATCCATGTTAGTTTAAGTCCATCATCACATGTTGTTGCATGCCATGTTTGCTTACATGTTTAGGTTGCGCGCCTAGTATACATTGCTCATTTGCATGTTCATGTTGCATACTTAGCCTCCATGCCTAGGTTGCATTTCATTGAGCATGCATCCCTTGCCTCTTGATCAATCATGATAGGGGTTGGGGCCCTTTGATGTGTTTTGTGCTTGCATTTCATTTGATATCGAAGTTGCAAAACTTGGCCTCTTAGGCCATCATGCATAATTGATGGCCCGAGGGTCGAGGGGCATACTCCCTTGAGTCCATTACATGATTGGGAGAGTGGCCATCCATACATTGCTTTGAAAATTCTATGCCATACACTGCTTGCCCTCTGCTGCTGTCAATTGCAGGTTCTGCAGGATGTTTTGGCTGGTCGGCTACATATAGTGCCGACCGGCCAGGAATTCGCAGCCGATATATCAAAATGCTGCCGGTGATCATTCCCCGCGGCCGGTGACCATTCCTCCTAGCCGGTGGTGCTCCAAAGTGTGCAGAGAACCTATTCCAAGACTTGTGCAGTCTTTAGAGGAGCTAAGGCAGTGTAAACAGAGGCAGTAGTGCTATGGCAGCGAGTTTCCGGCCAAGACAAGTCAAACATGCATCATTCGCGCATTTCGAGGCACAGCTGCGGCCACCTTCTTTCTGTATTTATTTTGTTAATTAATTAAGGGTCTGTAATAATTAATTAGCTAGGATAGTTGATTTGTTATTCGGACTGTATTATTCTTTCGGACCCTCCGAGTGAGGGCAATTGTGTAATAAGTGTGCGTGAGTGTGTGTATGTCTTCCAACCCCACGTCTTTCTTCCCTTTTATTTACCGGCTTATGATGGTAGACTAGGGCATATTTAAATTAGCATACCTTATGCTTAGCATGCGTGCATCCATACATTTGTCTTACATGCACCAGGCTCGGTACATCATGCTAACTGCACTCGTATTTCAATTCCAAGTTGAGTATTTGTTAGTTGCAGCATTTCACATGCCATGTTTAGGATAGCCGAGCCTGTTTGGATTGCATCTTTGCATGTGTTGCATTAGCCATTTCAAATATGAACTAGGATCATGCATGTGATTACTAACTGGTTTCTGTTTTGGCTTGGAGTACTAGGTGAGCTTTTATGCTTTTGCATGCCGTATGCATGTGAGTGTTGCCATAATTGCATGATTACCATGAGGCTAGCTGCTTATGTGATATAACTGCTTGAATGCCTGTGGATGGAGGTCGAATTGCTTAAATTGGGATAACGCATTAAAACTGTGAATTTTAAGCCCACTAGATAGTGGCAAAACCATCTTTTCTAAAAGCCCACTTGAGGGTAGCAAAACCTGCATTTTAGCCTACTTGCGAGTAGCGAACCATTTTCAAAACAAACATGAAATGTTTTGTTCCAATTTAGGCGATTTGGTCTATACTTGTTTGCTGTGCGCATAACATAGTAATTCTAGGCTAATAACTGGAATAAGAACACATAATGCTTTCAAAACAAGATATCACGGTTAGTAGAGGCCGATCTTTGATCGGGCGAGAGGGGGTGCTCATAGCTGACCTTCCCCAATCGTACCCAAGTTCCCGAGCCGAGGCAACTTTGGTGATGACGGACACGTGGCCTTTGGCACCGAGTCAGGGTTTCCTAAATTCCCCAAAATAAAATATTTTGGTGGCGACTCTGTATCTGGCAAAGCAGTCCATGTTTGGCACTTCATTTTCTAAAAATCTGTTTTCTCAAAACGATTTGCCAGATTTGGACTCTTTGGTTCAGATTAAGAACCGTGACAATTTGAGAGTCCTGAATTGTAGTGAAGCCAAAACGAACGGAACGGGACCTCACCCTCCTGGGGCGTTCGGGGACGTCTACACTAATGATTAAAAATGTATGCATTGCTCGTGATGGTTATCTTTGCCAACGAGCTTGAGGACGGAGTTGTAGCACCAAGAGTCAGAAAACAAGCTGTTTTATGCGAATTTCATAATCGATGGATAATTCCATTGCTAGAAAAATGAGTCGTACTGGATGGTGACATTGCCGAGCAACCTATGTGGTTCTACCAAAGAATATTAGTGTGTTGTCGTCTTCTCGGCATTGTAGTTCAAAAATTTGTAAGACATAGTTTGAGTACCGAATTGATAAATGAGGGTTGAGGTTTGTCATTGAACGACCGGTTAAAGTGGAATGGTTGCCAAGTAGCAAGTAGTGCAAAGGTCCATGTGTGGACATGCCGAGTAGCCTTCTGTAAGTTGTGCCACCACTAGACTAGGTTGCAGAGATACAGAGATATCGAGTTGTGTTGCAACGATGTTGGGCAACTTGGGTGAGCTGTAGTGATGCTAAGAAGGGTTGAAGAGCTGCCAAATAGCTCCATTGTTAGTTTGCCGAATAGCCTTGTTGAAAACCTGTGATTCTAGTGTAAACCCAACAGATTCAATGGAAAGCCAAGGAACATGAGTGACGTGCCGAGTAACTGGTGCCAGAACACCTGGGTCTACGTCTCATTTGTAATGTGACTTTGCTGAGAGCTTGGTCAGCAACACTTGGGTCTGCGATTGTACCGTTCTTTTGGTTGACACATTTTCTCAACTATTGGTGTACCAAAATATCTGTAAACCATATCATGCAAAATTTTTAATGAAGTGCACAGTTTTATGTAAACAATGAATTCATGAAATTACATAAGAGAAATAGAGAGAAATAGAATGAAAAGCTTAAGGAAATATCATGAGCCATTCATGATATATCTATACATATATATATATATATATATTGACGTCGAACGGTAGTGTTGTAGTTGGGCTTTATTGACGTAAGTCGACTCTTCGATGTTGTCGAGTAGGCGTAGTTGTGATAGCCAAATTTTGAGTGCGTGAGCTTATGATCACGAGGATGTTGTTGATGACTCAGCAAGCCTGTTATGGGTGTTGATCAATATCTTCTTGGTATGTAGGGGCTTTTCGATGTACCGAAACTCTTGGTCGGCATCTCTTTGTATTTGGATTTGCTAAGAACTTGGTTGGCAATGGTTGGCAACTCATATTGGCTCTTTGATTTGCCGAAACACTTGGTTAGCGACTCCACCTTTGGCTCGCCAAAAATTAAAGATTGCCGATAATAGTGCTAGAAAGAGTGAGCCGTGGTCAGCCTATAACATCGTGTTTGCAAGTTGAACAAACAAGTCACCAAGAAAGAGGTACTGTTGCTGAGTTTGATGGTCAACCCAAATAAAATACTGACTAACAACTAAAGTGCCAAGTGGAATGGGTCTTGCAGTTGCCAAACATCTCGTGATTAACAAACCAGCCGTTTGGATGCTTCCATGATTTTTCCTCAACAAACTGTGTTGTCTTGCCGACCACACAACTTTTAGAGAGAGAAAGTAAAGACCCAAGTTTGGAGTCCACAGAAATTGTTAAGATCGGTACATTTATATTTCAAGAACCAATTTTAAAATCAACTCCTGTGAGGTAATAAATATATAAAGAATCCTAGGGGCAGGTTTGGCAGACCAACCTTTTTTATAATGCCGAAACGAAACTCTCACAAACAAAAGTGTGAAACCCATTTTTAGAGAGAGAAAATGAAGATGCAAAAGTAAATCCATGAGCTCTATTTTATTTTAAAAGTTTTCATCAAGATTTACCATGAACAAAAGTTTCCAGAGAGTTTGTAAGCACACATAGAGGTATATACAATTCAAGAACTGATTTACAGTAATTTTAGAATAAGTTTAATCAAAGAGAAAATTCAAAGTCTAGCCATGGCTCGTGATGTTTCAACCATTAAAGTGTTATTGAATTTTCACTTAGAGTAACAAGTTTTCTATTTACTTTATTGAACTCTTTCAGACGATTCCTATAGACGGCACCAATTGTGAGACCTAGAAAATCCTCTCACATGCATTGTAGAGATCCAACGAAGAGATGACCTTTGTCCCATAAATCTACAAAGATGAGCATGGTTTGCTCCACCCAGCCAGGGTTGCCGGCCGAAAATACTCCGATGATAAAGTTAGCAACTTGAATCAAAGAGAGAAGATAAAGAACTGAAGAGTGTGGGTGTGCTCTATGGTGCAGAGAGATGAGGCATACCTATATTCCATGAGGTGCCTTCCTTTTATAGATGAGGGTGTGATATTTGTTTGATGGGTTTCCTTGTTTGGGTTGGGCCCATTGATAGGACTTGTTTGGGTTGCCTCCAATAAGTAGATAAATTTTGGGCTCCCACAAAGAGGTTGCCATCGAGAGTAGAGTAGTATATGCTAATGAATATAGTCTATAGATGTACATCAAGTTAAAAACTATAAGTTGAAGACGAGTTGAAGCAGATGAACAAAGGCCTTAAGTTTGAAATTAAGGCAGGTGGAGGTTGTTTTTTATTTTTTATTTTTATGTACATTGGAAAGACAAGCAATAAGCAGGTGGAGGTTTAAAGCCATTACGAAGACGAGCAATAATGTAAAATACAACCTTGTTCTTGAATCTCCTTAAGATCAGAACCCTTCATTCTCCCTAGTGGAAAATTGATACAATTAGCTTCTTTATAGGCTTCTACTAGAAAAAAAAAGCATCTTTGGCGACTAAAAAAGCACCTTTGTCTGCTGAAAGTATAGGTTTTGGCGACTGAAAAAGCATTAGTAGCCAAAAGTAAAATTTTTGGCGACTAAAAAAATTTAGTAGCCAAAAGTATAAGTTTTGGCGATTAACAATCTGTTTGGTCACAGATATAAGGCTTTTACCGACTAAAAATATTTTAGTAGCCAAAAGTAAGGCTTTTACCGACTAAAAAAAATTTAGTAGCCAAAGGTGAGGCATTAGGCGACTAAAAAGATGTTTGGTCGCCAAAAGTGAGGCTTTTACTGACTAAAAAAAATTTAGTAGCCAAAAGTGAGGCTTTTTGGCGACTAAAAATACTTTAGTAGCCAAAAGTAAGGCTTTTTGGCGACTAAAATGAAGTTTAGTGGCCAAAAGTGGTAATTCTAGTGCGGGAATTAAATTTTTTAACGACTAAAAAAAAATTAATAGCCAAAAGTATAGAATTGGCGACTGAAAAGAAGTTTAGTCGCCAAAAGTGGTCTCTTTTTTTTCTAGTAAATAATTTATTTTTACATAAATTGTGTTCAATAAAAAATAATTATCTTTATATATATACTTTTATATTAATACAGGTTTGCATACATGTTATAGAGGCGTAGTGGAAAGATTGTGTTGTATAAGATTTATGGTGGGGGAGGTTGATGGTTTTGAATCTCCACAAGAGCAGATGAGAAGCTAGTGAGTGTAATTTTTTTTTTTTTCACGAATGAGCTTTTGGCGACTAAAAGGTTTGGTCGCCGATTCCTTCGGTATTGGCGACTAAAACATTGGTCGGTAAATGTATAATTTAAAAAAATATAATTGACTATTGGCAACCAATAATTTAGTAGCCAAACATTTAATTTTGCCGACCAAATAAAATTTAGTAGCTAAAAGGTAACATTGCCGACTAAAAAAAATAGTAGCCAAATGTTTCACTTTCAGCGACCAAACACACGTTTAGTCGCTAAAACAATCGCCGATAGGGTTTAGGAGACTAACTTGGCAACAAAAGAATTTAGTCACTAAATGGTATCAGTGACTAAAAATGCGACCTTTGGCGACTAATATTTTGGTCGGCAAAACTGTTATTTCTTGTAGTGTTCTTTGCGTCACCTCCTTTGCGGACTCTAACAATGTCTTTCTTGATTTCTTCATCTTTCCCTCCGCATTGAAGAGGATTGCTTCTCAAGAACACCCTTATATTATTGTAGTCTTCATAGCAAAAGTTCCTGGTTCTCAGGCCATTTTCAGCTATAATTTCAACCCCATTTGAACTATAGGTGCTGACAATGGTCTGATTCTTCTTGTTGGGAGGACGGTATTTTTATAGGAAGAAAAATCGCATGAAAGTATGAATATTGGGGAATTTATGTGTAGATTCTACAATAATTAATGGTATTTTTCATCAACACTATTAAAAAAAGTTACTAATTGTTAATTTTCAGTGACAGTTTGAAGATTGTCTAAAAAATGTCACTAATTATAAATTTTAGCGACAGTTGAAAAAAAATTCATAAAAAAAGTTACTAATTTTCAACTTTCAACCATAGTTTGAAAAATTCGTCACAAAAAAAAAGTCACTAATTATAAATTTATAAAAATCGTGATAAAAAAAAGTCACTAATTGTCAATTTTTAGCGACATATGTAAAAAAATATCACGAAAAATTATTTTTAGCGACGATTTTACTTGGCCTTATTTTAAATAGGATTTGATGGGAACTAAATCAAACTATTAGGACCTATTGGTAGTTTAACCTATGAATAATTTAATTACTATGTTGATAAGATAGAAACAGTGTCTATTTTACTTAGAAAAATAACATAAGACTAAGGGAATCATTTCATGATCAGAATAATGGTGGTATCCCGAGTAATTGTCTTTTAAGACTGTAAATGAGTCGAGTTGTTGAAGTTTGATTTAAAAATTTAACAAATTTCAAAATATGTTAAAACTTGCCTTGTTTATTTTTGGAATTGATCTCAAACAAATTTTAATCTAACTGAGATTTGTTTTACTTCTTATGTGTATTCATGCAATAAAAAACATGCATATGTTTTGGACCTGCTATATTTAACAAATAATGAGAGAATCATATTCTCATGCTTTTATAATTGTTCTATTATCCCTTGTCAAATTGTATTCCATGCTCTAGCATGCTTCACAATATTTAACTTTTTGGATGATTAATTGTTTCTTTGTTACTACTTCATCTTGTAGAAAGGAATATACCATATGCTACTCAGTTTCCACTCACTAGAGCTATAAGAGGTCTATTTTGTTCCAGTGATCCAATGTGAATCCTAACTACATGAGTAGTTGCTAAAAACACTTACTTTTCTTTCTTTCTTTTCTTTTTTTTATTTACTTATAAATATTTAATGATGAAAACAATTTTTTGTTTTGTTTTGTTTTATGTGTTATCGTTTTCATTTTTCTTTGTTTTGAAATAACTAAACACACCAACAATAGCAAGAAGAAAACAAAAACAATCTCACATGAGAAACAATATAAAGATTTACATGGTTCGACAAGATTGTTTACGTCCACGACTTACACTAATTTTATTATATCAGAGGGAATAAAAAGAGGGTACAATCGCCTGCTACAGAAAATAACACTATATATAGCGCTAGGGTTGCATTAATAATTATCTAGGTTTGATCCTTATAATAAAATAAATTCTGAATTTTTAATTTTGTAAAAATTAAATTTTGATTTTTTCCCCTACATATTTTTATTTGTATAAATTACTACAACATACCTTTCCTGGCTTCTGGCTAGGATAATAAGTTTATTAATTGTTCTTATCATTGATAGTAATAAAATAAAATTGTCTTTATTACAAACATTATTAATGGAAAACAAATATAGCCAGAGTTTTGAAACCTGAGAAGCATGAAGAAAAGGCTAAGCCATGTTGACTGGTGGAAAAGTAAAACAAGCTATTCATCAGATGTCCTTTTTGTTTGAAGTTTTCTTTTTGAATCAACATAACTGTAAAAAGTCAAAATTTGAATATTTTACAAAATAACTTGACATTTCTCAAGCAAAGTATCAAAGTGATTGATACATTATGTTGATATACCAATATTTTGCACGAAGAATGTGGGAGATTTATGATCTTATTGCATCTGTGGAGCAAAGGATGAAATTCTATTTTATCAGTCAGGACCAAGGATGCAAGAAACCCCTAATGTATTTGCGTGAGTTTTTTTACCGAAGGAAGTCCTTCTCAATGTATTTGTCAAAAGCAAGCTTCTATTTTTTTGGGAGTATGGATTGATAACATGAATTCAACTTTAAAATTGTATTTTTATAACACGACTTTTTGATGAGTTCGTGTTTTCAAATAACTTATTGTAAAAACTTTAAAGTTTTTTTTTTTGATCGGCAAAGAAACTTATAAAGATGAAAGAACTGAAAAGATACAAAACAATAAAAAAGAGGAGTTTGGAGCTAACAGAAGCTCCAAGCGCCAGTTGGTGAGAAACCAACAAACAAAGCAAAAAAAACAGGAAGAAGAAAGGCAACCATAGCTCACAAAAAGCAGGCCAACCAAGATAAGAGGAAGCAGAGCTAGCAGACTACACAACATGGGTACGTCACCCTTGAATCCACAACAGATATGCTTCAAATTTGCACAGATGCTAGCTGGATGAAATCACCTTTGACCTTGGATCAGAAACCACCACCCTTCAGAAATAGAGCTTTACATTAAATCAACCATCTGTACACCTTCACAAACCAGAGCCAAGCAGACCTCTGCACGGCCTGCCGCCAAGCTGCAAACATACCCACCAGGCTCCGGAAAGAGTCCCAGCAATGTAGACATTCCTGAGATGATATGAAGTTGTGAACAGCATCTGTATAATCAGTAACGAACATAATTGATGTTTCTCCACTTGAAGTTTCTCCACTACCTGATTCAACCAGATCTACCATATCTGCCAGCATCAACCCCGCAGACTTCCTTGATCCAAACCTGGTTACACGCACCAGCAGACACGGATTGGCTGACCAGGGCAACAAACCAATCACACACACCACAGAAGCACAAACAGCCCAGCAGCAAAGCCCTAAATACACGAAGTCACCTGATTCAGATTAGCCACTACGTCATGCACTGAGTATGGAAACCCGGGCAGCCCAGACTTGGCCCACAACCCAACCCTTACTTTCACTATTTCACCAAGCTCTTCCATATTTGGCTGGTTTCCTTTAAACACACACTCATTTCTTAACCTCCATACTGACCATAACATTGCAATTGGAACAAGCCTCCAAATCCTCACAACTGACTTCTTGTATTTTGTTCCCATCCACCATAACAGCACACCATCAACTGTAGCAGGAATGGCCCAAGATACTCCCCACCATTGAAGCAAAGATGACCAAACCTTCCATATTTCCTTGCATTGCAGGAACAAATGATCCACGGACTCTGGTTCCAGCTTGCAGAAAAGGCACAGATTCTCCACATTACTGCTTAAGGCCCTAAACCTCTGTAAGAGACTAATGGTTTTAACCCTACCCCTCCATGCCAACCAGCTCAAAAATTGAGCTTTTGGAGGGGCCACACCTCTCCATAACAGGTTAGGAACCTGCATTTTGGGGCCTTGAGTCTCCTCATACCATTTCCTCATTGAAGCCACAGTGAAATGACCTGAAGGAGATGCAGTCCACCTGAGTGAGTCTGGCAGCTCCTCGTTAATCCTGGGAGCAGCTCCTGTCAAGTCTTGCAACCTTTGAACCTCCTCTTCCTCCCACGCAAGAAGAGATCTTGTAAACAGAAGCCTCCAATTTCCTGAGATATCCCTCCTCTGCATGAAAGAGCTCAGATTCCCTTCTTTATCCTCAGATAATCTAAACAACCTTGGGAACTCTACCTTCAGTTGAACATTCGACAGCCACTTATCATGCCAAAAGTGAATCCTACATCCATTTCCTATCACAAGCTTGCAATTAGACGTAAAAAATTCAAAGCGCTCAGCATTCTCCCTTAACACACTCAGAATATCACTCCAAACAAGAGATTCTTTGCCAGTCCCTTCCATCACTGGTAACCATCTACCACCAACTCCCCCATACTTGTTCAAAATTACTTTCTTCCACAGAGATTCATCTTCCACCCCATATCTCCACCACCATTTAGTTAGCAAAAAATCATTAAAGTCCCTCACCCTTCTAATGCCTAACCCTCCATGCTCTTTACTAAGAGTAACTAACTTCCAGTTTACCAAATGGATCTTCCTCCGGATTTCTGACTTACTTAGACAATAAAGTTTAGAGGCAAAAGCTTGAGCCAACTCTCCACTAATCCCAACTCCGCACACCACACTTTTGTGGAAATTTATTTTAAGGCCTGACATAATCTCAAAGCATCTAAGAATCCTCTTAACATTTACTATCTCCTCCCACTCAGCATCGCAAAAAAGAATAGTGTCATCGGCAAATTGGAGATGGGACAGATTCAAGTTTCCTGACCCAATAGAAGCTCCCTTAATAAAGCCCAGAGCTTTAGCCCTTTCCAACAACACGTTGAGACCCTCAGCTGCAATGTTGAACAAAAAGGGGGAGAGAGGATCACCTTGCCTTAACCCCTTCTGTGGACTGAACTCTTCTGTTGGTGACCCATTAACAAGAATTGAAATTCTGGTCGTGGTGACACAAGTTTTCATCCAATCCAGCCATCTCTCCCCAAACCCGAGATTGGCCATCATAGAAAAAAGGTAGCCCCAGTTGACCGAATCATAGGCTTTTTGAAAGTCAAGTTTAAAAATGACACCCTTCTCTTTAGACTTCTTCCACCAATCCACCACCTCATTGGCAATCATAACCCCATCGAAGATATTCCTCCCCCCTAAAAATGCAGTCTGCACTACTCCAATTACATCTGGAAGCACCCTTTTCAATCTTTTGGATAGAACCTTAGCCAAGATTTTATACATTACACCCACCAAACTAATTGGTCTAAAATCTGAAAAACCCGAGGGGCTAGAAATCTTAGGAACTAGGGTGATAAAAGAGCTATTTATCCCCGAAACCAGCTTACTATGCTGGTAGAACTCCTGCATAAACTGGAATAAATCACTTTTCATAATCTTCCAGCATTTCTGGATGCAGTTGGGTTTTCAAAATACCATTTTAAACTTGAAAAAACTACTTGACAAAACATCAAGTTGCAAAATAAGTTCAAAACTACGTGAGTTTGGGAAGTATGATTTACAATCAAATGCTTTTGGTATTTAAAAAAAAAATGCATTGGTGTCGTGTTGTCTTTTTTTAAGTTAGTTTAGTACTTCGTGGAAAATCTGAAAAAGGTTTTTAAAATGCTAAAGGATTCATTAAAGAACAAAGAGGTTCTTATTAGCTTTAAAAGAGATACATGTTCATTGTAAAAATATGTATATATATATATTGAATTTTGTTAATTTGATAAGAAATTGAAAGAGAAGACTAAAATAACTAAGTATTTATACTAGTTAGCATTTTAGAGCAAGAAACAGACTTCATAATAGTACCTTTACGTAATTACCCACATGGGCCTTCAATTATGTTGTGCTCCCATCATTCTTTTTCATTAACGGTTCAAGTTCACCATCAGGACAACGAAAAGCCAATCTTTCATTTATCAACACACCCAAAGTAGGAACATCTTCAAGACTTCTTTAACACCAAACTACCACAAACAGCCAAAAACCCCACCACAAACCCCAATGCCATGCTAAGGTAGATGCCTAAGTTTTTGTTTTCATTCTCATCTTCATCTTTGTGAGCCTTGGCATGTTGGTTTCGATTAGCATCTCTATCGTTGGGCATTAGGCACTTGGTCGACAATGGAGCCCACAATGTTATGGGTTACCCTTGTAAATGGAAGGATCAACAAAGGTTTGGAACTGGTTACCAGAGGAATTGGTCCAGACAAATTGTTAAATAACAAGTTCAAGTTGTTCAGTGAAGTCATAGAGGACATGGTTAGAGGAATAGGACTTGAAAGGTGGTTGCATGAGAGGTCAAGTGTTTCTAGTCGTTGTAATCCTCCAATCTTCTCTAGTATTTTCCCTGTCTATTGGTTGTGGGATAAATTTAAGGTATCCAAGGTTGAGAGATTTGTTATTAGTTCTGGGATCTCTCTCTGAAGATTGTTGCTTGACAAGTCAATAATATTTACCAACTCAAGTGTGAAGGAATATATCAATTGTCTTCCTTTCACAACCAATTCCATTTCCATTTGTTGATAAATGGGATCACTAAGAGAGAATTGATGTGGACTATATGATATCATAGAATTCAAAGCACCCAGTTTTCCCAAGCACGATGGGATGGATCCTGATAAATTATTAAGAGCAAGGTCCAAGATCTGGAGGTGAGCAAGCGAGCATAATTGTTCAGGAATATTTCCACTAAACATGTTGTCTCGTATACGCAGTTCCCATAGTGATGAGAAGCTTTGTCCAATGTATTTGGGTATGTTCTCGTAGAATCGATTCTCTCCAAGATCAAGCATCGTCAAGCCTTTGCACTTCTGTAATGCAAAAGATAGTTCCCCTGAAATATTGTTGCTGCTCAATTTCAACCAAGAAAAACTAAGAAGTGAGCAAATTGAACCTAGAATCTCAACATGTAAATTACTTTTGGATAAATCTA
The DNA here is from genome assembly GCF_004153795.1 of Camellia sinensis. Classification (NCBI taxonomy): domain Eukaryota; kingdom Viridiplantae; phylum Streptophyta; class Magnoliopsida; order Ericales; family Theaceae; genus Camellia; species Camellia sinensis. The sequence continues at coordinate 1,154,925 of NW_021025261.1, forward strand.
TGATTTCAATATTTGGTAAATCCCTCCATTGATCAAGGATTCTTCTAGATAAATGGTTGTTTGATAGATAAAGCATTTCCAAACATTTCATCTTACCTATGGACAAGGGTATGCTACCATTTAGGAAGTTCCCAGACAAATCAAGAACTTCCAATGACGGCATCATTTTGCTGATGTTCATGGGAATTGATCCTGAAAATAAATTGCTTGCCAGCAAGAGATCTGACACGTTGGGCCAAAATAGGAGTGAACCTTCTAAGCGGTTGAAACTTAAATCCACAAGAAATGTTGAGAGAAATACTAATGAATTGGGAAGCATTCCATGTATCCAATTATAAGAAAGATCTAACCAATAAATCTGTGCAGATAACTCCCAAAGCCAATGAGGTATAGTGCCCAAAATGGCAGCATCTGCCAACGTTATATCAACAAGTTGTTTTTGATTACTTAGCCATGCTGGAAATATGGAACCTAATCGATAGTTGCGAATTGCAATTTATGTTAGGCTAAAAGGAGGAAACTATTCGTGACTCATATTAAAGATTAAACTTTTGTTCAATGATGATATTGTGAAACTTTGCAATTTTGTGAGGCGTTGCAAATGATTTTGGGATAGAGAACCTTTCCAGTAATTGTTATAAAATGCCAAGAAGTTTAAGTTTGCAAGTGTTCCGACACTATCTAGAATAGACCCATTCATTTGATTAAAAGAGAGGTGTAATATCTCCAATTTTGACAACCTTCCAATAGATGCCGGAATCGGGCCTGAGATTAAGTTATTAGAAAGTAGAAGGTTTCTTAAGTTCTGCATTCAACCAAACCCCCTATAAGTTCACTTATGTTTCCGTTAATTTGATTTCTTATTAAATCTAAAGTTCTCGAGTTGCAGAGGTTTCCCAATTGTATATCAGAAACTGCGGCCTTCATATAAATAAGAGAAAGATGTAGATCCAAAAGGGAACTTATGTTAAACAACCATTAAGGTATTGAAGAGTTGAAATTCTTATCAGAGAGCTCAAGGACGGAAAGGGAAGTGAAACTGATGTTTGGTACAAAGTGAGGTAAGTTGTGAAGTTTATAGTTTTGCAATCTCAATTTTGACAGAGAAGGAAGCATATTTAAAGCTAGCAACCAATTAGTACTTGCCAAAGTGAGGCTCACATATCGAAGATTAAGATATTTTAGAGAAGACTTGCCAACAAGCCAGTTTAAGTTTAAAACTCAACTTGAAAGTGCAAAGAGATCAAGATGGTGCAAATTTGATAGATTTCCAAGATGAGTAGGAATCATTCCAAAAAAAGACGCATAAGAGAGATCGAGGTAGCTCAACTTTTCAAGTGAATCTAAGAAATTTGGGATTGCAATCCCTTGGAAATCATTCATGCTTAGGTCCAAGTAATTCAAAAATTTCAAGTTGAGTAAGGAGGAACTTACCTCACCACCCAAACAAGACGAGTTGGCAAGTGCATAACCAATTTTTTTGGTCATAACAGTTACCAAGATTTCCAAGCTCCAGCACTACAACGCTGCTAGTCTGGTTGTTGCAACCTATGCCCATCCACGTACAACAATCATTGCCTACCCAAGAAGAGAGTAGACCAGAAGGATCTGTGAGACCTTTTTGAATTCAACAAGTGTTTTCCTTTCAATCTCTATGCAGTTGGGTTTGGAATTGCTAGTGTTGGAACTGAATCTATTGGCTTCAAGGGAAACAAACATCAAAAACAAAGGAAGGATAAGGAAAAGAAGTTGGAAAAAAGTATTAGCCATGCTTACCATGATATAACTCCATGTTTTGTCCAACACAAACGTATTATATATGCAATAATGTAGGAAATATAGGATGTTTCATGGAATCTACCAGTCAGCAACAAACTATTTATCCTTCAAAATTCATAGAGTATATGTACATATAATTAAAACACAAAATTTCACATAAAATGTTAGTGAAAAACAAAGCAAACAAGTCATTCCATATTTTTGGATAACAACTGGTAGGTTGATAAACGTACACCAATGTTATAATGACGTACCCAACTGTCCTTATTTATTTGTCCTACTAAATAATAGCATCAACTGGGAGGCTATCAGCTGTCCTTATAGCTGCTGAAGGTGGAGCACGAATAATAGGGGCAAGTAGGCCCAATGTTTGGATCATAAACCGCTCGCCTAGATACCAAGCCCGGCCAAAAGGGCCCTCTAAGAGGATCCAAAATTGGGAAGTAGCCCAAGATTCAGCTTACTAGTCCTGTATCCCGACAGGCATCATCGCCCAAGGCTGCCATGTCATCTGCAAATGAAGAATTTGCAGTTGTTAGTAAGTGTTAGTGGCAAAGAGTAGCAAAGAGTGGATCAAAGCAATATAGATAGAATGGAATGGGTATGAGATTCAAACTACCTCTTGTGTTGTTGCCATATGGAAGTATCAACGATAATGAGCAAAAGTCATGTCATCACGGTGCCTAGAGCGACATCTGCCATCATACCGACAGGAGTAGGGTACTGTAGACACCCCATTTTTGGCCGACCTTAAGACTCAGACGTCATCGATTGAGCACTTGGTGATGGTGCATGTTGTGCTCGTTCTGAGATTTCGGAGTTTCGGCTGAGAGCCTACCCCTGGACCTCAGGACCCTTTTGTGCTTTGCCTCGGTTTGCAAACTAGGTCTTGTTTTCTGTTCCCAAAGGGAGGGAGAGGTCTTGTAGACCATCTCTCAGTGGCCGTAGGCTACTTTTCGTGGTTGTAGGCCACTTTTCCCGTTTGGAGACCAGTTTCCGACTTTCGGAGCCGTCGACCGTGCGCCTCGGTTTGGGACCGCTTAACTTTCTCCGTTTGGCACGGTTTTTGGCACACACCTTGCTTCCTCTCTCTAGAGGGACACTGTGGCCCGGGAGACCACCTTTGTGGTCGCACGCCATTTTCGACGCGCAACAGCCTGTTTTCAGGGCACCCGGCTGCGCGTTTTGACCCCCGAATCCTCGTTTTGCATTTGTCTTGGTTCATTTTTGGCATGGACCTTGTTTTCATTGTTTGGGAGGAAGTACAAGGGTGGGAGACCACCTTTTCTCCTTGGAGACCACTTTTCTCCCGCCAGCCAATTTTCTTGTTAGGAAGTTGGTCTCCTTGGTCTTTGTAGACACCCCATTTTTGACCGACTTTAAGAATCAGATGTCATCAATTGAGCGCTCGGTGATTGTGCATGTTGTGCTCGTTCTGAGGTTACGGAGTCTCGACTGAGAGCCTTGCCTCCGGACTTCGGGACTCTTTTGTGCGTTGCCTCGGTTTGTGAACCAAGTTCTGTTTTCTCTTCCCGAAGGGAGGGAGAGGTCTCGTAGACCATCTTTTAGTAGCTGTAGGCTACTCTTCGTGGTCGTAGACCACTGTTCCCATTTGGAGACCAGTTTCTGGTTTTCGGAGCCGTCGGCCATGCGCCTCGGTTTGGGACCACTTAACTTTCTCCGTTTGGCACGGTTTTTGGCACACACCTTGTTTCCTCTCTCTGGAGGGACACTGTGGCCCGAGAGACCACCTTCGTGGTCGCACGCCACTTTCGATGCTCAACAGTCAGTTTTCGGGGCACCCGGCTGCGCGTTTTGGCCCCCGAACCCTCATTTTGCATCTGTCTTGGTTCATTTTTGGCATGGACCTTGTTTTCATTGTTTGGAAGGTGTTACAAGGGTGGGAGACCACCTTTTCTCCTTGGAGAACACTTTTCTCCTGTCGGCCAATTTTCTTGTCAGGTAGCTGGTCTCCCTCACTTTTGGGCCACAATTATTGGTCTCCCACCACACCATTAGCTTGCATTCAATTGGGAGACCACCAATTAGGGCTGCCGACCACCTTTCTTCAACTTGGACCTTTTGAACTGGTCGGCCGACCATGGGGAGTGGTCGGTCGACCACCTGAACTGGTCGGTCGACCACCTGAACTGGTCGGCCTACTTCCCCATTTTCTGTCTCTGTGAGTGTGTGCCAGCTGTGCCAGCTGGAGGGCACAGACTGCATCCTCCATACGTGTATGGAGGATTGGCAACCTTGTTTTGGCTTCTTAAAGAAGCTTGGCCCTTTGCTCTAAGCTTCTAAGAGAAGCTTGAACCCTTTTTAGCTTCTTAAAGAAGCTTGACCCTTTGGCTCTAGCTTCCTCAAAAAGCTTGACCCTTTTTGCTATAGCTTCCTCAAGAAGCTTTGACCTTTACACAAGCTTCTTGAAGAAGCTTGGACCTTTGTTCCTCTATAAGAGAGACCCTCTCCCTCATTTGCAAAGGTTCAGAAAATTTGTCTGAGGCATATACACCTCCCTCTTTATATCTCTCTATTTTGGTCTCAAAAGTCCATGGTTCTTGCACATTTACACTACACCTCTTAGCCCAACACCTCCAACACCAACCTAAGCTTCCTAGAAGGTCTTGAGAAGTCCTAAGGTCTGAACTTTTGGCTTCAAAGTTGCTGGAGTTGCTAAACTTCAAGGGTAACACTTCTTTCCCTCTTTTGGTCTTTATTTTGTTTCATCTATTAGCCATACTTGCAAGCATATTTGGGTTTTGTCATAAACTGAAAAAAGTCTTCTTTTGAGGTCCTTAACACGTTTGTTTGGGACCATTTTCCTGTTGGGGGTCATCTACCCCCTTGCATGCTTCATTTTATCTTGCTTTAAGCCATGCATTAGGGCCTTTGTGTTGAGCTTTGTTGGCCCTTTTGACCACTGAAATCCAGCAGATTTTTAGTAGTTATTATGTGTTTTTGAGCACCAAAATCAGAGAGGGGTAACCCTCTCACCCCTTGTCTTGTTTACTAGCACTTTTGGCCTAACAAAGGAGCCCTTATTTGCATGTTTCCAAGCCATGTTTTAGGCCTTTTTTGGTGGGTTTTAGGACCTGCATAGGCTCTGTCCAGAGCCCATTTTGCCATTTTAGGTGTCCATCTTGCATGTGTAGAACAACCCTCTTTATAGCCTATCAAAGGAGCCTATCAAAGGAGCCTATCATTCTTGCATGCATGGACTATATTTCAGTGGGTTTTTGGGCTTTATTTGGCATGTCATACCTCTGAATTTTGCTTCTTTAGTGGCTTCTTGAATGCCTTGTATACTTGTAGTGTAAACCCTCTTCACTAGCTTGTATTGCATGTTGTTTTGGCCCTTGATTCTAGCACTTTTTGGCCATGCCTTAAACTGATTTTGTGCATGTTTTGGACTGCCTTAGCTCTGTTTTTATGCCTCATGGTCGAATGATGCTTGCTATGCATGGTTGTAGTTCAATACCCTTGCTTAGCTTTGAGTTTTGCAGCCTCTTGCATGCATGAATAGAGGTGTTTGCATGTCTTGACATCATTGTGCATGTTATTTCAGACCTCATACTTGTGCCATGTTCCCATGTTTTCCACTCTTTAAGTGCGTCTGAGAGTTGTGCTTGTTTGCCTCATTTTTGGACCATTGCATGAGCTTCATTTCCATGCCTTTTGAGCCACCATTTTAGTCCATATTTGCTACTGTTTTGGTCTGCATAGGGACTGTTTGGGGGTGGCTTGGTCATTTGAGCATCGCTTTGCATACCTCTATTGTAATCCACTTCACTAGTTTCGGTATTCGGGCCATCTAGCATGCATTGTGTGAGTTGTTTGCATGATTCAGGACCATTGTACATCATGTTTCAGAGCTGAAAAATGTGTGTTTGTATGCCATATTTCATCCCTTGCCATGCTTTGGTAGAGTGACATTTGATGCCTTAGGTTCGAGGCTTTGCATTGTGTATGCTTATGTGTGTCTTGTAGCTTTGATTTCATCATGTTTGGCCACTGATTTGGGTGTGGCCGAGGCCCATTCACTTTGGTTTAAGTCCATCTTGCATTGTGTATGCCACATAGTACATGTTGTCGCATGAGTTGATCATTGCATTGAGCATGCCTTGTTCATCTCATTGTGCTTCTTAGTCTTCACATGTGCATTGTGTATGCCATTGTTTAGTCCATGTGCATTGAGTATGTCATGTGTAGTTCATAGCATTGTGTATGCCATTTGCATGCTTGCATGTCATTCCTTGTATCTTTGTATCATTTAGTTACATTACATTAGGATTGCATGCTAGAAGTTGCATTGAGCATGCCATTCTCGTTTCATCATGTTTGGGATAGGAGTTAGCCCAAACATGGGATACGAGGAGCGTTTCATACTCTAAGTGATGAAACATGCCTCGATTCCCGGTCACCGATACTCTTGACTATCCATGATAGAGTTGTTGGCTTTAGATGCTTATTTGTGCATTCATGTCACATTAAGTCATGCAATCCGACTCCTCGGCCATCATGCATTGAGATGCATGATTGGTGGTCCGAGGATCGAGGGTTACACTCCCTAGAGCCTATGCTATGACGGGGAGAGTGGTCAAGCACGCATTGGTTGAAAATACCTTCCCATGCTTCCCTATTGCTTTGTGTTGCAGAAAACCAGAATCCAGGGACAGAAAGTGGTCGGCCGACCAAGTTTTCTGGCAGGCCGACCACCCTTTTCGGTCTCCACCACAAAAGGGTGGTCGGCAGGTGGTCTCCCATGTCAGTGCCTGGTCGGCAGCCCTCCCACAACTTCCCAGAGTGGAGTTTCAGCCTCTTGGAGCTTCGTGCAAGTTTCTGAAATAAATTGCACACAAAGGAAAGATGAAGCATCGCGATGGATTTCCTAACGAGGCGACTCGAGCATGCATGCATCCATTGTCATCCAAAACAGAGCCGAGGCAGTCACATTCATTTAGTTTACATGCTTACTTAGCTAGTTTGTTAATTAGTTAATGTCGTGTAATAATTAGCTGTAGTTCATTATTCATCTGGTTTTGTATTATTCGGATCCTCCGAGGAGGGCAATGTTGTAATAAGTGTGCATGTGTGTGATGTATGTCTTCCAACCCCACATCTTTCTCCCTTTTATTTACTAGCTTTTGATGGTTAGTTTAGGGCATGTTTCAATTAGCATACTCATGCTCGCATGTTTGCATCATTCATCTGTATTACATGCACCGGGCTCGGCGCATCATGCTAACTGCATTGTATTTCAATTCCAAGCTAAATACATGTATTGATTGTTGCATCTCGTATGCCATCTTAGAATAGTCGAGCCTATCGTAGTTGCATTTTTTGCATGTGTTGCATTAGGCATTCTTAGCATAGTTAGGACTCATGCATGATTTCTAATTAGCTTCTTTCTTTGGCTCAGAGTACTCGGTAAGTGTTTATGCTTTAGGATCCTTTCATGTGTGTGAGTGACCACCATGATAGCATGCTTACCATGAGGCTATGTGCTTCTGTGATATAATTGCCTAAATGCCTGTGGGTGAAGGTTGGTTTGCTTGAATTGGAATAATTCTTCGAAACCCGTGTTTTAGCCTACTTGCGAGTAGCAAACTTCAATCCATCTTCAAAACAAACGGATATGCGATGCTTTGTTCCAACTTAGGCAATCTAGTCTATACTTGTATGTTGTGCGCATCACATAGTAATTCTAGGATACTATACCGAAATAAGAGCACATATGTTTTCAAAACTCAATATCATGCTTAGTAGTGGCCGATCTTTGATCGGGCGAGCGGGGGTGCTCATAACTGACCTTCCCCAATCGTACCTAAGTTCCCGAGCCAAGGCAACTTTGGTGATGACGGACACGTGGCCTTAGGCAATGAGTCAGGGTTTGATAAATGCCCCAAAAAATTAAATATTTAGGTGGCGACTCTGTATCTGGCAAAGCAGTCCATGTTTGGCACTTCTTTCTAAAAATCAATTTTTTTCAAAACGATTTGCCGAATTTGGACTCTTTGATGATTCATCGGTCTTGCATTGCACTCCGCAAGATTAGATACAGGACCGTGACATTGAGTCCCGAGCTGTAGTAAGCCCAAATGAACAAAATGAGATTCCCTCCCGGGACATTCGGGGACGTCTACAGTCTTTGAGCCACATTTACCGGTCTCCCACCATACCACTAGCTTGCATTCAATGTGGAGACCATCAAATGGGGCTGCCGACCACCTTTCTTTGGGTTGAACCTTTTGAACTGGTCGGCCGACCAGGAGAAGTGGTCGGCCGACCACCTGAACTGGTAGGCCGGCCTACTCCAGTTTTGTCTCTATGAGTTGTTGCCAGCTGTGCCAGCTGGAAGGCACAGACTGGATCCTCCATACACGTGTATGGAGGATCTTCAACCTTGGTTTTTAGCTTCTTTGAGAAGCTTTGGCCCCTTTTGGCTATAAAGGAGGGCCTCCCCCTCCTTTGTGAGGGTTCAGAAATTAGTCTAAGGCAAAAGATATATATCTCTTTATATCTCTCTATTTTGGTTCCAAGTGTGCATTGTTCTTAGCCCTTTGCATACCACCTCATAGCCTAACCCTTCCACCATTACTTGGAGCTTCTTGGAGGCCATTTTCAGAGGTCAATGAGTTCGGTTTTGGGTCCAGAAGTTGCTCTCTTGCTGAGTTTCAAGGGTAACACACTTTTTTCCACTTTTAAGCTTTATTTTGATCCATCTCTTAGCCTTATTTGCATGCATATTTGAGCTTTGTTGTCAACTGAAAAAAGTCTTGTTTTGAGGTACTTTTGATGTTTGTTTAAGGTCATTTTGTTGTTGGGGGTCATCTACCCCCTTGCATACTTCATTTTGCCTTGTTTTGAGCCATGCCCTAAGGCCTTTGTGTTGACCTTTGCTTGGCCTTTTAACCACTGAAATCCAGCGGATTTTTAGTGGTTAACATGTGTTTTTGAGAGCCAAAATCAGAGGGTCACCTCTCTCTGATTTTGGCTCTCAAAAACCTCCAAGCCAAGAGGGGTCATGTCATGTCTCTAACTTTTTCTGGTCTAGTGGCCCCTTGAATGCTTCATATGCTTGTAGTGTAATCCATGATCACTAGCTAACATTACATCTTGTTTTGGCCCTTCATTCTAGCATATTTTGGCCATGTTCTAAACTGATTTTATTCCTGATTTTGGTTGCCTTAGCTCTGTTTTGAGGTCCCACGGTCGAATGATGTTTGCCATGCATGCTTGTAGTGTAATGCCCTTGCCTAGCTTCGACTTTTGAAGCCTCTTGCATGCTTAACTTGAGTTGTTTTCATGTTTTGGCATCATTGAACATGTTATTTCAGAGCTTATGCTTGTGCCATATTCCCATGTTTTCCACTCTTTAAATGCCTTTGAGAGTTGTGCTTGTATGCCTCATTTTTGGGCTATTGCATGAGCTTCATTTTTGTGCATTGCAAGCCACCATTTTAGTCCACTTTGCCACTATTTTGGGTCTGCATAGGGAATGTTTGGGGTTGGTTTGGTCATTTGGGCATCACTTTGCATACCTCTAGTGTAATGCACTTCACTAGTTTCGGTAATTGTGCTATCCAACATGCATCGAGTGAGTTGTTTGCATGATTCGGGACCATCTTGTATGTCATTTCAGAGCTAGAACATGTGTCATTGTACGCCATATTTAATCCTTGTCATGCTTTAGTAGAGTTGCACTTTGTTCCTTAGGTTTGGTCCCTTGCATTTGTGCATGTTTGCATGTACCTTGTTGCCTCATTTTCATCATATTGGCCACTGATTTGGGTGCGGCTGAGGTTCATCCATCTTGGTTTAAGTCCATCTTGCATTGTGTATGCCATATAATCCATGTTATCGTATGTTCGATCATTGCATTGCGTATGTCTCGTTCATAACATTGCGTATGTTAGTGCATTGTGTATGCATGTCATATAATCCATATGCATTGAGTATGCCATTGATTAGTTCATAGCATTGTGTGTGCCATTTTCATTCTTGCATGTCATTCCGTGCATCTTCGCATCACTTAGTTGCATTGCATTTAGATCGCATGCTAGAGTTGCATTTGTCCATATATTGTTTGTTGCATTGTGTTTGGAGTAGGGTTTAGTCCAGACACGGGAAACGAGAGACGTTTCATACTCAAAGTGACGAAACGTGCCTCGATCCTTGGTCACCGACACTCTTGACTATCCATGATAGAGTTATTGGCTTTAGTTGTTTACATGTGCATTCATTTCACATTGAGTCGTGCAATTCGACTCCTCGGCCATCATGCATCGGGATACGTGATTGGTGGCCCGAGGATCGAGGACTACACTCCCAGAGCTTATGCAATGATGGGGAGAATGGTTGGGCACACATATGTTGAAAATACCTTGCCTTCTCTCTCTCTTGCCTTTGTTACAGAAAAAGCAGAAACCAGGGGAATGAACTGGTCGGCTGACCAGGTTTTCTGGCAGGCCGACCACCTTTTCTGGTCTTCACCACCAAGGGTGGTCGGCAGGTGGTCTCCCTTGCCCATAGCTGGTCGGTAGCCTTCCCACTGCTTCCCTAGGTGGAGTTTCATCTCTCTGGAGCCTCGTGCAATTTTCTGAAATCAATTGCAAACAAAGGCGAGTCGAGGCATCGCGATGGATTTCTCGACAAGGCGACTCGGGCATGCATGCATCCTTTACCATTCAAAGCAGAGCTGAGGCTGCCTATTCTACATAGTTTGCATGCTAGTTTAGTTAATTTGTTAATTAGCTAGTGTTGTGTAATAATTAGTTAATTCGATTCTATATTATTTATTCGGACCCTCCGCGAGAGGGCGAACTTTGTAATAAGTGTGCGTGTGTGTGATTCATGTCTTCTAACCCCACGTCTTTCTCCCTTTTATTTACCAGCTTATGATGGTTAGTTTTTGGGCATGTTTCAATTAGCATCTATATGTTCGCATGTTTGCATTCATTCATCTGTTTTGCATGCACCGGGCTCGTCGCATCATACTAACTGCATCGTATTTCAATTCCAAGTTGAATACATGTTACCTATAGCATCTCATATGCCATCTTAGAATAGCCGAGCCTATCTTAGTTGCATTCTTGCATGTGTTGCATTAGGCATCTCAGCATAGTTAGGATTCATGCATGTTTTCTAATTGGCTTCTTTCTTTGGCTCGGAGTACTCGATAAGTGTTTATGCTTTAGCATCCTTGCATGCGTGTGAGTGACTTCCATGATAACATGCTTAGACTGAGGCTATGTGCTTGTGTGATATAACTGCCTGAATGCCTGTGGGTGAAGGTTGGGTTGCTTGAACTGGAATAATTCGTCAAAACCCGTGTTTTAGCCTACTTGCGAGTAGCAAACTTCAATCCATTTTCAAAACAAACGAATATGCGATGCTTTGTTCCAACTTAGGCGATCTAGTCTATACTTGTGTGTTGTGCGCATCACATAGTAATTCTACATAATTAATCGGAATAAGTACACATGTGTTTTCAAAAACAAAATATCATGCTTAGTACAGGCCGATCTTTGATCGGGCGAGTGGGGGTGCTCATAGATGACCTTCCCCAATCGTACCCAAGTTCCCGAGCCGAGGCAGCTTTGGTGATGACGGACACGTGGCCTTAGGCAACGAGTCAGGGTTTCCTAAATTCCCCCAAAATAAATATTTGGGTGGCGACTCTGTATCTGGCAAAGCAGTCCATGTTTGGCACTTATTCCTTAAAAATCTGTTTTCCAAAACGATTTCCGGATTTGGACTCTTTGGTGATTTATCAATCTCACATCGCACATTGTGAGATCAGATTAAGAACCGTGACATTTGAGTCCGAACTGTAGTGAGCCCAATGAACAAAACGAGATTTCCCCGAGACGTTCGGGCGCGTCTACAATTTCTGGCGACTCTGCTAGGGATTTAGAGAACTTGACTCGAACTTATGATATCTTGTTTTGATTACACTTATGTGTTTCTTTGCATTGGATTTGCATTGGTGCGCCTAGGACACCGTGTTTGCCATCTGCTATTCCTGAACGGTTTCCCTGAGGCTCGCTTTGAAAAACATGCCATAAGGTTGACCGGTTACGAGCTGTGCCACGATGGAAACACAAACCCCAGTTTTTACCGAGGCACCCCTTTTGACCATTCGACCTAGTGCATATCGGAATCCATAGTGACTATCCCAAACTAGGACAGGTTGCTCATCCAATTATAGGTTGTTTGAAACTGTTGTGTGCGTAGTGAAACCATAGCTCCTGACAAAATATGACAGGGAAACCCTACCCCAACATAGGGGTGTTTTGGCTCTCATTTGCTTGCTATGTGCTTTTAGAGTGTGTCTCTACAGGAATGCACATATCAGTTTGCAAGTCTGGGTATCAGGCCTGACGGCATCAGTATTTTGGGGATCAGTTTTGCCTGAGGGTATCAGTTTACAAGCAAAATTTTGGGCAGAATTCAGTAATGATTACAGTTATTCAGCTATGTTCATATCTATATCGGTGAAATTGGGCTGAGATGCTGCATGTTTTCTCTTTTGCAAGGTAGTCTTGGAACCGTAGCTTCAGAAGGCTCCAATATCCCCCGAGGTTCATCGGACTTGTGTTGATAGACTTTGTCAGGTCAGAGAATCAGTTCAAAGGCAATTAGTGTTCCTTTGCCAAAGGCAGGGAAAAAATGCCAGTCAGGCATAGGTTGCCAATTCAACAGTCTCTAATTCAGCGGTCATTATCCACCTCATCTGTGCGCAGTTGGGCTGAGATATCTGCTTCCACCTCAGAAAGGGTATACACATTTGTTCAGCCAGATCCACACTTTACAGTCAAAATGGAAGAGATGATGCGTCAACTCTAGGAGAGTATGAAAACGACGCAGCAGGACGCCGCACGTTAAGCAGAATTTTCCAAACAACAGGCCGAAGTCATGGCCTAACAGGCAGAGTTAATTACCAGGCTACAGCAGCAAGCCGGAGCATTTGCTTCACACCAGGTTCCTCTCCCACCAAGAGTTCCCATACTTGGGGAGACAATACACATCCAGGATGATACGGATGTTCCAACAGAGCCGGCTCCGCCCCCGATCCTACCCCAACTACCCAAGGCACAGACCTGCCAGATTCTCCCTTTGAGTTCGAGGTGGACCCCATGGCACTAAAAGCAAGCAAGCTTGAAAAGTTATTCAAGAAATCTCAGGGTATAAAGTCCATTCCAGACATTGAGGATGGGTATACCGATTCGGCCGTGACTCTACCGGACCGATTCAAAATGTCGCATATCGACCACTTTGATGGATCTGGAGACCCAATGGTGCACCTCCACTTGTTTTCTGATATCCTGAGGCCAATAGGTTTGACCACAGCCCAGAAGTTGTCTCTCTTCGGCCGAACCATGTCTAGGATGGCCGCAATCTGGTATGCGAAATTAGAGGACTTTGTGAAATGGAACTGGGAAGAGCTGGCCGAGGCCTTTATTGCTCAATACTCCTACAACACACAGATCGAGGTCACAACTCGTGATATCGAAGTCACCCGCCAAGAACCAAATGAGGGTTTCTCAGAGTTCATGACGAGATGGGGAGCAAAGGCCTCAATGATGACTAAAAGGCCTTCCGACAAAGATCAAATCAGGATGATTGTTTGGAATTTGCATAGCAAGTTGTTGCAAAAGATGGTCGTTCTACCTCTGTTTACCTTTCCAGCCCTTCATGAAATGGGGGTTCAAATCGAGGATGCCATCAGACAAGGAATCTTTGTGGAAGATGATGAGCCTTTGCGGAAGAATGTTGTTCGCAGTTCCAATGCTATTACTGATGGTAGCACAGCTGCAAAATGCTCAGAAGTAGACTTTATCACCACTTCCCTCAATGGCTAAAAACCCGCCACTTCAAATCGGCCCCAAGCCTGAAAATTCCATCCTCTTTACATGAGTCTCTCTCAAGCTTTGAAAATGCTGTAAGAAGAAGGGCACCTAGAACTCCTAGAACCCCAACCCCTTCCAAATCCTCTTCCACCAAGATATGACACAGCTAAATACTGTGCCTATCATCAACAACACGGTCATGATACGAACCGTTGCATCCTCCTCCGTCATAAGATTCAGGATCTTATTGACGAAGAGACCCTAGCTCCACCCAAAGGACCTCAGGTTAGTACTGACTCATCACCTCCCCACCTCAACCTCATCCATACACTACTGTCCACCTTCGACCCCAGCATATACATCACCCCAGCCCATCTACCCAAGCCTGAGGTGTTCATTCCGGAAAGCATGGACTTAAGCATGATGGGTGCACCTAAACTCCAATCATCTCAAACCCGTGAACCCACTACTTCTGAGTTGATGAGAATGTTGAAGATCTTCAAAGAACTGTGATAGATCTGGCCTCCGGGACATTGGCTCCATCATTGACCACATCATATGCTAGGAGTTTCACGACAAAAGGCTCCCCAATCTTGGGACAGATTGTATTGGAAGAAGGCCAATCCCTTAGCAAAGCGGAGGCAGGTGGTAAGAACAAGGTAGGGGCAGGCGTTGGTCCCCATGAACACCTTTAGTGGGCTGTGGAGGCTTTGAGAGCCGATGGGCTGAATAAACAGCAAGTGATTGCAGTTGTTGCAAAGATTGTAGGGGATACTTTCGTCACTCAGAATGAGAGCAGTTCAAAGCAAGGGGAAAACCGGGAGAAGGGCCGTCGTACCAGAAATGATCCTGTTAGCTCTAATCCTCCACTCGGAAGAGATCAGCAAACCAGGCCAGCACCTGCCAATCCCTTTGCTGGTGCGTCCAGCAAAAATCCACAAACCTTGAAGTACCAACCCCGAGGTCGGAGGGTCTTCCATGCCCCCTATATGCCTTTGTCCAAAGCTCTCCAAATCCTTGTTGCACAAGGCCATCTCAAACCCCTTGTGCCTCGGCCTCTCCCGAATCCTCTTCCGGTTACGAATGATGCTGCCCAGTACTGTGCCTTCCATCAATAAACTAGTCATGGCATTGACAATTGCTCTCGTCTTCGTCACGAAGTGCAAGATCTGATTGACGACGGGGTCATTGCCGCACCAGGTCTTGCAAAGTCTGTCGGCACTTGATCAATGAACTTGTGGGGGATAATGTGATGTGATCGGGGGATGAACCACCTGCGGGCGGCACTCAGTTTACTCCAGATGTAGCGTATGGCACGCACTATTTTGAGCATTTACGAATGCTAGATTTTGTGCTTCCTGACTTAGGTATTGGGTCAGTTTTGTTGTTTTGTATAGAGTCAGTCTTTTTGTGCTGAGTCAGTCGGGTCTGTCTTGTTGTATCAAGTCAGTCCTGCTACATTGGAGTCGGGTGATTTCGGGGGTGTTACCTCAGACATCACTTGCTTGTTTTGTGTTTGTCTCTTCGCTTTCCTTTGAGTCTGTTTCTGCCCTGGAGCCAGTTGTGCCAGCGAATTTGAATGAAGCAGCAGTGATTTCCACGCTTTTGTGTTTGTTTCTGCCTTAGAGCCAGTTGTGCCAATAGAGTTGAATGAAACGACAGTGTTTTTCCCCTACTCTTCTGTGCCTTGAAAATCATTGCATTGACCTAAGTTTTTCAAAACCTTTTGAACACTGTGGTGAAAACAAAGAGGGAGGAATTCCTCAGGTTTTGCAAAATTTGATCAATTGAGAGAAAGAAATGCATGCTAAGCCCTTAATGGATGAGATCATGTTTGTTAGTGTGAGTACTGAGAAGGATCCTGGCTTGATCCAGATTGGTTCTACACTGTCTTCAGCGCGAGCGATTTATCGCTTTCTTAAAAAATTTCAAAAAATATTTTGCGCGATCCTACGAAGACCTGTGTGGAATCGCTCTTGAGATTGTGCAGCTTAGGATCGCTCTCAACCTCGGGACTTGACCCCTTTCTTTCAAACCTCGAACTCTGACTCAGAATGTTCAACGGTCAAACACAATATGAAGCCTGTGTGGCCAGATTTGAAGCAGCCCATGAACTAGGGCCAAGGAGGTCAAAAATAATCAAAAGAAAGCTTGCAAAGCCAAATAAGAAGCACCCCTCGAACAAGGGACAAAAAATGTCAGATGTGCTCGAAGAGTCAAAAATGGGGTCATTGCTCAAACTAATGAAGATCGGCAAGAATGCCAAATCCCAGAAGGGAAGAAAGAAGAAAGTATTGCTAAAGGATAACCGAGTTCCTATCCACAACACTAGGGGCAAATTCAGCCCCCCATTGGATGGACTCCTGCATCGCCAGCGAACACCAGCCATTCTCCTGGATTCAGATGACTTTAGGATCTCAAAACCATTTGACATGGACAAAGCTACACTTTTACCCTTGAGAGGCTCGCTGGGCCGAAAACCCGGAAGGGCGACCCAGGCAAAAGTTAGAGCAAGAAAAAGAACAAAAAGAACAAAAAAAATAAAAATGCAAAGAATGAAAAAAAGAAAAAATGAAGAAAATGAAAAGAAAAAAGAAAAAAGAAGAAAGAAGAAAAGAAATGAAAAGAATTGAAAAGAAAAGAAGAACAAAGCTCGCAAGGTTGAAAATCTAGAAAGGGCGGCCTTGGCAAAAGTTAGAGTGCAAAAAATGAGGTTAATACCCGAGTGTACCTTAACCCCGGAACTACGCAAGGCTTGATTCCCATGTTTGGGATACGTAGGCAACTTCATTCTGAAGTCCAGCCGTAAAACACTTCAAATTCGACTGTGTCCATATGACGATTCTTGTCTTTGTCTTCTCTGTATCCGAGAATTTGGTTGTAATTGTCACTGTGAGGACTGGTTGCCATGTGCTACGGCACTATTCAGACTAGGGGCAGCTTTCCATTGCCGTGCAGTGCTGAGGTGCTATTCAGACTAGAGGCAACTTTCAGTTGCCATGCAGTGCCGTTCAGACAAGGGGCAATTTTTTCATTATTTTGGATCTGAGGTTGTGCATCTCAAAAGTAAATTCTACGCTCGTTGAGCAGTGGCCATTTGTAAAAACAGTTTTGAGAATTTTTAATGAAGTTGACTAATTTTCTCAAAAATTACTCCATTTTTCCAAAACTGGACCATTTCTTGGACCCAAAAAAGGAAATTTTCTAGTGCTCAGAACCTGGCTTGCATGATTTCAAATCAGAAAATCGAACAAGCATGTTAATCTAACTCTCATTTTGGTCAAAATTGTTTTAGTAGAAAGCCAAAAATAAAAAATGGTCAAAATAATGAACTAAGGGCACAGTTGAGCCAGGTTTTCTATCTTTTCCCCATTGCCAACATACTTGCCAAGAAGGGCATCATACCTGCCGGAAAAGGGCACCACTGAAGCTGACCACAAAAGGGCAAAAAGCTCTCACATCCTCCGAGCAACGAGGTATCAAGCCAAGTGCGAAGCACAAACTGGAATGGATCAAGATATTCCACTCCCTCATCTGGATAGATCTGATCACGTCCAAACTCCCCAACAGAGCATCGTCAACCGATATTAGCTGCAGATTTGCTACTCACCCAGTTGTAGCGCAGCCCCTCTGTGGGAGAAATTCATTGTTGTGAACAAGAACAAGAATATGATAGAATACCAGGGGCAAGAGCCCACAACTTCCTGTTTATCCATCAACCACCCATGGGAGGGATAAAAAATGAGGGATTGAAGAATAGAGAGATGTGCGCTGAGAGAAAAAGTGAGAAAAATGGCTTTTTTAGAAAAACAGAGCTTGAGGGCCGAGTGATGTGAGAATCACAAGTGAGAAAGGATAGGAAACAATACCTAGAGAAGCTGGCTCCTCGTGCACCGAGAGGTCTCTTGCCTTTATAACACAACTAAGTGTTGTGTTTGTGTGTTTTTGTTTGTTTCGATTCTTGTTTTGAGTCATTTGAGTGTCAATAGATGTGTTTAGGTTGTTTTACCTTGTTTTTCCTTTGTTGAGTTGTGTTTAGGATGTTTTACCTTGTTTCTCCTTTGTTGAGTTGTGTTTAGGTTGTTCTACCTTTTGTTTTCTGTTGTTGAGTCATTTTGGCTGGCTGTGGTTAGTTGTTGGCTCAATACCCGGTTGAGAACCCTTTTCTCATCTCACTTTCAAAAAATCGTTTTGTGCTCAGAGTGCCGTGCCATTCTCCACATTTGTACAAAACAGAATTTGTTCTTTCATAAAACCGCAGGGTTGAACCCAGGTCATATGAGAACAGTAAAAACCAGGACCCATCTGAAGCTATGAAAGTTCCGGGTTGCAAAGCAAAAGAAAAGAGGGAAAATTTGGAGCGTCTGAGCTTGTTTCAACTTCTGCAAGTTCTGTCACTACATCTTATATGTTCGGAATAAGCTGTGTACCGAATAAACCGAGTACTATGTTATGAGCTGTGTGTTTAGAGTGAGCAGTGTGCTATTACGAGTCGTGTGTTCAAAATGACCAGAATACTGTGTTACGAGCTGTATGTTCAAAAGAAACAGAGTACAGTGTTACGGGCTGTGTGTTCAGAATGAGCAGTGTGCTGTATGAGCTGTGTTCAGAGTGAACAGAATACTGTGTTAATTGTTTCAAAGCCAGAATGGCAATCAGATGTGCTCTTCCTGAGTACCATTCCCTGCCAGAGGCATCTTGGTTGTGTTTGCAATGAGTTCTTAGGGAAAGTTATGAATATGATCAGGACAAAAAACGGCATTTGTGGTTTCCACATGCAGATGTTGCTCCTTGTCAGCATTTCAGAACCTTTATATTGTGAGTTAAAGGTAAGTATTCGAAGAATACAAGAAGAGATCCCCGTCAGAGTAAAGCGGTTTACCACCACTCACTCCATGAGGTGCTTTCTAAAGTGCCATTTTGTCTGTTAATTGCATTCCCTAAACATCATGCTCTACATTGCTTGTAACATGTACTGTATCATCGCACTTATTGCATTTATTTGCATCTTGTGTTATCTTGTGTCATTTATCCTTTTACGTCGAGCTGCGTTTAGGATAGTTGTCCTCTGGGATTTTCTCAGGTTGTGCCGAGCACGCACCTGATAGTTTATTTCGAACCTCTTCTCACGATTTAAGCGTGGTTAGAGTGTTCCCGTTCCTTACGCGATTTCAGCGTGTTTGGAATTTATCTCAGGGCGCCTGATGCGCGGACCTAGGTAGGTTTTATCTCAGGTTGCGTTGCAGACACGCTGGGCGGGTTGTTGGACCTCCTCTCACGATTTCAGCGTGGTTTGAGTGTCCCATTCCTTACGCGATTTCAGCGTGTTTGGAATTTATCTCAGGACGCCTGATGCGAGGGCCTGGGCGGGTTTTATCTCAGGTTGCGTTGTAGACATGCTAGGCGGGTTGTTGGACCTCCTCTTACGATTTCAGCGTGGTTTGAGCGTCCCGTTTCTTACGCGATTTCAGTGTGTTTGGAATTTATCTCAGGACGCCTGATGCGCGGGCTTGGGCGAGTTTTATCTCAGGTTGCGTTGTAGACATGCTAGGCGGGTTGTTGGACCTCCTCTTACGATTTCAGCGTGGTTTGAGCGTCCCGTTCCTTGCGCGATTTCAGCATGTTTGGAATGTATCTCAGGACGCCTGATGTGCGAGCCTGGACGGGTTTCATCTCAGTTGCATTGTAAACGTGCTGGGCGGGTTGTTGGACCTCCTCTCAAGATTTCAGCGTGGTTTGAGTGTCCCATTCCTTACACGATTTCAGCGTGTTTGGAATTTATCTGAGGACGCGTGATGAGTGGGCCTGTGCGGGCTTTTATCTCAGGTTGCATTGTAAACGCGCTGGGCAGGTTGTTGGACCTCCTCTCACGATTTCAGCGTGGTTTGAGTGTCCCGTTCCTTACGCGATTTCAGCGTGTTTGGAATTTATCTCAAGACGCTTGATGCACGGGCCTAGGTGGGTTTTTATCTCTGGTTGCGTTGTAGACGCGCTGGGCGGGTTGTTGGACCTCCTCTCATGATCTCAGCGTGGTTTGAGTGTCCCGTTCCTTATGCGATTTCAGCGTGTTTGGAATTTATCTCAGGACGCCTGATGTGCGGGCCTGGGCGGGTTTTATCTCAGGTTGCATTGTAGACGCGTTGGGCTGGTTGTTGGACATCCTCTCACGATTTCAACGTGGTTTGAGTGTCCCGTTCCTTACACGATTTCAGTGTGTTTGAAATTTATCTCAGGACGCCTGATGTACGGCCTAGGCGGGTTTTATCTCAGGTTGCATTGTAGACGCGTTGGGTGGGTTGTTGGACCTCATCTCACGATTTCAGCGTGGTTTGAGTGTCCCGTTCCTTATGCGATTTCAACGTGTTTGGAATTTATCTTAGGATGCCTGATGTACGGGCCTGGGCAGGTTTTAGCCCAGGTTGCGTTGTAGACGCGCTGGGCGGTTTGTTTTGGACCTCCTCTCACAATTTCAGCGTGGTTTGAGTGTCCCTTTCCTCACTTGATTTCAGCATGTTTGGAATTTGACTTAGGTTGCGTCGTATGCGCGCCTGATTGTTTGTTTTTCCTCCTCTCATGATTCCAGAATGGTTGGAGTATTTTCCTTTGCATTCACCATTGCATTTTGCATGCATTGCATCGTGCTATCTTGCGCACCTTACCTGCACTCATTAGTGCATTGTTTGCGCTTTCTTGCGCACCTTACCTGCACTTGTTAGTGCA
This sequence comes from Camellia sinensis, assembly GCF_004153795.1. Lineage (NCBI taxonomy): Eukaryota > Viridiplantae > Streptophyta > Magnoliopsida > Ericales > Theaceae > Camellia > Camellia sinensis. Next base: position 1,175,279 of record NW_021025261.1, read on the forward strand.
TTGCATTGTTTGCACTTTCGTGCGCATCTTACCTGCACTTGTTAGTGCATTGCTCGTGCTTTCTTACGTACCTCACTTGCATTTGTTAGTGCATAGCATCACACTGTCTTGTGCACTCTCTGGTCTGGAAGACCTTAAATCCTGCATCTTTATTCGCACTGTCTTGTGCACTCTCTGGTCTAGGAGACCTTAAATCCTCTAAAGGTGCACTTCCTTTTTGTCATGCCCGAACGACTTCCGGTAGTCTGGTATAGCCACCTGCCTGTGTTTGCGGTGAGTTCCTAGGAGATCAACTGAGACGGTGGAAACTAGAGTTCGAATGGCTCATGCCTAGAACGCAAAGGTTCGGGATTTCCGAGACTAAAGTCTGGTTTAAATACCCAGGGGTATATCCTCGGCTTGAAATCTGTATGGCAGCCCCATAGATTGAGATAGCATGTATATGCGCCTCAATTCTGGATACTAAACCAACCTAGTCTGTCACCCTGTTGGAGAATAGGGAAAGCTGCGACCATAGTCGGGGAGAAAAGTAGTACCTGTGGTTCAACCAAGAAGAAGCGAAAGATCCCCAGCAGCATGAGGTAAGTCATTTGCCAATTGCCCCTGTAAGGTACCTTCACTTCCTAGTTATTACATTGCATTTTAGCCACTACATTACAGTGCATTGCATAAATCCTGAATTTTTAAAACGGCTTCGCTTAGCGTATAAGTCATATTATCAAACCGGTTTCGCTTAGCGTATAAGTCCAATTATCAAACCGGCTTCGCGAAAGCGTATAAGTCCAATTATCAAACCAGCTTCGCTTAGCGTATAAGTCCAATTTTCAAACCGGCTTCGCATGGCGTATAAGTCCAATTATCAAACCTGCTTCGCTTAGCGTATAAGTCCAATTTTCAAACCGGCTTCGCGTAGCGTATAAATCTAATTATCAAACCGGCTTCGCTTAGTGTATAAGTCCAATTTTCAAACCGGCTTTGCTTAGCGTATAAGTCCAATTATCAAAATCTTCCTGCATAACATTTTGCATCTTGCCCCTGAACTACGCTGGTTTGATTCCTTGCAAAGGGATACGCAGGTAGCCTGAGGGTTCAACCAACAGCATTCATATTTTGTTTATTTGTCCAAGTCTTCGGCCTTGTCAAAAATGGGTCGTCTCTGGGCTTTGACATTCACTCCCGTCACTTCTTGACTTTCGACTTCTGTCAAAGAGGGGCAACTGTAGACACCCCATTTTTGACCGACCTTAAGACTCAAACGTAATCGATTGAGCGCTCGGTGATCGTGCATGTTGTGCTCGTTCTGAGGTTTCGAAGTTTCGGCTGAGAGCCTTACCCCCGCACCTCGGGACCCTTTTGTGTTTTGCCTCGGTTTGTGAACCAAGTCTTGTTTTCTCTTCCAGAAGGGAGGGAGAGGTCTCGTAGACCATCTCTCAGTGGTTGTAGGCTACTTTTCGCGTTTGGAGACCAGTTTCTGATTTTCGAAGCCGTCGGCCGTGCGCCTCGGTTTGGGACCGCTTAACTTTCTCCGTTTGGCACAGTTTTTGGCACACACCTTGATTCCTCTCTCTAGAGGGACACTGTGGCCCGGGAGACCACCTTTGTGGTCGCACGCCATTTTCGATGCTTAACAGCCTGTTTTCGGGGCACCCAGCTACGCGTTTTGACCCCCAAATCCTCGTTTTGCATCCGTCTTGGTTCATTTTTGGCATGGATCTTGTTTTCATTGTTTGGGAGGTGGTACAAGGGTGGGAGACCACCTTTTCCCCTTGGAGACCACTTTTCCCCCGCCAGCCGATTTTCGTGTTAGGAAGCTGGTCTCCTTGGTCTTTGAGCCACATTTGTTGGTCTCCCACCATACCACTAGCTTGCATTCAATGTGGAGATCATCAAATGGGGCTGCCGACCACCTTTCTTTAGGTTGAACCTTTTGAACTGGTCGGCCGACCAGGGGAAGTGGTCGGCCAACCACCTGAACTGGTCGGCCTGCCTCCCCCAGTTTGGTCTCTGTGAGTTGTTGCTAGCTGTGCCAGCTGGAAGGCACAGACTGGATCCTCCATACACGTGTATGGAGGAACTTCAACCTTGGCTTTTAGCTTCTTTGAGAAGCTTTCGCCCCTTTTAGCTATAAAGGAGGGCCTCCCCCTTCTTTGTGAGGGTTCAGAAATTAGTCTAAGGCAAAAGATATATATCCCTCTATATCTCTCTATTTTGGTTCCAAGTGTGCACTGTTCTTAGCCCTTTGCACACCACCTCATAGCCTAACCCTTCCACCATTACTTGGAGCTTCTTGGAGGCCATTTTCAGAGGTTAAGGAGTTGGTTTTTGGGTCCAGAAGTTGCTGTCTTGCTGAGCTTCAAGGGTAACACACTTTTTCCCTCTTTTAAGCTTTATTTTGATCCATCTCTTAGCCTTATTTGCATGCATATTTGAGCTTTGTTGTCAACTGAAAAAAGTCTTTTTTTTTAGGTCCTTTTGATGTTTGTTTAAGGTCATTTTGTTGTTGGGGGTCATCTACCTCCTTGCATACTTCATTTTACCTTGTTTTGAGCCATGCCCTAAGGCCTTTGTTTTGACCTTTGCTTGGCCTTTTAACCACTGAAATCCAGTGGATTTTCAGTGGTTAACATGTGTTTTTGAGAGCCAAAATCAAAGAGGGGTGACCCTCTCCCTCCTTGTCTTGTTCACTAGCATTTTTGGCCTTACAAAGGAGCCTTCATTTGCACACCTCCAAGCCTTATTTCAGGCCCTTTTCAGTGACTTTTAGGGCATGTCTAGGCTTTGTCCAGAGTTGGTTTTGTCACCTTGGGTGTGTCTCTTGCATGTATAAAATAACCCCTCTTATAGCCTATCAAAGGAGCATGACATTCTTGCATGCATTGATCATGTTTCAGTGAGTTTTTGGGCTTTATTTGGAATGTTATGTCTCTGAATTTTGCTAGTTTAGTGGCCACTTGAATGCTTCATATGCTTATAGTATAATCCATGTTCACTAGCTCACATTGCATGTTGTTTTGGCCCTTGATTCTAGCATATTTTGGCCATGTTCTAAACTGATTTTATTCATGATTTGGGCTGCCTTAGCTCTGTTTTGAGGTCCCATGGTCAAATGATGCTTGCCATGTATGCTTGTACTGTAATACCCTTGCCTAGCTTCGAGTTTTGAAGCCTCTTGCATGCTTAACTTGAGTTGTTTTCATGTTTTGGGCCATAAAGTCTGCCAAAGCTTGGGCTTTTATTACGGTCCTGGGTTAAAACTTGATATCATACTGCCCCAATTCCACTGCCCACTTCAAGATTCGCCCAGAAAAGTTCGCCCTCTCAAACAAAGCTTTTAATGGAAAAGCTGTGAGGACGATTATGGTGTGGGCGTGAAAATAATGCGACAACTTCCTTGATGCCATCA